>OY769906.1:0-180000 GCA_963669185.1 Dyspetes luteomarginatus
CCCAAACCCAAACCCAAACCCAAACCCAAACCCAAACCCAAACCCAAACCCAAACCCAAACCCAAACCCAAACCCAAACCCAAACCCAAACCCAAACCCAAACCCAAACCCAAACCCAAACCCAAACCCAAACCCAAACCCAAACCCAAACCCAAACCCAAACCCAAACCCAAACCCAAACCCAAACCCAAACCCAAACCCAAACCCAAACCCAAACCCAAACCCAAACCCAAACCCAAACCCAAACCCAAACCCAAACCCAAACCCAAACCCAAACCCAAACCCAAACCCAAACCCAAACCCAAACCCAAACCCAAACCCAAACCCAAACCCAAACCCAAACCCAAACCCAAACCCAAACCCAAACCCAAACCCAAACCCAAACCCAAACCCAAACCCAAACCCAAACCCAAACCCAAACCCAAACCCAAACCCAAACCCAAACCCAAACCCAAACCCAAACCCAAACCCAAACCCAAACCCAAACCCAAACCCAAACCCAAACCCAAACCCAAACCCAAACCCAAACCCAAACCCAAACCCAAACCCAAACCCAAACCCAAACCCAAACCCAAACCCAAACCCAACCCAAACCCAAACCCAAACCCAAACCCAAACCCAAACCCAAACCCAAACCCAAACCCAAACCCAAACCCAAACCCAAACCCAAACCCAACCCAAACCCAAACCCAAACCCAAACCCAAACCCAAACCCAAACCCAAACCCAAACCCAAACCCAAACCCAAACCCAAACCCAACCCAAACCCACGGCCCCCCGCAGGGGAAATTTTTGGGCCTTACTAACCCACGTTTTCACCCAAACCCACGTTTTAACCGACGTTTTAACCCACGTTTTGACCCAAACCCACGTTTTAACCCACGTTTTAACCCACGAACCCACGTTTTAACCCACGAACTCACGTTTTAACCCACGGACCCACGTTCTGACCCACGTTCTGACCCACGGGACCCATGGAACCCACGTTCTGACCCACGGAACCCACGTTTTGACCCACGGGACCCACAACCCAACCCACGTTTTAACCCACGGCACCCACGTGGCCCACTGAACCCACGGGGCCCACTGAACCCATGGGGCCCAAAACCACTTGAACCCACTGTAACCCATAACCCAACCCACGTTTTAACCCACAACCCAACCCACGTTTTAACCCACTGAACCCACGGGGCCCATTACCACTTGAATCCACTGTAACCCACAACCCAACCCACGCTGTAACCAAAGGGTCCCCCCTTGTAGTTTCAACCCACGCTGTAACCAAAGGGTCCCCCCTTGTAGTTTCAACCCACGTTTTCACCAAAGGGTCCCCCCTTGTAGTTTCAACCCACAACCCAACCCACGTTCTAACCCAAGAGAGGCGCTCCCCCCCCCGACCCCCTTTTAACCCACAACCCAACCCACAACCCAACCCATAACCCAACCCACGTTTTAACCCAAGAAGGGCGCTCTCCCCCCTCCCGCGCTTAACCCATAACCCAACCCAAACCCAAGAGGGGTGCTCCCTCCCCTCCCGCGCGCAACCCATAACCCAACCCATAACCCAACCCAAGTTTTAACCCAACTTTTAACCCAACTTTTAACCCACCTTTTATCCCAATTTTTGGGATCGTGGGTCAAAACGTGGGTCACTTGCTCCCGGTTTCTAATTTTCTACGTTTTTCAAGACGTTTGACACTATTCCCGAACGTCTTACTGACGTTTTAAAGTTTGTCCTTGGGTTTTGGTATCAATTCCGCGCGTATCCGAAATTTTCGCTTGGCTTTCGCTCGGGTTAAACCTCGGCTACCTTTGGCACTAATTGTTTACATTATAATCATATATTTATTTTATTACATTCAATTCCGCGCGTATCCGAAATTTTCGCTTCGTTTTCGCTCGGAGTTAAACCTCGGTTACCCCTCGCCCTAATAATTTACATTATAATCATATATTTATTTTATTACATTCAATTCCGCGCGTATCCGAAATTTTCGCTTCCTTTTCGCTCGGGTTAAACCTCGGTTACCCCTCGCCCCATAATAATTTACATTCTAATCATATATTTATTTTATTACATCAACTTATTCAATAACTGCTTCGTCATTTTCCCTTTCAAACCAATTTCTTATTATTCTATTCATTTTGTTTTTTTTTTTTAACTCGCTTATAAATTAAACTCCACCCTGCACAGACGACACCCTTCGTTACAATTTAGCATGATATTATTCATTAGCAATTTCCTTCAGAGATACATCAAACAAATTATTTATATTTATCTAAAATTCATTTCAATTTCATTTCAATAAACGTTCCAACAAAATTTCCATTCATTTACTTTAATTATATACCATACCATTTTTGTCAAAAAATCTTTTTTATTATTTTATTTTTCTTTTATATATATATATACAATTTATCAATAACGCTAATTTCTTTATTAATAATAATCCAACAAATTGTCCCAGTAACAGCTCACCCCCCCCCCCCCCCCCGTTAAACAATTCTTATCAATTCATTTTTATTATTTCAATTCATTTAATTTCATTTATTAATAATTAAAATATTTCAGAGCTTTAAGCTTCAATTTTTATTTCACTTGTAATTATTACTTTTCATTCAATCAATATATTAAAGCTTCAAACAAGCTTTTAACTAATATTAAACAAAATACCTCAATTATTTTTCCATCATCTTTCTTTCTATTTAAGTGGTAAAAAATCATTTCAATCATTTATCCCTATTTCAATCTAATCAAAGCAATTTCTTCTCTCTTTATTCATGAGATAATAAATAAAAAAGATAATAATTATATAATAAATTTAAGACAATTAACAAAATATATTTTCAATCATTTTTATTACTAATAATTTAACATTTTCCGTTTTTAAATCCATTTTATCAATTAATTATTTATTTTTAATAATATCAAAATTTCTTTATTTTTATTTATCAATAACAAATTTTATAATTCAATCAATAAAAGCATTCATTCGTTTGGGTTTGGGTTCAGTTGGTTTCGGTTTTTGGATTTTTGGGTTTATGGGTTTATGGGTTTGCAGCGACAACGAAGACGACGATATTATTATTATTATTATACATATATATATATATATATATATACATATATATATATATATTATTAATTATAATTTAATATCATAATTTATATTTATAAAATTATAATTATATATTTATTAAATAATATAATGAATTGTTTATCTAACAATTGATCTAACCCTATTTTATACAATTAAATTTAAGTAGATTTAAACGATTTATAAATAAGAAAATTTGTCAAATTCCACTATATATATATATATATATATATATATATTATTATTAAATAATATATTAATGTTACTCTTTATAATCTAAATGATTTAATATTTTTCGTTATCTTAATAGATATATAATTTTGGGTTTGGGAAATTAATTAATATTCATTAATTAAATTGATGAAGAAAAAAAAAAAACAAGCAACCTTTTTCACATAAAATTATTATTGTTTTAATTGTAATATGGAATTAAATCACCAGCAGCAGCAGCAGCAGCAGCAGCAGCAGCAGCAGCAGCAGCAGCAGCAGCGACTATCTTTCTTCCGCAAATACACATTTCGGTGTATTTGGCTATATATAAACTATATGTATATAGTTTAGCCCCACGCAACGGTATCGGTTTATTTCAATCGAAATATTATAGCCGGATCCTGTCGGTTAATTGCCAATCCTATTAATTTTTAGTACAACAGCTTAATAATATAATATTTGTTTAATCTGATGTTATATCAAGAGTCTCTCAGTTGAAATTTATACGACATTATTCACTTGAATTGTATCGCCTCATGTTTAATTTTTTCTTATTTACTTTTGCGTAACTCGATCGCGTTGCGCGTTCTTACTTATTTCACGTCATGACACCGTTATTATGAATTTTCAACTAAAACGATAAATGGCCAAAATAATTTTCCACTTGGGAAAATAAAAAATATAAGGAATCCGGCTGGCGACCCAAATATAGAGATATTATTATTTGTCAAGTGAAAAATATTCGAGTTGGTCCCCCGCCCCACTGAGCTCGAGTGGTGTACGGGGCTCTAGAATCCTCTAGCTTGCGGCATTCGTCGGCACACCAACCAAGGGTTTGCGCGTTTGCGCGTTTGCGCGTTTGCGCGTTTGCGCGTTTGCGCGTATACGCGTTTGCGCGTATACGCGGGGGGTATACTATAACTTGACGGGCAATAACTAGATGCGCGGGCAACGCGATGGCTGTCCGTGTGTGTGTGTGTGTGTGTGTGATAGCTTATCAAACTCAGGATGATAGAGAATCAATGATAACGCGCGCGCGAGAAGGACCGGATTCTCATGCTCATGGATGATTTGTAAAGCTGAGACACGGGTTCATTTGTCAATAGTATAGACGAGCCAGCCGAGCGCTGCCCGCCGTCGTCGTCATCGTCATTGTCATCGTCATTGTCATCGTCATTGTCATCGTCATTGTCATCGTCATTGTCATCGTCATTGTCGTCGTCGTCGTCGTCGTCGTCGTCGTCGTCGTCATCGTCATTGTCATCGTCATCGTCATCATGACAATTGTCATTGGTTTTGCAGTAATAAAGAGAGCGGTATAAATTAAATGACACAAGTATGAACGATTAATACAAGTGGGGTGGTTGAGACAGTGCGTTAAGTGTGTACGTAAATACGATGAATGCAAAGTGAATAATGCGATGGTGAAATTATTAGAGAGATAAGATCAATAAGATAAATGATATTAAGCCAAATAAGGGGAATAAGACAAATGGCAAATGCTCGACTGTATATTATTGTGATGGGAAAAATAATGAGAGATTATTTATGTTTTGTTTTGTGTGTGTGTGTGTAAAGAGAAAAAAGGAAGAATAAGGTGAGGAGAGAAGAGTGATGGTAACGGGGAAAAACAAAAAAAAAAAAAAAAAAAAAACACAAATAAAAAAAAGTACGCCTGTCTTGTTGTAAAATAGTTGGGGATTAAAGTCACGTGGGAGGAAGGAGCCAGCCGCCAGCCGCCAGCCGCCAGCCGCCAGCCGCCAGCCGCCAGCCGCCAGCCGCGAGGAATCAAGGTGTTTTGGGTATTTTGGTATTTTGGTATTTTGGTATTTTGGTATTTTGGTATTTTGGGGGTTCCATGGGCCCAAAATGGGGGGCCAAAAATTAACGAGCCTGACAATCTACTTGATTTTATTAATTTTTACAAAGAAGAAATTATTATTGGCCGAGGGAGCGTGTCGCGAGCCAAATATTCGACGCCCTTGCGAGGCTTTATGTACACGTGGGAATGGCGTCGTCGGCGGTGGCGACGACGGCGTCGGCGGCGGCAGCGGCGGCGGCGGCGGCATTGGAATCGAAAGATGCGAGCTTCGAATTGCCGTACTTTTGCCGGCTGACACGACTTATGATATATCATTGCCAAAAGTTCTTCCTGTACTCGGTGAGAAAGACTATATATTATTTTTATAAGAAAACTTTAATAGAAGAAGCGTGAAGGAAAAAAGAAAAAAGAAAAAAGAAAAAAGAAAAAAGAAAAAAGAAAAAAGAAAAAAGAAAAAAGAAAAAAGAAAAAAGAAAAAAGAAAAAAGAAAATAATAAATATTAGCCCTGTAATTATGATAAAAATGGGTATTTTGTCGGGAAGAAGAATATATTCCGTTGGCTATTTTCAACAGATATAGCCGTGGCCGATGTTAGATTAACCGGTCTTATCCCATCGTGGTTGGAGCTTAAATTTTTTCCCGAAGATGATCGGTGCGATGCGACCTATGCTCAAATTGCTGCCATTGACAGCTATACCAATTGCGTACATCTTTTTCTCGGTCCTGCTTGCGAATATTGCGTCGGTCAGTAATAAACCGCTTGATTATTTTATTTCGTTTTATCGGATTTGGTATTTATGAAAAAATATAAATAACGACCCGTTCTATGTTTATTGATGCGCAACGCACGCACGCACGAACGAACCCACAACACAGCCAATGTCGGAAGGGTGGCAAAATTTTTGGGCGCACCGGTCATCACTACCGGTGGATTCACCTATGACTTTACAGGAAACAAGACCGAATGCAAACACGAATACTTTATGACAACGAGAGTCGGTGCAATGTCATTCAGTGACATCAGCAATGTTATTATCGACATAATGGATCGGTAAGCAGAGGAGATTTTACCAAATTATTACTCTTATAATATAGAGATGATTTATAAACGCGATTATATAAATAATATATAACTCGGCAGATAAATTTATCGTTAAAAATATAAAACAAAAAAAAACAAAAAAAACAAAAATTTCATCGTTTTTGACACGCGGCACGCAAGGTATTCCTGGCGCAAGATACAACTCATTTACGATCCAAATGGCCAATCTTGGGTAGCTGGACAAAACACGTGTATGCTAATGATGAAATCAGTCGTCCAGCTCATAAAGAAACGTCAGGACATGTCTTTCGGTAACATTGATATAGAGGCTTTGACACCCGATGATTATCCACATTCACTCAAGGATCATGTCGGCACATCCTACGCCAGTGAGTTTTATTTTTTCTATTTATCAATTAACCTTATTATTTTTTTTCTTTTTCTTCTTTTTCATCAATCCTTCATTTTTATACCTGTCATTTATTTATTCATCTGCATTTATATTTTTATAATATTTAATAATTAATCTAATATATTAATATTGTAAAAGATGAGAGATTAATTGGTTTTATCGGGTAATTATAACGATTAAACAGAAAGAGCATTAGTTGTTGTTGCTGTTTGTTTATCGTTTAAAAAGCTAATCAAATTGATATTAGGGATTGGCCAAAAGTAACCTGCTGCGATAATCTCCTTTTCTTTTTTTTTCTTTCTTTCGTTTGCCAACCGAAAGGTCCATATAATATACCAAATACGCGAACCAGCATCATGGCATAATCAATGATATATATATATATATATATTATAAGCTATGCAAACGTATATGAATGTATATAGGCTGCTGCTGCTGCTCATTCGTATTTTATACGCGGGGATTAAGAGATAATATAGCGTTGGGTTTGAACAAACCTGTTGACTTTTATCGGACAAAGTGATGGCTCGGTGGTGGTGGTGGTGGTGGTGGTGGTGAAAAATCAAGAAGAAAAAAATCCTCTCATCTACATGATTAATCGCGTTGCTGTTTGGTGCGACATTGGCGCGACAGGGTTGGCGGGCGTTTTTGGCGTTTTTGGCATTTTTGGCGTTTTTGGCGTTTTTGGCGTTTTTGGCGTTTTTGGGGTTTTTGGGGTTTTTGGCGCTTTTGGCGTTTTTGGCGCGTCATGGGGTACTCCAATATACAATATTAAATTTAATTTACATCGTATATTGTTAAATTCGAATTAATCACTTGGAGAGTCGAACTTTGGCTACTTGACTTGCTATTTTTTTTCTCGAAATTTTTCACTTTAGCAGGAAATTAGTGTCTCTATCGATGACACGATTTCACCAATTTTCTCTCCCTCCCTCCCAAAGGTGCGCGAGTGTCTATTGTTGGATAAATCCGTATCTCTTATCTCTATAGAAAGTCTAACTAAATGGTATATGTATATACGCGAATGGGTTCGTCATCCATCAGGGGAGAGAGTACAACGTTACAACGAGATGATTCATAGAGTCTTATCGCGCGTATATATAATATACATGTGTGTGTGTGCGCGTGTGTGTGTACTTGGATACATGTATAACCGTTATCCACGAGATTATACCGCGATGGGGACTTTGGGCTCGGCGTGCTCTGAGAGGCTCTCACGTTTTATATCACAACCAATATCATCATTCGATATATATCGCGAATAGAGAAGGGAAAAGAAAAACAAATGCAAAAGACAATTGTGTGTTGGGGGGGGGGGGGGGGGGGGATTTAAAGAAAGAAGAAAAAAGTATTCGGTATCCACGAGTACAATGGACAATCATTTCCAAGAAACATTCATGCGTATTATTATATATCTACATGCTCTTAAAAATAATACATATAGGACGATAAAATTCATTATTATTTGGGGAAACGAATCCAAGACAAACTTATAAACATTAAGTAAAAAAAAAATTAAATTATATACAGATATATGATAAAATTAGGCAATTTGTTGGAATCTCAATAAAGGACCAATGAAAAGTTTATAAAGACGAGAGGGCGAGAGGGCGAGAGGGCCGGCGCGCACGCATCTCCCACTCGGCGATATGAAAAATTAATTAAGAAAATAGTGCAGGCTACGGCTGCGTACGAGCTCATATTCCATCTATCTATATAATATTATGAATAAAAATTAATATCAATCTATCAGATGATCCGATGATGATTTTATAACATGTATTTAAATCATTAATATTCATTCGTCCAACATGAATATTATTAATCTTGTACGCGTATAAATATTTTTTTCTTCCATCTCGTTCGCGCAACACGCCTTTTTATTATTAAAAAATTACTTAAAAAATTCATATATTGTATATATGTAGTATAAATTTCACGATCGAGTACACATATGAAAAAGGAAAAATATTCCATGGCAGATCCGAATGAAACCTCGCTCGCTCGCACACCACCTGCATCTTTCCTCGTACTCTATATATATATATATATATATATATATACATGTGTGTGTGTATAATAGGAGAAATTTATTAAACGATGAGTTGTTATAAATATTTTGCGTAAAGGAAGGAAAAATAAGATCGGGGCGCGAGACCAGCGAGAATTGAGATAAAAGCTTGATCAAAGAATTGGTCTGCCGTTTGGTCGGCCGGGGTCGCGGAAGATGTCGCGCACGTTTGTGGAATAAAGAAAGATAGAAAGATTGAGCATCAACTGCGTGTGCGCGACATAGAATTTCACGGCGGCGGCGGCGGCGGCGGCGGCGGCGGATGGCTCCTCAGTTTGAATCGCGCTCTCGGTAACACGTACCCTCTACATATCTCTCTGCGGAGTTTCTGCGCGCTCTCTGCCCATATACTCGCCAACAATCACCAATCGTCCGATACAAAATATTTACCATTAAATGGAGAAAATTTTTTAAGAGTGCGCGCGTGGTCGCGTGAGATCGAGACAAACTGGACAATATACAAAAGACGAGAGTCAATAATCCAATGACAAAAAAAATTAATAAATAAAAAAACAAAAGAAAAGAAAAACAATAAGAATCTCGTTTGCGGTTTAATATATAGAAATATATAGCGCACGAGGATTACGAATATTTCCGTCGCTCCCTTATTCATTCCAATTAATTCACTTGAGTGATACAAATTAATAATAATAATAATAATAATAATAATAATACAGGAATATACGAATATACGAAAGACACATGGTTTGTATGTTGAAGGCAATTTCCCGTGAAAAACAGGGCTTCAGGGCAGAAAAGTCATTTGTTGGTTAATTATTAATAAAAGAAGAAAAAAATTTATATCTTGAATGATGATGGACGAGCTGATATAAGAGAAAAGGGATCGCGATTGACAAATGTTAGATTCGCGGATCGCGTCAGTTTCACAACGTTTATCCCAGAGCTAGCTTCGTCTTGTTCCTCTTGTGTAATTATATATAATAATTAAGAGATGTGCGGGGGGGCGACGTATGAGATGGCCGACTGTACTTTTCTTGAGTTGTAAAAACAAAAACAAAGAGAAAAAAAGAAAAAAAGAAAAAAAGGAAAAGAGAAAAAAAACGAGGCGCAAAGATGAAAATTGGTTGAATCGCAATAAGATGGAAATTCTTCAAGATGCACACGCTTTATTTTTATGATTCCTATAATGATAAATATATATATATATATATATATTTATCCAAAAAGAAAGAGAAGGGAAGGGAGAAGCTGGAGGGAGGGAGGGAGGGAGGGACGGAGCGACGGAGCGACGGAATAAATCGTCTCGACGGCCAGTACTTAAATTATATGTAGAATTTTATTTCGGGGAAAAATAGGGCAACGCGAGATGATAATAATAACAATAATAATACAAAGATATTATTATATTGGATGAAAAGGTCGCTGAAAGAATTGTGTCCAAGTATCGGGTGGTGTGGGGCGGGAGGGACACGGCGGTGGGCAGTTATTGAACTTGGGTGATTCCAACAGAGAGTTATAGAGTGTATTCCGGTTTAGTTTGTCAATGCCACAAACTTTTTATTCTCTATTTGTCAATACCGTGAGCGTACCGTACGGGCGCGCGCGCGCGCGCGCGCATCTTTCTCCCCGCCGCGCCCCGCCCCGCCCCGCCCCGCTTTATTATTATAGAAAGTGATTTGTGTGAGAGCGTGGATGCGTGTCGATTTTCAACGCTGGTTATTTTATCTCAAGGATATAGAAAAGGCTGGACCAAAACGTAAAAGCTATAAAGTTTATATACAGCCGGCTAATCGCTATGAGGTTTTGGTGAACGAGAAGTCATGAGAGACTATTCGGCCGCCGTCTATAACTCTGTCATTATAATTTATATAACGCGGTGCATATTGCCACGCGCTCATTGATAAATAAATAATTCCTCGTTGAGTTATCCCAATAAATCAATCGGGCATTTTTACATATAGCAATGAAAAAATCTCATCAATGAAACAAAATAATTTTGAGGGAAAAATAAGAGATTTTATATATGGCTGGGAATATTTTATATGGCCGATGTATTCCAAGATAAAGATTTATCTAGAAGCTGACGACACACTCGCGACACACTCGCGACACACTCGCGACACTCATCCCTATATTATAGGACGCGTATAATAGGGGGGCAGCAGGGGCAGCAGCAGCAGCAGCAAGAACAGGTCTCTTTGGGTTATTATATCGCGCATTCCTCTCGAAAGCGCTCACGAGCACATTGTATTTATACCACGTGTATATACCGCGTTACTACGTATAATAGTATATATAAATAAAAGGCGCGCGCGCGCGCGCGCGCGCATAAGCGTATTATAACGAGATTAGCTGGTGGGGGCGATAATTACTTACAGCTGATGATACGCGTATTATAATGGGCGCGGAAAAGCACAAAACATATGCAGCAGATTATGCGAGATGGTGCATTAGAGTTTTGGTGCTCAATCAGTATATACATTAGGCAAAATATATACATATATCTTGCGACGTTCCGTCGTACGCATGCATATACATAATATATACAGAGAGCGAGCTGCAGCAGCAGCAGCAGCAGCAGCAGCAGCAGCAGCAGCAGCGGTCAGTTTGTGTGCTGCATCCTTGCCTATAAAAGGAACAATATATATATATATATATATATATATATGTATATATACAGAGAGATTTATAGTACCGCGAGAAACGAGGGCTGCACAGCGAGAGCCAGCAATAAAAGAGCCAAAAAAGAGCCATTCGCCGTACAAGCTATTCAGTAGAAAAGTGAAGCTTTTGTCAGACGACGTACCGCTCTGACCAAAATTTTTATTATTCCACCCCCATCGTTGATTAATCGATCATAGCTATGGATATTAATTTGACTTTTCGTTAAATCGAAAGGAGCTTATAAATTTCCCGGTACTTGATAGCAGATAAATTTTTACTTGGTTTTTTTGTTTATCAGGCTATCGCCGATTAGGTTATGGTAATAATGAGAAAATAATGATCCGATAGGGCTTGACGACACGCTCGCGGTGGGTTTACCAGAGCGCGAATTAAATATAAAAGTGAAAGTGGTGGATCTCCCTCTCTCTCTCTTGTACCCTGCGTAGACCTTATTACACCTTATACACCCAATGTCCCTGTTAACAGTTGGCCCTGTAATTCCTTCTATTCGCTTCTTTATAGAGACTTGTTTACAGAGATCGATGTTAAGTGGATTTTAAAATTATTATTCAACTAAAAGAAATGTGTCGCGTGTGCATCTTGAATAACCGTTTGTTGAGCCGCTTTACTTACGAAAAGACACGGGCGGGCGGGCGGGCTGCCGTTCTGGCGGGTGAACGGCCGCGCGTGCGTCTATTTATAAAATTACCTCGTGCGCCCGACGCGCATCGGCGCGTCGGCGCGTCGGCGCGTCGGCGCGTCGGCGCGTCGGCGCGTGATGGAAGAAAATAGAACAGACCTCGAGGAGAGTCGCAGGATCAACAGGATTTTATATCACAACGAAATGTAGTCATAACGAGAATCAACTTGGCTCTGATGAATTTTTTCCAACTCTATTATTTCCTTTCAAGAGTCATCCTTTCTCCAAAGAAAAGAAGAAAGAAAGAAAGAAAGAAAGAAAGAAAGAAAGAAAGAAAGAAAGAAAGAAAGAAAAAAAAACCAATTGGACATGAGATTGGCGGCGGCGGCGGCGGCGGCGGCGGCGGCGGCGGCGGCGGCGGCGGCGACGGCGGGGGCCACCGGGCATATCCCGGCTATTAAAAAAATAAATTAAAAATAAATAAATAAATTAATAAGAAAACAAGCGCTAGATATATATATATATATATATATAGAGGGATAAAACATATAAAGGAAGACTTATTTGGTTATCAAGTGGGAAATAACGATAAAATGACTCTTGTTGACAAAAATAAGTGTCTTTTGTGTTTAGTGGCGGTGATGACGAGCATGTTTCCGAGCGATTGGCCAACCGGGGTCAACGGTGTTATTTTCGTCAGGACTTTAGAAGCTGATGAATCACGGCAAGGAGGACAAATGGTTATCAAAGGAATTGTTAAATTGGCAGTGATAGCACCGGCTGATCCTCATCATGAGCAAAGTCTGCCGAGAATTTTGCCTGCCGTCAGTCTCGCGATAAGGGCAGTCGTCGCTGCCAATGGCCCTCTATCAGGATGGATTATAACTGTTAATCATCGTGACTCTCAGTGTTCGAGTACTTATGGATCATTGGCTGCTTTTGATTTCTACATTAATCGTACAGCAGGTCAACAGCTATCATATCTCATCCTATATAACATTCAAACGATACTGCTGCTACTATATACTCCTATATATACCTATATATCTATATAATATTGGAAAAACGGATTTTGACTGATTGTTTTTTTATTATTATTATTATTATTTTTTTTTTTTTTCCACCCAAGCCAAAGATTAATTAAGCAGCCTGGTACGGGCCTCAGTCTTGATCCGTTTTTCCAATTGGTTAAATTCAAGTTTGACTTAATAATGAGTATTTTTGACGCTGGTGCGGGAATGGGGAAAATTTTCATCATTGGCATGAGATTGGCATGATTGGGACGCGTGGATGCGTGCCAGAGTGATATGCTGCTTACATTTCGAAATGAATTAATCGAGCGTGCGCCGCCCCCCTCTTTTCCTATTATAGGTATACCTATGTAGTATATGACGTGTACTACACGGGGCAGGCAGCACTTGCCATTTTCCCAACTTTTCAAACAAAAAAAAACACACACAATGTGTGTGCATAGTGTATAAAATCCGGGCGGGAGGGGGTATATTTTTCATCTATACATATAAAAATATACATGACTATTATATCTATGGATATATACTTGATGTCGTCTTTATATATATATATATATATGTATATGCTTTGCGGATCCATTTCCGCAGCCATATACTCGGATAAGCTTTTATAGTATATATATATATATGTATGGTACATGGTACATGGTACATTGATGGTATTGTATGAGGGCGCGATTTATACTTGTGCTTACACGCGACGATATACAAGGGAAACTGCACGGCCGGTTCGAGTACCGCAAAGAACGGTATAAATTAGGTATTATATACCACTTGAACATAATAGACCGGCGAGAAGCTTGACGCTGGCAGCTCTCTGTACACGCCCTTAAAACCATGCGTCCAGTATGCTTCATTTCATTTCATATATAATGCGACGCTTGGCCGTCAGACACACTTATTGACCCTTATTTACTTATTGACTTATTGACTTATTCAATGTGCAGATGGAATGAAAAAACCAAAAAACCAAAAAACCAAAAAACCAAAAAACCAAAAAACCAAAAAATCATCCCTCTATATTAATTCTTGTGCGTATGCTTGCTTTATTATTTTCTTTCTTCTTCTTATATTTTCTGCTCAGCGTAACTTGAAGCCTTCCGAAAACTCTTCTCATATCTCATATGAGAGGAGCAGAAACCTAAATCTCCTATTATTATACACATATGTATATTATAATAACAACAATAATAATTCTGTACTCGAATGATAGTACGCGCATCTTGCTTGCTCATATACTATAGATGATATGATACAAATTGGGTTTCCAACGAAATGAAGATTCGAGCTCCAAGTTTGACGCTTGACGCTCCAAGTATCGCATCTGGTATATTTTCTTCGACGCTGCTCGACGCTCCTCGACTTTTATCATGTTGTCAAAATAAGATATTGGTACGCGCGCACGGGCGCCCATATATACGTTCTGCCCATTCTCTCAATCGATCATTGTTGCTCCAGCCTACCCTTAATTTCTCATAAAAATTGCATTAATAACGCAACTCGTTGAGAATAATATCAAGTTTGGTGGATCTTATGGATAATCTGCCGTGGCATGCGCAAATAACCATTTATCGCGCATATATATATATATATATATATATATATATATATATATATATGTATACAAAGGAAAAAAGTTTATTGTTTTATTTGACGAAGCTCGCTGATGGAGATTGTCAGTTTCGGATTGGGTGGACGTAATTGGCTCAAACATTTCGCAGCTGCAAACAGAATATACGCGGTAAGACTGATATATGACGAGGACCCGCGGTCAGTCAACCAAACTCCCAATATGTATACATATGTGGCAAAAACGGCCAACGGCCAACGGCCAACGGCCAACGGCCAACGAGCAACCAGCAACGAGCAACGAGCAACGAGAAATACTTGTTGATTCTCCCCGTCCATGAGACACGCACACACACACACACACACACACACACACACACATCTACTCTTTCTCTCTTAAATATTATCTCCTTAATTCCGTTTAATTACGAGATTGTCGTTAACGAAGAAGAGCGAAGGCGCGGCGGCGGGTCAATTAAACCCGCCTCCCCATCAACTCCTTATTTCCCTCGAACCTTCTCGTTTTTTTTTTTTTTTTTTTTCATTTGTTTCTTACTTGAAAGATTTCTCACTATAATATATAATATTATTATATAATATGGATGTATATAGGCTGGAACGTGTTTTTTCACGAGTATTCCTAATAAATACGCCTAATAATACGTCAATAAAGTAAACAAAAATGGATTTGACGATCCTATATGTGGATGGAGAGAGATGCGATGTAGCGATAGTCAGCCCATCAATTAAGTTTCGATAAATTTTCCTACTTGGTGTGTATATATATATATTTGTTATTTGTTTTTTGTGAAAATTGAACGAGGCCGATGATGCTTACATGTTCTG
The DNA here is from genome assembly GCA_963669185.1 of Dyspetes luteomarginatus. Classification (NCBI taxonomy): domain Eukaryota; kingdom Metazoa; phylum Arthropoda; class Insecta; order Hymenoptera; family Ichneumonidae; genus Dyspetes; species Dyspetes luteomarginatus. The sequence goes on from OY769906.1 coordinate 15,367, forward strand.
ACTTTACGGTATACATATATACCTACTATATATGTATATATAGCAGTCGGATAAAAAATTTGCCTGCCGCAGCGGAGGAATACGCGTGTAGGTACAGAGATGAGCTCGGTGGAAATCAATCAAGTCGATTATTTTTTATCTTCTCGATTAATCTCATTGGTGGTGCGGGTCTCGGTGTTTTTCATGGAAACAAGGCTTACATATAACAACGCTATTATATGTATGTTGTTGGCTAATATTTGAGTTACCGCTGCCGAGCGATTAAAAATAAGTTGGGTATAATATCGCAGCATTTCCCAGAGCTATTGGTCTATCGTATAACCAATAAACCGATATGCGTATCAATTTCTCGATTCTTTGTCAAACTTTGCCAAAGTCTCTGAAGCGCATTGTGCGTGTGTTAGATTATTGGCCAATCGCCGAGAGCTCTTGACTCTCTTTCTCTCGTACTTGGAATTAGATATATATATATATCCTGCTCGGAACGATCACTTGGTCAGCCAAAGTTGATCCAAAGTTGGAGAACGTAGAGCTATACAAATATATAAGAAATCACCCCCACCACCCGCCTGTTTGGATACACAAACTCTGTATACCGACAAAAGGTACAAAACTCGATCGATACGCATTACGCATGCTTCAATCGAGTATTATTTAAAAATAATTGTTATTTCTATTACCGATTTTATACGAGCGTCTAACTTATTTAAACTTATATAGATTATACGGGGTGTAGTATTAGTGTAGTCGTCTCTTAACATATTAATATTATATAAATAAAGGCATGTGCTATTCATATTGCCATAATCTGTAAAAGGAAATAGAAGCAAATTTTTTATATGCCACGATGATGCTGGAGGATATTTCATCCCCAGCACAGAGGCAGTGTCAAAAGTTGTCCCTCTCTCTCTGGCATAGTTTTCTTCGCCACTTGCATGTAACAAATAATATCAAATACATGTTATATCTATAGCAGTCTCTCTTATGATTCATAATCGAGCGATTATTTTTCGCCGCCGCCGCCGCCGTCGCTGCTGTACAGTACTAACTGCGTACCTATATACAATTTCCTTTATATAAACAAACAAGCCTCGTCAAACAATAATAATGGCAGGGCAGCTCTTGCGAATCGTCTGATTAAAATGAGTTAATTTTTTCATTCTTGTAGTTGAAATTTGGGCCCAGATTATATGTTGATGGAAAATTTTAACACAGAGAATTTAAAAATGTTAAAACTTTTGACACACGTGTTTATCTGTTGGACAGGCTGACGCGCTCTTTCCTCTCCTTTTACATTATGTATATGTTATATACGTCCTATACGTCCTATACGTCCTATACGTCCTATACGTCCACGTGCACACATCATATGTATACCTATAGAGGAATAACGAGCCCATGTTTTATACCATTGACAGAGCATATACGCATATATATATATATATATTGAGATTATTGGGAAAGAAAAAAGAAAAATACTAGAGCTTTCGCGAGATACTCGAGCAGCAGCAGCAGCAGCAGCAGCAGCAGCAGCAGCAGCAGCAGCAGCAGCAGCAGCAGCAGCAGCAGCAGCAGCAGCAGCACGACGATTCACACTCTGTGGGGAAAAGTAATTTTTTCTGTGCAAGCAGCACAGTTTCTCGAGAAAGATATCTTATCGTGACGTGTTTTTTTTTTTTTTTTTTTTTTTTTTTTTTTTTTCCGAGGATAACCGCGAAGTTGAGGGGGGGGGGTTGCGGCCACGCTCAATAGATCGTATCGAATGAAAGTGGACTGTCTCGTGAATGGTCGTGTGCGTGCGTGCGTGCGTGCGTGCGTGTGTGGCCGGGGCCTATGAAAGATTAAGATACATGTGTAGATATAGTACATATTATGAGAGAGAAAAATGTATTAATTTTTGGTCTATACCGGGCAAAGAATAAATACATCCATCTCATGTTCCATCATGAAAAATCTTTTCTTCCAAAAAAAAAATGGAAAAAAATGGAAAAAAAATGGAAAAAAAAAATGGAAAAAAATGGAAAAAAAAAATGGAAAAAAAAAATGGAAAAAAATGGAAAAAAATGGAAAAAAAAATGGAAAAAACAGACGCCTTTTTGGGACCGGTTTGCGATTACGTGATAGCGCCAGTCGCAAGATACGCGGGTGCATGGGGCATTCCCGTATTAACGGCCGGTGCTCAGGCAGACGCATTTCGTCACAAGGGCGAGCATTATCCGACATTAACTCGAATGATGGGCTCTCATCGTTTGGTTGGGGAAGCCCTCAGGCATATATTGCAAGGCTTTGGTTGGACAACGGCTGGTCTTCTCTATCACAATCACGCGATCGAGAGTAGCCGTGGAAATTCCGATTGTCATTTTACTCTGAGTGCTGTCTTTACCGCACTAAATCATACACCGATACATCGAAGCTTCAACGAGGAAACGACCAACGTTCAAGATTATCGAAACCTGCTCGCCTTCATCTCACAGTCAGCCAGGAGTAAGTCTCTCTCTCTCTCTCTATCCTACCGAATATACAAATTAAATTTTTCCCTCTCACTTTTAATTTAATTAACTTATTATTTAAAGGAATCAATTGTTTTTCGATGCGGATACGAATAGTTTGGTAATTAGGCGAGTTAGTATATTAGGCGGCGGCGGCGGCGGCGGCGGCGATACAATATCTCATTTCAAACTTACTATATATTAAAATAAATAAATTGAGCGGTTATTGAGCCTCGAAAACTTTTGTCAGGATTGCCGAATAGAATAAATTCGAGTGATTGTATTTTGTGTTTTCGTAGATGGTGGAGTTGTAAGCGAGATCCTCGAACGAGTCTGCTCGGGTAAGTCCCTTGCGTCTCTAGAGGCCTCAATTTTTGCTCCACCTCTGCTGTCCTCTGCTGCTGCTGCTCATGCTGCTCGTGCTACTCATGCTGCTCATGCTGCTCATGCTGCTCGGTTCTTCAAAACTCTTTTTTTTTTTTTTTTTTTTTTTTTTTTTTTTTTTCCTTCTTCTTCTTTTATTTTTTACTTTTACTTTTACTTTTACTTCTACTTTTACTCGTACTTGTGTACTTTTTTCATCACACTCGTCGGCTCCTCCTTTTATATACGAATAGACAGACATACATATAGACACGTGAATGAGGTATTCGTTTTAAATCTTGTTTATATCCTCGAATCATTATCATCGTATTGGTCCATGCTGCTGATAGATTTTATGTACATATATATAATATATACAGAGAGAGAGAGATTTCGAGTGGACGTTTTAATTATCTTGGATAGATTGCGCGATGGGGCGCGATAATAATATTCCATAGTATTATTATTTTCTCAATTATCTCAGAAGATAAAATTTTCTCCAACTAAATTTAATTGTTCAACAATAGATCGCGATGGTACACCAATTTTTCATTCGGTCAAATAATTTTGTGCATTATAAACTTTTTGTCACGCGAAAAAATATACGCGACTTTGCCTCGTTATTGATAACGAGGCCCTTTCCTTTTCCTAATACTTGATAATCCAACAATAAGTTTCGAAAAGGTATATTTCCATGCTGCCGGTAATATAATATATTATATATATATATATATATATATATATATATATAGCTGATTGTCAGTATGCTGTTATTTGCGCAGAGTGTCAACTCGGGATAGCAGCTCGCTCCTAACTTGAATGATTGATCGCCGCATATAGAAATTATGAAAAAAAACGAAAAGAAAAAAACAACAGTAAATAAACGTTAGTTCCGCGATGCAGAGAGAGAGAGAGAGCATTAATAGTTTGGTTAATTGACTGCAACAACGAGACATCCGTAATTATTGTAATTGTTTTGTTTGTTTTGGCGCGTCGATAATCGATCGTTTGTGTGTATACACGTACAAAATATAATAACGGAAGATTAGATGCCAAAATAAGCTCTTATTTTTGACACTGATGCTTTTGGCCCTAGAAATCCGAGGGCTAATATTATGTTCATTTGATGGGGGGACAAAAGTCGTTAAATACAAGTAAGAATATTTTTCGTATCAACGATAATCTCAGTGTATAAATATTTAAGCCGCGCGCGGCTCATCGTATATTCTTTACGTGTGCGATTCGAGCGCGTGGTATATTAATTATTTACTTAATATTCTATTTTAGAAAAAGTTTTAAAGAAAAGCTTTAAAAAGTGATTTTAACATGATCGATGATGATGTATATATTAAACGGCCTCCGCGTTTATTCTCATTAAGGAAATGGAAAAAAGAAAAAAGCACATATAATCCAAGTGCGATAATATTATGGTAGCTAGGTATATAACATGAGAAGAATTAAAAGCTAATGATTTTTCTTCATTTTATATACATATATAGATGAATTCTCTCCTGTCGTCATAATTTAACACATGTCATATTTTTTCGCTATCACACACACACACGTTTATTCTCGTCCAATGTCGAGATGTCTGAATGATGCTGGTGCGTCGCACGTTTAAAATGGAGGCCACACTTGGCTAAAGGCATATTCTATGGGCGAACCAGAGGAAAAAGGAAAAAGGAAAAAGGTTCCTATCCCCCGAGAATAGCCCCGAGAATACCTTGTATATTTTTACGAGGTTCGCTATCTTTTGATATTCAGCCACCATCCACTGTCACCGGCAGCACGTTGCTGCTGGCTTTTCTCTTATGATATTTCACCCGAGAATATATATGTACAATATATACAGCACGAGGGAGTATGAGGGCTATGACGTGTGTCACAACTCATCGTCCTTCTTTTACATTATATGTACACTTGTATATACCTCTATATATATTTATATATATACATATATATATATATATTTATATAACATGTAATGTTATACGTTATACGACGGGGGCACGGTGTGGAGAGGCGCAGGTTACACCAAGGGACTCGTTATATATATATATATATATATATATATAGAATATAGAGACGAAAAATATCTCATCAATATTATCTCTGGCGCACGTGACGACCATCCATAGTCTCTATAGCCGTGAGATAGTTGAAGGTGAAATATTGAGCATGACACGTTCTCGCCGTGGATCCTATTTATTGGGGCATATAAATCCCGATTGAACCGATATGTTAACTGGTTCAATTTTATCATGGCTCCAAAATTATGGCAATTAAGGAAATATTTTTGCAACTCGGCTGCTCTATATATATTCGATAAAATAGCTTGGCCGGGGAATCGAATGGAAATTGTGACGAAATTTTATAGCGATTATGAAAAGAAGAAAAATATATATCGCTATAGAGTGGGGGAAAGACAATTTATGCGGACATGTTTATTTATTATAAATTTTATATTTGAGAGTTAAACGCGGCAAAGTTTAAGATACGCGTACACGTTTTGCCAAGCCCATTATTTCCCAAGGGATATATTATAAGATTGGTGAAAACGCGCACTCGCTCTCTTGATAATTGGACTCATGTCGCGCGGCTGGTTTTAATCGTCCAAACACCCGGAGAACAAGCTCAATTTTTTATTATTTTCAAACTTATTGTTGAAAATAATAATACAAGGAAATATATTTTCGCCGGAGTAACCCAATGGCAAATCCATCCCTAATCAAATAATAGACATAATTTTTATAATAATAAGAAAAATGAATTTTTACACGAGTTGGTTATAATTATTAATACGCCCGCCGCGCCCTCGCACCGTCGCGCTTTTAACATATTTATATACATTTATCACTTTAACTCAACATACGCGCGCGCCTTATTTAACTTTGTGTTTCAGTCGTTGTAATGTGTGCCAACTCTACAACAATACGAGAAATATTATTGGCCGCTGAGGAGCTTGGAATGATCCATTCCGGAGAATATGTTTTCTTTTCCATCGAGCTCTCATCGAGGTAATGATTTATTTGAGCCAGCTGGCTCAAACTCATTTTACATATATCAATTTTTTTTTCATATCTTCCTCTATTATGAACTATGTATTATATAATATAAAATCTCGTTTCCTCGATATTATAATAATATTCTATATGCAAAATAATTAACCAGATCCATGGAACAAAGAAAAATATTAAATAAATTAAATATATAAATTGTTTATCGTTAATTTACCGAAAAATTTATATTATTATGAATTTCAGTGATAATAATTCAAAAGAACCATGGCATGTTGAGGGGGACACGAGAGAGAGAAATGAAAAAGCGAGAAAAGCATACGAGGCGTTACTGACGGTGACAGCGCGAACACCGGATAACCAGGAATACTTGAATTTTTCACGCGAGGTCAAATCATTGGCTCAGAGCAAGTACAATTTTACATTTGGCAATAGCTCCGTCTCGACTTTTGTAACAGCTTTTTACGATGCCGTATTATTGTACGCTCTTGCGCTCAAAGAGAGCCTGCCTGAGAAGCCGAGCGTCGCTGATGCCGTTGGTGCCGTTGGTGCCGGCGGTGCCGGCGGTGCCGGCGGTGCCGGCGGTGCCGTTGGTGCCGGCGGTCAGATTAACTTGGACGGTGCTAATTTAACCAGAAGGATGTGGGGCAAAAGTTTCAAAGGTCACTTTTTACGCTCTTTTCTTCGTCTTCTCTTATTCTCTTATTCTCTTATTCTCTTATTCTCTTATTCTCTTATTCTCTTATTATTATTGTTGTTATCATTATTATTATTATTATATCTAAAAAAAAGGAAACAAAAAATATGAAAATTATTGTATATTATAATAGAATTGGTGGGCATTACGCATTTGGACCAATGACGCGCTTCAAATTTCTCCAATCGCTTTTCCGACGTTCCGCCAAACTATGTGAGGCTAATTATGCATCAGAGATATGTAGCAGCAAATTGCTGTATAATTAATTACTATCGCGGGCGGGAGGGGGTGAGAGAAAGGGCCATTGGCTTGAATTAGGCTTACAATTAGAGCAATGTTCGCTTGGCTCGTCCGCAATTACATATATATATATATATATATATATATATATATATATATATGCCGCGGCTGCTATATCTTATGCTATAATTATCCCATCTCAATATTGTTGACGTATATCGCTCTATATTCGGGGCGCTTCTCACACAAATACAAAAACACACACACACTGAATGATGAATATTGTTTAAAATATATTCAGATTTAATTTATTTCCTTTTGAGAATGAATTATATATGTATACACTTTGATAGGACCAAAATTCCCCCCAGTGCGTAAAATTCTACATGCGTAAAATTTATTTAATTCCCGTAAACGCGAATACATGTGTGCTGTGTGTATGGCGCATCATTGGGAATGAGAGCAGGTGAAAGATGCGTTTGCGTCAATACGCATAAAAGGATCTAATCTAATCTACTCTAATACTATCAATAAGGGTCTGAGCCAATTAAGAAAACCTCGATTTCTCATTTATCGCTACTGATTGGCTGCTGGAAGACGCGCTGGATTGAATGAGAAAGCCCCCCCCCCCCCCACCCCCTCGCTACCAACATGCGGAGAAAGATAAATGGAGTATCTTTGGCGTTAGCGCACACACACACACACACACACACACACGCAGCAGGAGCAGCAGGAGCATAATTTCGCGTAATTTCCACTCGTTAGGGTTATCCAAGATCGACCATTACTCGGTTTTCATAGAGGCGATTCCGCGCTTTTCTGCCTGCTGGCCACCTATCTATCGCGCTCAAAATCCTTCTCTCGCGCGCGCTTCGTCTCTTCATTTATTTATTTTCTTTTTCCGCTCTCAGCTCTCTCTCTCTCTCTCTCTCTCTCACCTTTATTCGTTCTACTCCTCGACCTATATACAAGGTTATAGGTGGGCGTAAAAAAATCTTCAAGCCCATTAGCACCATCACCACGTGACGTATCGCGTATCGTATATATATACATATATTGTAGATAATAGCCGTCCAGGCTATTTATTATTATTATTATTATCGTATTTCCTGTGATGGACTTTTTAAGAAAAAAAAATTGGGCGAAAGGTTATCGCGCAATCTCCCAAATCCCATAATTAAGCTCCTCATGCACGTTTTTGAGCCCGTGTGCGGAAACGCGATCGCGAAAACGTGAGACAAAACACGTGCAGCAGGCTATGCCGCCCCCCGTCTTTTATTACTATATGTATATCGCATCGACGTAATTTTTCAATTCTTGTGCATTACCCATTCTAATAATAATAATAATAATAATAATCAATAATCAATAATAATAATAATAATAATAATAATCAATAATAATAATAATAATAATAATAATAATAATCAATAATAATAATAATAATAATAATAATAATAATCAATAATAATCAATAATAAGAGTATAGAGCACAAGTGGTTACTTGCGAGGAATCTGTTGTAGGAATAACCGGAGATGTCAATATAGATGAGAATGGCGATAGAATAGCAGATTATTCACTGCTGGATATGGATCCGGAAACATCGAAATTTGAGGTATATCTCAATCAGCTTGAATATAACGCGCTTCAATCGATCAATTTTTAAAAGAATAAAGAAAGTTGGAAAATAATTAAGTCGCGATGAGGGAAAGATAAAAATTGAATAAAAAATGTTAAAATTTCAGATTGTTGCTAATTATTACGGGGCTAACAAAACACTGGAATACGTGCCGGGAAAACGGATTCATTGGTCGGGTGGTAGACTCGAGCCACCGCCTGATACTCCAAAGTGCGGATACGACGGATCGCTGTGTCCCGATAATTGTGAGCGTTTTTTTTTTCTTTTTTTCTTTTTTTCTTTTTTTCTTTTTTTCTTTTTTTCTTTTTTTCTTTTTTCTTTTTTTCTTTTTTTCTTTTTTTTCTTTTTTTTTCATCTTGTTACGAAAAGCCAAAGAATTTTAATAATTTTCTTCTTTTCTTGTTGTTTTATCTGATCCACAGCTCTGCCTGGCTATGCTATACTATCGATTGTACTGAGTTCGATCGTTGTTGGTCTCGTTGCGGTTTCCGTCATCATATATCGGTGAGCATCAGGATTCTCCCATATATTACGCAATCGCGTCTATATCAAATATATAAATATAATATATAATACGAAATTGAAATTTTTCGTCGACGATGGCCACGTTATTATTTTATTTCCCCCAGATAAAAATAATTTTAATGCCTCATGTTTTTCACAATTTTTCAACCCAAACAATTGGAATTTTGAGAATCTCCCTATCGCGTGGGTCGCGTGGGTCGCGTGGGTCGCGGGTATTAAGTAAATTATCAATTAACCCAATGCTACCAATCCTACCAATATTAATAATTATAATATTTGGCATACGAATTAATTATCTCGAAAAATAAATTCGTTTAAAAGTAAGAAGAAATTTTTTCATCCCCTAAATTCTCGTCTCTCTCATTGCCACCTCTTGTCATGAAACATGGATACGCGGGGGCAATATATACATATTAATGTGAGGTTAAACTTTTTCAACGCTTATTTTATCCATCTTGAACTATGTCGATCGATATCGTCTACCGACAGGCAAAATATCCTGGTATAAATATCCCGGTATAAACTATATATTAAAAGTGTACTCGTATGACGACTTTGACGACGACGACTCCTCCTCCTCCTCCTCCTCCTCCTCCTAGCTCATCCTAACCGGGATTCAAATGAAAAAAAAAACAATGATTATCCCTCTCATCTTTATGTGCATCAAGTCCAGCCGGATTTCTTCCGCGCATCGATATTTCCTTGGCACTATAATATTCTTCATCCCGAGGCTCGCGATAAAACTTATCTAAGCTTCTAAATAATCAAGTTAATATCTTCATTTATTTCTCCCTCTTGTACAGTGTGTATAAATATATATATATATATATAATACACATAGGCGAGATGGAAACATTGATGCATTTCCGTGATGTGGCGGCGGATATTGCACCGGATCAATTGGGGCCAGATTGGAAATGTTGCTTCGATCATACGTCACAATCTCACAAATGACAATTATTCATGCGTTATTTCATGGGTGTGTGTATATATATATATATACATCTTCCATGCTCCATGTACTTCTCCACATTAATTATTCTTCCATTGTCATATGACTGATGTGCGCGACGCTCATATTACCAATTTATTCGTATGAGAAAATTTCTTCTCATTGTTAATTGTTTGTTAAAATGAGATTTATATTGCGCTATTTGCGAGCCTTAATTTTCCCATAAACAAATTAATTCGCTTTATATAGAGAAAAGTCGAGAAGGATTCTCTTTTTCACCCGACTTACCCGATAATAATAAAATTTCACATATAGTCAAGCTGCACAGTAAAGGAGAAAAAAGAATAAATAGGCAGTGGAAAGAATATATATACACATATATACTGTATATGCGAGGGAGATAGGCGCCTGCTCCCCGAGTTTCATGATGATTTACCGTATGAATATTCTTTTATCAAGCTTTCCCAGAATCTTTTCCAGCAGAAGCAGCCACCAAACTACCTCCATCTTGTGCTTTCTCTCTATTTGAGATAATATAATATATGTTGGTTTTTTTTTTTTTTTTTTTTTTCCCCCCTCCAGAATAGGCATACAGAATGTGTGTACAGTCAAGTCAGTTACCGTTAGACCAGCTCCATTTACTCTATTTTGTGAATTTTCTGAAATAGTAAAAGATTCGATACGAAATTGAACGTGGGAGGGTCAATTAAAATTTAACATATCCGATGGATATACGGTATCTTGAGTCTTGTTCTATTTAACTTGGAAAAAGAGGATTTTTTTTAATACAAGTAATTAAATGAGATGAGAGGGTGGAAAGTTGGTGAATTTTTTTTTTTTTAATTTCATCATTTCTTATTTTTTGCCCCCCCCACCACCGCCACCACGCTCTTTGCACATAAACTTGTTTGTTTTTTTGTTAATTTCCCGTTTGCGTTAGTATGGGACGAATTAAATAACGGCGCTGGGCGGCTGCGCATAGTTTGCTGGTTGGAGAACGCCTGCATGCTTGTACCACTTGCACCCTGCCGTATACTTGTACTACTGCGGTCTCGTCGTATACTGCCTCTTGGCTCTGAAATATACATATACACGTATGTATAATAATCACGCGCGCGCGTCTCCTTTTTTCAACGAGATTCCTCCTTTCTGCTCAGACATTTAACAATTGCCCAATATGAAACGTATAAAGAAAGAAAAACAAATAGAATTAATCATGACCGGAGTCTGTCACACTGTCAATCGAGACATGAGTCGAGTAAATTTTTCATACATAGTATAGAAGAGAGTTGAAATGATATTTATCTATGTACTAAAATGTACCACGTACATTATACGAAAGGGTTTTTTTTTTTCTTCTTTTCTCATCGTACTTGCGAACGTATAAACAAAAAAAATCTTTCCATGGGAAAAGTATAGCAACGCGCAGACTGAGATACATGAGAATCATAATCCGCTACATACATACTATATAGTGTATGGTATATACCGAAAGCTCTTTTTTTCGTGCAGAGCACGCATCACTCACATAGCACGTTACTGTCTGTGTGTGTGTGTGTGTGTGTGTGTGTATGGAGAAAAATAATTTAGCCAAAGATGGCTCGAAATGTTTACTTCACGTTGCGCGCTTGATAAAACTTAAAAAATAAAATAACATGGCTGCCGTGTCGATTATATTATATATATATAGAGAGAGAGAGAGAGAGAGAGAGAGAGAGAGGGAGAAAAGTGTTTGGTGCCGGTAATAAGGTATTGTTGAAATATATATTTCATGTTTTATGTTTATATTTTGAATCGACACAGGCACTACAAGCTAGAGGCGGAAATTGCCTCGATGACGTGGAAGGTACATTGGGAAGACGTTATAGTTGTGCCCCATGGCAAAACGAGAGGTTCAATGTATTCCTTGACACTGAACAAACAGCGGGGCGGCAGTCAACTGGTAATTATCATTCGGATCTGAGAGTATAATTTTTTTTTTTCTTTCTTTTTTTTCAAAAATATTCTTTTTGCCACATCCAATGGCCGTTAAAGGGCGTTGATTATTATTATTGTTATTATTTGTAAATTAATCAACAGACTGTCTACTCGGAGGATAACATCAGTTTACCCGGAGGTGTGGATAGAAACGTTTACATAGCAACGGGAGTTTACAAGGTCAGTGAATTGTTCTGATATTATATATATATATATATACATATATCCGCCGAGGTAGATAATGAGAAGAATTTGATTTAAAAGAAAGTAATGATAGTTCAGTCACCGGACCACCATTATTATTGTTGTTATTATTATTATTATTATTATTATTATTATTATTATTATTATTATTATTATTATTATTATTATTATTATTATTATTATTATTATTATTATTATTATTATTATTATTATTATTATTATTATTAATAATAATAATAATAATAATAATAATAATAATAATATTCACGCAAAAGACGGGCGCGTCATCGTCCTTTCAGGTATGTTAGAATTTTCATCATTAAGAATTTTAAAATTTATTCTTGGGGATCGATAAAAGTAGGTCGTGGAAGCATAAGACGAGAGAGTATACTCGACGGTGCACATGTGTCTCGGGAAATTTGGAGCTTGGTTGCGTCGTCGCGTCGCCGCGTCGTCGCCCTAACGTTCTCTCGGTATTACGTATTTTACGTATTTTACGTATTTTACGTATTTTACGTATTTTACGTATTTTACGTATTTTACGTATTTTACGTATTTTACGTATTTTACGTATTTTACGTATTTAAAGTTTTTTTTCCGTATTTTACGTATTTAAAGTATTTTACGTATTTAACGTATTTTACGTATTTTACGTATTTTCCGCCTCCCATATATGCGACCGGAGAGTGCTTTGGTGCTTTTACATGCTATGCATGGTAAAAGGATAAAAGCGAGAGAAACGAGAGGTGAAAGGATCAAGTAATGGCTGTCAAATCAATCAGCATACTTATTATTAAAGGAGAAAAGGAGAAAAGGAGAAAAGGAGAAAAGGAGAAAAGGAGAAAAGGAGAAAAGGAGAAAAGGAGAAAAGGTTGAAATATATTGACAGGTTGGGCAAATAGAGCTCAAAATTTTGTTTCGTTTGTCCATATAGCTGGGAGTGTAAACGCGCGTTTGCGGATAAATATAGTAACAAATGGTTGTAGGACGTATACAATGCACGTACACGCCTTCACCGAGGTACTTAATCTCGGGATATCGTTTGCAGTGTACAAGATATAATTATTTATTTATTTTTTTAACACTTTTTATCACCTTTTATTTGTTTATTTTTAACTTACAGAATTCAAAAGTTGCGATAAAACTTGTACCGAAAAACAAAGTGGAGATGTCTCGTCCGTTGCTACTCGAATTAAAAAGGGTAATATTATATGCTGCTGCTGCTGCTGCTGGTTATTTAATTTAATTAATTAATTTAATTTACTTGTTAAAATGAAATTTTGGTTAATGCGATGGTTAATGGGACGATCGTACAGATGAAAGATCTCCAACATGATCATCTCGTACGTTTCTATGGTGCCTGCGTCGAGCCACCTCACTGCTGTTTGCTCACAGAGTATTGTCCCAAAGGATCTCTTCAGGTATATAATAACCTTTATATCGATATATATTTTATATGCCTCTAAATTACAACTACAAAAGTTTAAATAATACACGTAATATGTATTTTTAATGCGCAATATATATATATATATATATATGTATATATTGGAACGAGTCTGCTCACATTATCCCGTTTGCCAATAACGAACCCTCCCTCCCTAGAGTCTATATAGAGAGGGAGAGAGAGAGAGAGAGAGAATAATAAGCTCAAGGAATGGCAATATTTTTATATAATTTGATACAAGTCATTCTTGTTTGCCACACAGGATATACTGGAAAACGATCAAATAAAATTAGATCGGGTTTTTCGAGGTTCCCTCATTCATGATATTGTACGTGGTATGGTTTATCTTCATGGTTCTGAGCTTCGAAGTCATGGAAATCTCAAATCATCAAATTGCGTCGTTGATTCACGATTTGTACTTAAAATCGCTGATTTTGGACTACACGAGCTGAGAAAAGCGAGCTTGTGCGATCTTTACGAGGACAAGGACAGTTATGCACACTGGAGAAGTATAAAAATATAAAAATATAAAATTCGTTAAAATAATTTAATATACTCTTGGTTGAACAATTAAGGTCTGTGCGTGCGTGTGTGTGTGTGAAACAAAGCTACTGATAATTTCACATCAAGAGAGAGTCACAAAATGGGAGAATTGGGTATTGTCGTTTGCAGAACAGCTCTGGACATCACCGGAATTGTTGAAAATGGAGAGGCCTTCCCCGGAGGGCACTCAGAAAGGCGATGTCTACAGCTTCGGAATAATCGTTCACGAGATTGTCGTACGCCAAGGACCATTTTACTTGGGCGATGACAGCGACTTTTCTCCGAGGGGTGAGTTTTGTTCGACTATTTTTTTCTTTTCTTTTCTTTTCTTTCTATTTTCCCCTCTACTTTTTTCTCTCCTATGTGTGTGTGTGTGTTTTTTTTGTTTTTTTTTCTTATCCCACATACGCCCAAGACACAACAAGCACGCGTTATCCATCGGTATTTCCGAGTCTCCCGTGGGATTCTCTCCCGTGGGATTCTCTCCCGTGGGATTCTCTCCCGTGGGATTCTCTCCCGCGCTGATGGCCGACGATACACTATTTTCCTTTTTTTTTTTTTTTTGCTCATCTCAAGCACTCTTGAATCGAGCTCGAAATATCCACGTCGCTACTTTCATCCGATGCCAAGGTGCAAAAGAAAAAAGAAGAAAGAAAAAAAAAAACAAACTGATATAAATCTTTGGAAAAGAAAATCGCAATACAACTTTTTCTTGCTTTTCTTTTCGTTTTCTTCTTTTTTTCTTCTTTTTTTCTTCTTTTGTTTTGCTTTGTTGGCTCATCTCGCGTCAGTCAGAATAAACTCGTTAATCAGTTATAATAATATCCGGCAAGAGACCTAATGTCACAAGGATTATGGTATGAATTGCTCGCTCGAGACAGATTATGAGGAAAATAAATGGCCTTTGAGGCGCGATCGCACCAAACCAATTTTCGATATAGATAAAAAATTTGAATTATATTCTTTTTTGTTTTAATTTCTTTTCTCAGAAAGATCCGGTGTAAAAATTTATTTAAAAAAATTTGCCTCACAAAATTTTTTCTTATTCGCATTGACACTCGGCATATAATATAAGACAGATTTAATAATGCAACGCGATGCTGCGGCATAAATACTATTACATATATATATATAGATGGGAATAAGGTGTGGAGAGTTGTTTTTTCGATCGATCAACATCCTTCTGTCTGATGCGCGTGTTTTTCCCCACTGCACCCGTTGCACCCGTTGCACCCGTTGCACCCGTTGCACCCGTTGCGCCCGTTGCGCCCGTTGCGCCGCGCCGCGCCTATGCTCTCGCCAAAAACATTTATGCAAAGAGTCATTATAATTCATAAGTTTTCTGATGAAAAATTCAAATGGTGATTTTTTTTTTCTCCCTTCAATGTTGCATTGAAAATTCGATCAAGTCCAGTCACAAAATTTTAACGAAATTTCCATGACAGCCGAGCCGGGCGTAAAAACCGCGCGACAATAACCTATATTAATATTATATTTGAATAAGGAAATTATCACTTAATTAATAATCATTAAATCATTCATCATTATGAATTAATTAATGATAAATAATAAATGAGTGATTTATTGATACTTGGTGACCGGCGCGTAATAACGTACATATCTATATATAACTCTGTATAGAGTATTTTTTAATAAGAAATGGAATAATTTCGATAGTTTAAAAGACACAGCGCATTCAAGTAGCGCATCAAGTATTTTATTATGAAAATTTTAATAAAATAATGGATAAAAAAAGCCTCGGTAAAATATTATTTTTCATCAATTGGCACTTTCAACTATTTACTTTCAACGATCAGTCTCAGGGCTATGTTTTCCAGTTACATAATTTTCATTATTTTTACATGCTCTGCAGCCAAAAAGCCAAAAAGCCAAAAAGCCAAAAAGCCAAAAAGCCAAAAAGCCAAAAAGCCAAAAAGCCAAAAAGCCAAAAAGCCAAAAAGCCAAAAAGCCAAAAAGCCAAAAAGCCAAGAAGCCAAAATTGATTTGTTGACGCATGTTTTTTTTGTTTGTTTTCGAGACGGGTCAATTGATTGGTATTTCCATATATGTATATATATATATATATATATATATGAGAGTAAAAAATAAAGCGCGATTAATCGTTGGCGATGAGGCAGAAAGGTATTTGACCATCGCTCGTGCCGTGAGAGCCAATAAGGAAGGAAATACGATTTAACGAGGGAGGCTTGGAACTTGGAACCAAAACCCCTATAATTCGGATGATGATATGAGACAGAACGCGCTTTGAGCTTTTCATCGGTCGGTAAGGTCGTGTTCGCTTTTGGCAAGCGTCCTTAGCCCCTGGACCTCATCCTGGGCTAAACATCCTCTCGCCTCGAGTTACCAGCATGGATGGGGTGAATTTTCGTTTGATTTCGATCGATCGTTCGTTCTATTCGTCCTTTTCAAGTGTTGAAAGAGGGCAGAGAGCTTTTGCGATTGTATATGCCGATGAGACATTGCGCAACGCGCGCCGCGCGCCGCACGTCGCGCGCCGCACGTCGCGCGCCGCGCGGGGGATGAAAGCTTTCATCAGTCGGAGCTTTAACGCGTTCCGGGGAGGACGCGCGCTTTTTGTGCGAATCCTCGTCACAGAGAGGCGGCGCAGACCTCCCTTATTCCGATCGCGGCGCGCGGACACGTGAAGTCATATTCTTTTTTCATTTTCTTCATTTTTCCTTTAATACGATATAATACGATATAATACGCTGTGTTTGTGCCAAAGGAGAAGAAAAAAAAGGAGCAATTTTACCATCGATTACTCACTTTTGCCTTTTTTATTTTTATTTTTTACTATATTAATCTCATGTGGAATATGTTGGAACGTAAATAGAAAAGAAGCGATGGTAACGATGATAATAATAAGGGCTGCGAAGCTATTTGAGTGGATGCGCGATCATCTCACGTGTCGTTGAAATGTTGTTTTTTTTTTTTTTTTTTTTTTTTCACACTGCCGCGAAAAATTTTCAATAAAATTAATATATGTATACAGGCCGGGATAGTTTTATTAATTGATCGGTATAGCGCATCGGTCGATGATTTAATAAAATTTAGATTTATTTTTCAACAATCTTTGTCATTTTGTCGTAAAATAATTTCGATATATGTACATATGTACATATATCGAAATTAGAGTTTGTACAGATTTTCGAAAACGGTATTGGGGGTAGCTTTTCGGAGATTAATGTCGCCGCAGACCGGCGGCTAAATTATTGGGGCATTCCTTTCGTTAATTTCATACAGAGGGTCATTGGACGAAACGAATCCTCGTGTGATTTCGTGGCGTTTTTTCTCTTGATAGTTTTTTCTCTTGATAGTTTTTACTTTTTAGTTTATGTATGATTGACGGAAAGGGGGATGATCCGGAGAGTCAGAGAATAACCAGATATTCGCTAGGAGTCGAGTATGAAGAAGAAATGGGAAGAAATAGTATTTTGTCTCCCGCGTATGTTTTTCCTTCTCTGGTTAAACTTTTGTTGACTCGTTTAAAAAATAAAAGTAGATAAACGTCAAGATGAAATTGTTTCTTTTTGTTTTTGTTTTTGTTTTTTTCACTCTCAAATCCTTTGATCAATAAATTTTCCCCACTCTATTATTGGCCGATAGGTCAATTATGTCAATATTGAAATTTCATTGACAAATGTGTACATATTTATATATATATATTTATATATTTTTTCAAATTTGTAACAGTGAGAATAGTGAGTTGTAGGATAAAATATTTATTTCCCGGCCGGCTAAAGGCTAAAGGCTAAAGGCTAAAGGCTAAAGGCTAAAGGTTCAATGGCCCTTAGAATGAGTCGGTTTACGAGGCGACGCGCGATCCGCGACGTTTCCCGTATACTTAACCGGGATATTTTCCTGAATCCGGAATTGTCTCTCGCTCGCCGCGTGCGCGAGCACCACCCTCTCGTAAATTTTCGTCTCTGATTGTGACTCGACTATTACGACTATTATGATTTTATCAATCGAGGATAGGTCCATGGATGGATCGAAGCGTTTAAAACAAACAAACAATAATAATAATCTCGTAAAATGTCTTCCACAGAGATAATTTGACCGTCGAAGCCAAAAAGTTTCCATCCACAGAGCTTGCTCGACAAGATTAATTGCCATGGGGATAATTAATATTTTCGAATAATTAGATGGGGGAAAAAATTTTCAAGCTTTTCTGTGGACTTACGCCGCCGCGGGGAGGTATTGTTAAAAATTAATTATTATACGATACCGCGATGTACGTACCGAATCCCCAAAAAAAAGAAATTAAAACTTTTATTTAACATGTTGCTCAAAACTTTTGGCCAATTATCATAGATATATTGCGTGCATATAGAATATACGAGCGCATGCATATTATTTACCTCCCAGTCTCAGGATGGACACTTTTTTTTCTTTATTTTTCTTCGAGTTTTCATATCATGTCGAGCTATATCTAAATATAAATATAATATTAATAATTCATCAATTAATTAATTCACGAGATATACGATCACGGTGTGTGTGTGTGTGTGTGTGTGTGTGTGTGTGTGTGTGTGTGAGACTTTACGTTAACATTATCACATTTTGATAGATAATTCCAATGATTTTTTATAACTATTGGCATATTCTCACTTAATCTCTTCCTCATTCTTCTTCAATGTGTTTCAATGATACGCGGCCTATATTATGCCTTTTCATTGACCCTCTGCAGATCTTATATAAAAAGGCGCAACTGATGCGATTCAGCACAGGGCAAATAATTTCGTTTATCCTATGAGTAAGCCAATATCATAAATAATAATAGTTATATTTGCGAGTGCGTGTGACTGGGATTTTTATCCGCTTCGAAAGAATAATAAAGGGAGAAAAAGTGATAAAGAAAAGTAAAAGAGCTAGGTGAGAGGAAAGAAAGAAGGCGAAAGAAGGCCCAAGAAGGCCCAAGAAGGCCCAATAATGGCGGAGCGAAGCAACGCGTCGAGCACAAGCAGCCTTGCGCTACCCTCGCTCCAGGGTGCCAGTCCCGATGGGGGTGCAAGTCCACGAAGGGCCGTGAGTCCACTTCTCGAAATTCGCAGACCCCACTGCACTCTCAATTGCGAGTCATGCATCGCTTACCTCGAGGAACTCTACAGACAGAGTATGTTTAATCTTTCAACCCAAACGTCTCTGCATATATTCGCCTACCATATAATCTTAAACCGACAAATTTCCCAAACAATAATAATTAACTTAAATAATAATCATTTGATTGAAGAAATTATTTCAATATGTACGTTTTTCATTAATTCCTTTTGTTATTGTTGGCTAGTTTTATCGTCAGAGCTTGAAAATGTCTCATCCTTATATGTATATTCATCCGCGAGAAGAAAATTTCGTTCAACGCGTTCACCAAAGAAAGAAACGAGAGCTCTTGTATAATATTATATATATATATATATATATAATACTTAATGTTAATAATGGTGTCGAATATATCTTTGGGATATATTCGACACCATTCACACTTTCCTTGCTTATTTTTTTCTTATTTTCCCCATATTCGAGAACGTTCGCCGCATTCTTTCTCATTTCTCTATTTCTACCATTTTTTTTTTCCCACCACCGAGACTTGTTTGCAAAGCTCTGATACGCAGAGTGATCGATCGAAAAAACACAAATACAAGTCATTTGGAACTTTCGGAAATTTTCAATAATTTCGTACAAATGTGTAAAAAATTGGCTTGGCAATTTATAATAACTGGAAGAGGATGGTTAATTACGAAAGAATTGGCCCATGTTTACGGCTAGTTTATCAAGTTTGCCAAGCATCACAGCTCACCGGGGGGTTAGTTGCATTGCGTTAGTTGCTGGGTCAATGGGTCGTTGCGTCTCTCTGGGCGGAATTTCTCCGTGTCTCGTTAATTTTCATGATAAAGCTACAAAATTACAAGAGGCACATATGGAATTTAAGCTTATCGCGAAATATAACATATTTCGTCATATTAATCACCCAGCGCAGAGATTAATTCCTATTTAATTATCTTTATCGATAACAAATTTTTATTCCATTAATTCTCAATTCTCAATGAATAATAATGATTTTTAAGAAAAAGCATAATATTGTCGTAATAATAAAGACTGATATATTTGGGCAATTTATCACAAGACCCGTAGAGTTAATTTAGCTCTCCGTGTTATACAACAAATTCTATATTATCGCAACTTTTGTTTCGCGGAAACGGGCAAAAAAACAAAAACGTCGTGACCTATCGCGGCACTGGCGATGATCAAGTAGTACAAACCGTGTGTAGTCAGCCAGTCATTGTATATTATGCTGTCGGTGCACTCTCGTAAAAGTGCACTCGGCATTCATGACGATATTCAGCTCGCGCGGTACTATTAGGATCGACCGTTTTTTTTTTTTTTTTTTTTTTTTTTTTTTTTTTTTTTTTTTTTTTTTTTTTTTTCGTCTTGTACGCGTGAATTCTTCCCGCGCATTATCGAAAAGATCGATGAAAAAAAATAAAAAGGTCGATTTTTCCGAGGTCGCGCACGAACCGGAGTTGGAAAAAAAAAACAAACAAAAAAATAAATCGTTAAAAACATATGGCAGCGCCATATAGCATATATATATTTTTCTAGCCTTTATGCAAATAATTAATTATATAAATGTTTTTCCCGATTAAATGTAAATTACAATCAAGTTTATACGCGTATACTCTGGATTACTTTGGCGGATTAAATAAGGCAGAAAAAATTTTTAGCGTCAATGAATATAATTTTTTATTCTAATGTAAATTAATATTGACGTCGGTCGACGTGAGACACGTCAATCAATAATTATCCTACGCTTATTCGAGTCAAACATATATATATATGAGCCTTTATAAATATGCATAGAAATTTTTCATTGCCTCAGAGTGTTCAAATGCCCTTTGAGTTTCATTCCATGATAAATAACAATGGAAAATATAATTAACCCGATAATTTCACATCTGTTACAAGGGCTTTTTTTCCCGTTTATTGGTCTTGTCATAATATAATTTTTACTTGAATTTTCATCGCATATATATTTAACATCTGATATAATTAATGGTCCATTGAATAATTACTTTCCATAATACTTGTAATTCTCCAAGTTTGTCCGTATCTCTCTTGTTCTCTGATAAATTATAATTTGGCATATTTTGTACATTATTTTGTACATATACGGTTTAAAAAAATATAACTGCCATATACGTATATATATATATATATATATATATATATATTTAATCTGCACAAAGTAAAAGGGGAACAGGGGGGGCGTCGTTTGTGCGCATAAGGAAATGAATTGGGAAAAGATTGTTTGAATTTTTCACGTTAATATGGGCACGGGTGTAGCGGACTAAAACCACTGGAGAGAGAATCCCCAATAAAAATATATCCCGGAAACGAATCATTGATTAATTTCTCCCGTCGTTGGTTTTTCTTTGTTTCAGAAATAGTCGAGGGTGTCAGAAGAGGTGGAGGCTCACCATTGAGGCCCTTGATCGACGAGGCTGCCGTTGAGGAAGAGGTCAGAAGGTTTTATTTTCTCTCCTACCCCTGCCCCTGCCCCTGCCCCCTGCCCCCCCCCCCCCCTTTGTTAATCTATTAAAATATAAACCCTGCGACGGAATAAATTTATCACTCAAACTATTTCTCATCTCTGCTGTTGAACCCAAACTAT
The DNA here is from genome assembly GCA_963669185.1 of Dyspetes luteomarginatus. Lineage (NCBI taxonomy): Eukaryota > Metazoa > Arthropoda > Insecta > Hymenoptera > Ichneumonidae > Dyspetes > Dyspetes luteomarginatus. The sequence continues at coordinate 37,151 of OY769906.1, forward strand.
TTATTATTTATCAAAAACAGGCGCTCTTCATACATAAATAATAAGATGATAATGGTGGGTGCCGAAAAACGCGCGCAGCCCTTGTTCCCCTCCCTCTCGTCGACTATATATTATAATATAATAACCTGAATGACAAAGCACCCGCGGACAATGAATCATCGCGTGTAAATAGCTCCCATATTGTTGTTGTTGTTGTTGTTGTTGTTGTTGGGTATAATATACAGCGTTTTTCTTTCCCTATGCGCCGCCCCCCCCCCCCCCCCCTCATGATTTCACACATAATATATACGTATATACATATATATATATATATGTACATAAGAGACACGACGTGCGTCGTAGCCCAAAAAGGCGAAAAAAAAAAAAACGAAAATTTACACTGCATGTAGATTTGCGAAAAATGTGTTTTCATCTTCAAGCTTTCTCTTTTAATTAAATATTTTGTTGTTTTTAATTTTCATTTAATTACAAGTAATATAAATTGTGTATACTGTTGATATACTTTGATCAGGTTGCAACGCTCATGCGGCGATGCTGGGCCCAAGATTCAGCGGATCGACCTGATTTTCCAGCACTCAAGCAGACTATCCGGAAGATCAACAAGTGAGTAAACTTTTCTCCTTCCATGTCCCGTATTGTATACCGACGTGTATAGATCGTTTATAGTGACGTCTCGTCGCGCGTCGCGCGTCGGTCGTCAGCACGCACACGCTGGCTGGTTTTTCTCATGCCGATACGAGCCAAAGTCTCCCTTGCGATGTTTTAATGAAACTTGTCGCATATCGCATATCGCATATCGCCTATCGCATATCGCATATCGGTTCGTTTTTATTTTTTTCCTCCGTGGCGCATAATATATATATATATATTATACACGGCGTCTCTGTAGACTCGCCGGAAACTAAGTTTCAACATTTTTCTCAAACTGATATATGATTAAGCTTTTTTTTTTCTATCGCATTTCGCTGTTAAAACAAAAAAGAAAAAAAAAAATTGTCATACTCGCTCGTTTTACTCTGACGAGTCTTATAGTTCCTTCTCGTCAAAGCGGCCACGGGGGTACCATAAATTAATTAAAACCACGTGTGAATTTTTTTAACGATCTCTTGACTCTTTGTGCTCTCTTCTTTTTAACTTTTGGCTCGCTTTCATTACGCTAAAACTCGGATATTCGCGTCCATTATATCGTGTGTGTGTGTGTGTGTGTTACACGTTGTACACATACTTGTCAAATATTACAACGTATATTATGTTTCTTATCTTGAGGTGTTATAGGAGTTTTCTCATTGACTCGTACCACTTGTTGGCTCCGCATGTGGCGCAATATATATATTATTTTCTATACAGGAAATGAAAAAAAATATGACAAACTTGCAGCAGCAAAACCGTCACGATATAAAATCTCTGTAAAATAAGCCTAAATCTAGTTTTTGGCTAAATCCTACGTGTATATGCATATGCATACGTGCGTGTGTATATCGTAGGAGGGTGTCATCGCTCGTCTCTCACTCACACGCACCCTCAGGGACCATAAAATCGGAGAATCCACGCCGCGCATTTGCTACGAGACCGGAGGAAAACCCGTCCGGGTATACTATATACATATATACATAGCAGATATGCGTATAGGAAAAGGGGGGAGAAATGCGGAATGTATTGATGTTTCTCGGGTGCGAAGGCATCCTGCTTCCCGCTTGGGAGCATCATAAATTTCACCAGACTAACGAATACGAGAAATTTCATACATCATTTCAACGTATATATATATATATATATATATATATATATATATTTGGCTCAATCTTTTCCCCGAGCAGACAAGAACAGACAATGTGTCAAGATTTGATACAAAAATCTCAAGAAAAAGTAAATTTGTCCTATACGAACTTTTTATTCTGTCGGATCGTTTGTTCTTTCAGAGAGAGAGAGAGAGTTTTGTATTGATTTTTCTCGTAAAACTTGTCTCGCTGGGTCAACAAGTGTTCTCTCTTCCCCTCCGTCCGCCTGATGGACTGAGAGTTGTTGTGCTCAAATATAAAGAGCGTAAAATATGCGTCGCCCATTATATATGTATATATAATGTGTGTGTGTTGATACGCTTATTAACTGTATTACGCATAAACACTTTTTACTCGAGCTTTTCTCATCTGTATTTCGATTGTGTACTGAAAATATTTATAAAAGTTGCTATCGAAAGAAAAATTATCCTCCCAACTAATTCAATATCACACACACACACACACACACACACACACACACACACACACACTGCGTATCATATTACGATTGGATTATACAATAATAATAGCGGTGGTGGTAAAAGCTTTGCGACGAGAGGGGGGGGGGGGGGGGGGGGGGGATTTTTCCGAGAGTGCTACCTCTCTATAGGTAGCAGCAGCAGCAGCAGCAGCAGCAGCAGCACGTCGTTTTGTCCCATCTGGTAGAAAAAAACCATCTTGACACGTAAAAAGAAAAGAAACCCGATGCGAAAGAGATCTTTTCGTCCTCTAATATCGTCCATCATGATCCAAACTGGCCTGTATCGTGAAAACCACCATTCTATGCCTTTTCTACCATGTACAAACAGTATGTATATATATATATATATATATGTGTGACCTGCAAGCTTTTTGTCCCGAGACACAGGGCGCAACGGGAACGGTGCTACGATATATATATACGTATTGGATGGCTGCTCGAGTTGGCGACGCGAAAAAGCTCAGTGCAGTCCTTGTCACTTTTTCCACCACTCAGCAAAGCTTGCCCAAGACAGGAATAATTAATGATCTGATCTTGCAGATCGTTCCTCACGATTGCGGTGAGGGGGTAACATTTATTCGTCGTCATTGAGGGATTAGCTCAATTGGCAAAGTGCGCTTATCGCAAATATATACAAGGGGTCTCAATATTTATCATCGCCATGCTGGCTAGAGAAAGAGAGAGAGATATTTTTTCTCATAAAAAAAAAGGCAGAAAAGAGAGAGAATCGCTCGGTTATCGAGAATTCATTGACGCTTTTCTCGTAACTAAATATACGTGGAAGATTTTTTTTTTGTTTGTTATCTTGTTAATAAAACGCGTCAACGAGAGTCGAAAAAGTTGATAAATTCTATATTTCCGAGTCTCGTTTCAAACTGAAATAACTCTCTGTGTATTTACGTTTTCCTATACTCGCCTTTGTAAACGTTTTTTTTGTGTAAATGAAAAATCAATTGAAAAAAAAAAAAAAACAAAAAGGAAAAAAAACCGTGTCAACGACCTGTGCTCTATCTCTATTTATTGAGAGAGGCTCGCTTAAGCGTTGATCGATCTATGATTCGAGCCGCCAACCCAAAAACTCAATCACTCTCAATCTTCCGTGATATTGGCAATGCAACGTCATCGTCATCCTAATATATATTAAAAATTATACCCGTATACATGTATAGCAATGATCATCGATACTCGTTTTATTTCATGCTTCGCCATGACATTTCCGCATATTTTCATTTATCTCACTGTCAGAGTAATTGCGACCAACACTCGATCCTATGCCGTCAATTGGCTTTTTTTTTTTTTTTTTTTTTTTTTTTTTTTTTTTTTTTTTTTTTTTTTTTATATTCGGTAGAAAATATTTTGTCGTGTGATATATTATTGTACATATGTATATTATGACGATATGGTTTTTCTCATTAAACAGCCCTTCATCGTATATCCTGTGTGTTATACTAATATATAGTGGCTCGATGGGGCCGCGAGACTTTGATAAACGCGGAGAATGAAATTTTCACGTCAAGTCGAGTCACCCCCCCCATTGATCGATGCAGCATGTGTCGATGAATGTTAAAACTTTGCCCCGTGTTGCTCTCATTATTTATCGTCGTCATTCTATATATAGCAAAATCTATATATTAGGGTAGACGAAAAAAGAGCCAACTGAAATTAACAACAGCGAGGCGGGGGGTATGAATAGTTTCCAAGCTGGAGGTCTCATCGTATCACAGCCGCGCAGTGGGATAATCTTTTATGGATTGGTTGTAAAAAATTTTAAATCGTTCTATACAGCAAAGAGTCTCTTTGATAGAGCCAACATTGGTATGAAAAAAAAAAAAAAACAAAACAAAAAAAAAACCCAAACACTGTAGCTGTTAGCTTAACTGTATGACGAAATTTTATGTTTGTTACGTTTTCCGTGAAGGTGAGTGTGACAATGAAATAATCTGTCTCGCCCTCGCCCTCTCTGTCTCTTTCTCTCAGTCTGTTTTGGCGTATTTCGCGAAGAAATGGGAATGTTGGTTCATGCCACTGAGGTACGATGGCGCTACAGTCGCGCGTATCGGACGCGCTCGGGAACGTGGGGTAATGCGGAGCGTGACGGTCGAGTTTTTATAGGCCATCAGTGCTTATAGACATAAAATGTCAAAAAGTACGACTTTGGGCAGTTTTTGGTAGATTTGTTTAACTTGTTAAAATTTTTCACAAAATTCCCTCGTAATAATTTTTTCTGGTAAAATTTTATAATTTAGTTGTTTTTTTTCTTTTGTTTGTTAAGGATAGATTTATCGTATAAATATATATGAGAGGGCCATGGAAATAATACATGTAAATGTACAATCTACTCTGTTATGATGATAAACGGACTTCTCTTTTCTCGTTCCCAGAGGGAACTTGATCCTTTTCTCCGTTAACGCAATAACTTTTCGCAGCATATACATATACATATATATATATATATATATATATATATAATGTAGTTAGTTTTGCGTAGTCGCGCGAGTAGACTGAGCCACGCGCCGTGTCAAAGTAGGTACGGGGGGGTAGGTAGGTAGGTGGGTAGGTGGGTAGGTAGGTAGGTAGGTAGGACCTTTCATCGTGTCACAGCGCCCGCACCGCTGCGCGACAATCCATCGGAAAATCGTCTCGTGGCACAGGAGAATAACCATTATATTCGGTATATACGAGCGTATAGCGTATTGTATATGAAGAAATGTTGGATTTATAAAAAGATGATCGATCGATGTAGGATCGCAACATTTTTCTCCTTCATATACAGTTAAATGAAAAATAAGAACCGCATCGCGCGCACCAAACGATCAAACATAATATAGGTGAGATTTTTTTTTCTAATCCTAGAAATGGTAAAAATAAAAGAATTAAATAATGTAGGACGTACGCATACGCGGAACTAAGCCCAAATTTACCAAAAAAAAATCATAATAGAATAAAATTTAATAATTTCCCGCAATATTATTTATTGAATTATTGTTTTACCGTTTTTCGTTTGTTTTTTGTTTTTTTTTTTTTTTCAGAGACTATGAGAGCAGTAATATCCTAGACAATTTATTATCGCGTATGGAACAATACGCCAACAACTTGGAAACTCTGGTGGCCGAAAGGACAGCGGATTATCTCGAGGAGAAGCGTAAATGCGAAGAGCTCCTTTATCAGCTATTGCCAAAGTAAGAGTATAACTATCAGCCTCGAGGATATACGCACGCATGTGTCCGTGTTAGTGCCCAATTCGGCTCGTATGGAATGGGATTATACGGCCTCCCCACACCCATCCATATTTCCATCGCGTTTCTCCCTCATATCAGTCGTTGGCGGTTGTTGGCTCTTTATCCTCTTGAATATGCTTCATTGGTTATTCCTAGCGAGAAATATAATATCGTGAGCAGCCATTACCGCACGCGCCAATAATTTCCTCAAATAATTTTTATCCCACCTGCTGGGGACCGAGGAAGAAAAGATCGTTTTTGTCAAAGGCTCGTATAAAAAATTTTGTGTACACTCATCTCTCAATGAGAATGTTACAATTGGTCAAATTTTTTTCATCACGAGTAAAACGTGTAAAGAGAGAGGCGAGCGATAAGCTCGCAGACGCACGCGGAAGACAACATAATTACGCGTTAAAATCCTCCAGACCTCCAGGTCGCGGTCTATATATATATATAAATTCGCTTCGAATGGACCGCTGATGATAATGGAGGCAAAATACGTTTTATACCGCCGCGATCCTTTATTATCTCAAATTATCTCTATTAAGGATTATATATTATTGTAACGCTATTACGCTCCTTTAAACCCATAAAGAACTTTCTATCTGCCAATAAATTTTTCTAATAGAAAGGACGCCATAACCGAGACGACATCTCTCATTGAAATAATTTTTCACAAATATAATTGATTATTTACAGATCCGTAGCGTCCCAACTGATACTCGGCCAGAGTGTCATAGCCGAGACATATGACCAGGTGACGATATACTTTAGTGATATTGTTGGTTTTACCAGTTTATCAGCCGAAAGTACGCCCCTTCAAGTCGTCGATCTTCTCAACGATTTGTACACGTGCTTTGACTCAATTATTGAAAACTTTGATGTCTACAAGGTAAGAGGTTTCGTTTTTTTTTGTTTTTTTTTTTTTTTTTTCTATCCAGAGTCCAATAAGTTTATACTTGAGATAATATATATATATATATATATATATATATATATATATATATTGAAGAAGCGAGTTTTCTTCGTCATTTTCACCAACGATATCAACCGCGTTCCATCATATTACATCTTCAATTTAATTATCATATTTGATCGTATATTAATAATAATAATAATAATAATAATATGGGCACGGGCGAATATCTCAAGGCGTTGTGACGTCGTTTGCGGGATACTTGGCGAAAATTATCGCGCACCCTGTCGTTTCCCTCGAATTTACGTAAAGATTCCATCATACGATTTTAGGGGCGATATATATATATATATATATATATATATATATATATATATATATATATATATATATCCGTCTTTGTGGACATTTGGTACGTTTTTTTTTCTTTTTTTTTCTCATTACTCGTCGCACGTTGGCCGCGATGTTTTTCGGGAATTGCTAGTCTCTGCCAAATTCGATGCTGCTCGCATCGAGACTCTGCTGCTCCTTTTATCCCTCATACAGCGCTACTCTGCTGTCCAAGAGCTAAAGCGAACACCCTCGTCTTCGCATCGACGTGTCGTTCTTAATCTTATCTCCCTGATGCTTGGATGCTCTCTCTCTCTCGTCAACGAAAAAACTTGCGCGTTTCATCGATTCCCCACGCATGGCAACAAAATTCAGCTCAATCTTGTGTCGTTGAAAATAAATAGAATCATAATACGATATTGTCCGACCAAAGGGCAAAGAAATATAGGAGAAAGGAATTTTTATTCCATCAGCAAATTCGAGACGACACCATCGAGACGACACACGCGATATAATAAAACGAACGAAAAAGAAAGAAAGAAGAAAAAAAAACATATCTCTGGCTCTCCGTGGCCAGTGAAAGAAGAAACTGCTTGCGGGACACGTAAATTAAACAAAACCAGCCGCGTTCTCATAACGTGACTTATCAGAGTGTATCTTTATTGTCTAAGCTGCCTCAACTCTCTCCCTCTTTCGTATTTCGAGCTTGTGGATTATTACGATAATTACCAATCTTTTATGTACGAAATTTATTTCACCTTTTTGTACCTTTTCACTCGAACAATTTAATTAGCCTATAATCTTTTATCCGATGAATATTCTCATAATAACGCTATAGTCGTAAAAAAATCATCATCGAGATGATTATCAAATTTTTCCATCCTTTTGATTTATCAAACAAAAATATATGATGAAAGTTGATGGTCGAGATTGACAGAGAGAGAGAGAGAGCACTGATAAATAGTATAAGAGAAGAAAATAAGTAGTTGACCTGACAAGACCTCTTATTGTATACGCGGATGTATACACCAGTGAGACGTTTCTTATTATTCAAATGAGGTCAACTATAATATACCACCGATGAGCATTTGACGCAGGCTTGAGAATCGATTCAAGCAAAAGAGGCGCCGAGAGCGAGAGACTCTCTACCTCTTTTTTCTCATTTCTCTTTGTTTATTGTGTGTGTGTGTGTATGTGGGGGGGGGGGGGGGGGAGGCTCTAACGAGCGAAAAGCACACAATCATGTGGTACAAAGAGAGAGAGAGAGAGAGAGAGAGAGAGAGAGAGAGAGAGAGAGAGAGAGAGAGAGAGAGAGAGAGAGACCGTCTACCTCGTTATTCCACCTCCAGTCTTATTTTCAGAAGGAAAGAAGATGAAAAAAAAAAAACGATTATTTGCATTGTACGTACTTTTGCTCGCCGCACGTACCGCACGTACCGCACGTACCGCACGTACCACACTATTTTCATTAGGTCAAAAAGATCAAAAGACCTTCAAATAACCTCATCTTTCCATCTAAATCGAGTGTATCTATTAAAAAAAAATATATCAAAAAAAAAGGAAAAATATGCCATGTGATGAAATTGAGATAGGAAATGGCCAAGATTTTTTTGTTATTTTCTCATACGCGCTTACAAGCGCGCATGATATATAAAAATTAATCGGGAATAAGATATTTTTGCCTCGTATAATAGATGAGATATTAAATATTCTTTTCATCCACTGGCCAAAAAGCTTTGAATTTTTTCGTCGCATCAGAGGCCACCAGGCTCTACACCAATCAGAGGGCCAGAGGGCCTGAGGGCCTCCTTATCAATTTCTATATATAGAGTATATATACAGAGGCGAGAGCGATAAAATGAGTCCTTGACCTATACATATATAATCCAAGTACAGCTAATATAGAATTTAGCCTGCTTCACGGCTATCACCTTGTATAAAATTTTTATAAATTAAAAGTAAGTGTATACACGTTTGGGTTAAATATCTTTTTAATTTTTAATTTTTCATTTTCATCCCTTTCTTTATTTTCTCTTCTATCATATACCGTCGAGATAAATTCAAATATATGCAAATATTGAAAAGAAAGAAAAGAAAAAAATGGAAAAAACTTGTGTTTGTTTTTATTTTTTCAGGTTGAAACGATAGGAGATGCTTATATGGTAGTTTCTGGTCTACCCATGAGAAACGGCACGAATCACGCTAGGGAAATTGCCAGAATGGGACTGGCACTGAGAGACACCGTCATGACATTTAGTATTCGTCACAGGCCCAATGAGCAGCTTAAACTTCGCATTGGCATGCATACCGGTGAGTCTTCTTATCGCTACTTTTTTTTTTTTCTTTTTTTCTTTTTCTTTTTCTCACCAAGTTTACCCATTTCCCGGGGGATGAGAGACGGTCGTCTTTGCTCGCAGCTGCAACTTTCTCATTGGCCATTTTCAACCCCCCATCCCCACGATAGACATTGATGGAAAATGCGAAGCAATTTGTCGTCGTGGGAGGTTGACTCGGCCGAATCTTCAATTAATAGTGTCTATCAAGTCTCTGTGCTGGCCTTTTGTGTCCCCTCTTTTTCAATTCCATTAATCTTTATCCTCTCCCTCTTTTTCTCTCTCTGAGTTTCGACGTGCGCCTCAACGGTGAAAACCGCCAAAATGCGCTTCTATATATATATACACACATATAGAGCTAATTACATGCGCGAATAGAGCGTGTAATTTTGATACGATACGAGTAATCATCTCATGTCTATATCTACCAATTAATTATTTATTTATTTTTACAATAATAAAAGTGGTATAAAAGTGGTAGTATAAGGAGGAGGGGGGAAAATATGTTGGACCAATGTGTTGTTTCAGGACCTTGCGTGGCTGGCGTCGTTGGCCTAAAAATGCCGAGGTATTGCCTCTTTGGGGACACGGTAAACACCGCATCGAGAATGGAGAGCAACGGTGAAGGTAAGAGAATAATCGCTACTGCGCCAATTTCCCTCTCTTCGCGGCTTCAACCCTCAACGAACAATTTCTTTATTTCATTTTTTTTCCATCTCTCTCGCGCTCGATTCATTATAATCACGCGCTTTCTAATAAAATAAGACGTAGTATCGGGGGGTAATTTGTATTTTGTATCTTATCGTTTATCGAAGAAAATCCGAATCGTTAAATTATTACGCGATGGCAAGGACGCGTCTTTAATGATAATGATAAAATACTTTAATGATATTTACATAGATAATAATTTCGTATATCTGGTGGGGAAAAAAACCTTTTTCTTAAATTACTTAAATTACTCGAATTCTCACCAAGATTCATCATTTTTTCAACAATTTTATTTCTTTTGTTTCATTAAATATTTCAGCTCTAAAGATCCACGTTAGTCCTACGACAAAAGAGATCCTGGATACCTTTGGAACATTTGATCTACGATGCAGAGGAGAAATCACTTTGAAGGCAAGAAATCCGTAAATTCTCTCATCTAAGCTTGTCTTGATGTATCATTTTATTTTCCGTGGTGAATTTGTCCTTGCATATTCCACTATATCAAGTGTGAAATTTATCCGAAAAATGTTAATCTTTGAGAATTAAATAATTTTTTGTCCCATATCGCGGAGGGCAAGAAAGTCTCATATGGTATAAAATTTTCATCGGGCCTTTTCGTTTTTCTTTTTTTTTCTTTTTTTCCTAGGGTAAAGGGAAAATGGTGACTTACTGGCTAGTGGGTGAGAAACCGATAAACAACAATGTGCAACAGATAAATATTAGCACACCGAATGATGAAGCAAATTCATCGTCAATAACGACGAGTCAAAATGAAGGTGTTCAGCAACAGGAGCAGCAACCGGAGCAGCAACCGGAGCAGCAACCGGAGCAGCAACCGGAGCAGCAACAGCAGCAGCAGCAGTCTCAGAATTTGAGTCAAGTGTGCATTGGCCGAAATATATTGACAGTTACGGGAAATGGTGGAGCTGCTGTTGGCGGTAATTCGTTGGGAAATAGTTTGGTTAATATTTCATCTTTGCATCAAAGCACCGGGGTAAGCAACCTCGGTAATTCAATTAATCAGAATCATGAGGAAATGTTACATCCGAGCGACAACATACCGAATCATTCAGAGACAGCTCCAAATGCTCCTCTTCTCTTGCCAACCGGATCGATACCCCGGGCTTAGCTATAGACTCATTTCGCACGATGAAAAATTTATCGTCCTTCTCATGCGACGGCAAGCTCGCAGCGCAACTCTGTCGCTGATCTTGGACAGATAGAGAGAGAGAGAGAGAGAAAAAAGGTTCGTCACAATTATCGGGACCAGCCATATATCCTAGTAAATTACCGAATCAAACTGTCATCGCACAGCACAGCTTTTCCCTTGTTGATGTTTTTGTTTTTTTTCTTTTTTTTTCTTTTTTTTTTTTTCGCGTGAATAATGGATTAGTGATTAACGGACAAAAATACATCGATACAGGGTTCTAATAAATATTATTGAATAATTTGTTTTTCAATAATTTCAATAATAATTTTCAAAGTGTCTTTATGGTTAGAAAGAATTCAATTAAAAATTACGTTATAAAAATAAATCTTTATCGACTATGAGCGGGAGGAAAATTATGGCTACTTGAAATTTCCACTTTTTTCACAATTTTAATATTTGGAGAGAGTGTCGCGGCTGATCGGTCACGAAAATTGCTCATGGAAAAAGGAATAAAAGTTTCTCATCCGCGATCCCTCCCTTATGATAAAAAGACCCGATTTATATTGGTATACATATCGCATGTGGAATGATGTTCTTGTGACCTCTGGTGAAAAGTCCGATGATTCGTCGTGGATAAGAGCTTTTTTCTTGTTTAGTAATTAGCCAAATATTTGGTCGTACAAAGAGCGAAAGTATTATATAATGTTGATAACTGAAAGGGAGGGAAGATGGAGGGAGGATCCTTGATCGTTACACCACAATCTCTCTCTCTCTCTCTCTCTCTCTGTCACAATATTTACAAGACGATTTAATTTGATATTCTTTATGCTTGGTGCGGCGCACGATCCTCCTTCAATTTGATGAAAAAGCTCGAGAGTTGAAAAAAAAAAAAATAGGGAAAAAGGGAAAAGAGGAGGTTTTATTAACGTGAGATAAAAATATTTCTTCGTCACACCGGGGGAAACGAATTCTTCGTGTATGCCTCTTGTATCGGAAACTTAATTTTCTCCTCACTGGCACATAAATATATGCCCAGTAGAGTATAAGAATATATCTTTGACCGATCCTCTAAAACTAATCTCTTTCTACAAGATATATTACAAAACCAAAATTTTACGCAAAATTTTACGCAAAATTTTACGCAAAATTTTACGCAAAATTTTACGCAAAATTTTACAATTTACCAAGAGATGCAAATTTCCATAGCATTGGCTATTATTCAAAGAAAGAAAAAATTTAATTAAGTAAAATAAAAATAAAAGTGGCATATCTCGTGACGCGATGGTAAAATTTCCTCGTTGACGCAATCACACACACACACACACACATACCGAATGACGGTTGCGATTGATTTAGCACATAATTAATAACTTTAAGTAGACCAACGACTAAATATATCTATAAATACATCTATAAATATTTCTTAAAATTTTTCCCGACTCAACGCATTCCAAATTATTCCGGTCTCTGTACCAGCAACGAGTAAACTATCATTATTATTATTATTAGTTGAGTATATATATATATATATATACATATGGATGAATGAATAAAGGAGAGGAATAATAGAAGAGATGTAGGTATAGACATACATGTAGAGTAGACAAAATATATATATATATATATGTATTATGGAAAAAGTACCACGTAAAGAGTGATTTATTATATATAGACTGTTAGACATGGAGGCTGGGCCTCCCCCCACCTATTGAGCGCAATTGTATTGTTCTCGTGTGTCGAAAGTGCTCGTGCGAATGACATGTGAGATTCTCTCTTCTATTATATAGAGCCACACACAATATATAATAATAGAGGCAAAAGTATGAGCGAATGAAGGAAAATTTCCGTCACAAATATATATATATATATGTGTAGGGAGAGCAGCGTGTTCGCGACAAGTGTGTTTTAATTATATAATTAAACCCAAACCCAAACATACATATATATAAAAAATGAAATAAATTCTTTTAAAACAATGTACCGATGAAAATATTAAGGACAAAAAATGAAGTTTATTTGTTTTTTTCACAATGTCTCATTTTTTGTTTTGTTCTTTAATAAAATTATCAAAAGATGGCATTGGCGAATATCCAGTCGAGGTAAGTGCTGACCCGAGTATAGATACCCGGACGACCAGGCTCACCGCATTTAATACCCCACGAGACAATTCCAATATTGACCCATCTGCCATTTCCAAGTTGATAGAGCAAAGGACCACCGGAATCTCCCTGAAAAAAAATCATCACCCCTCTCTCATTTTAGAATAAATTTTTATTCTTATTTTCTTTTTTTGTTCAATCTGCGCTGCATGTTTATACCTGACAAGCATCTCGACCTCCGTGATAAGTACCAGCGCACATGACACTTTCGGCAATTGCTTGGTTGAAATTATTTTGGCACATTCTCTGTGGCCACACGGGTACCATAACTTCCATGAGGACAGTACTGGCTGGACCACCGTAATACTCTGTACCCCAGCCTTTATTTGTGTCAATATTATATTAAACGACGAGGGATAAAGGATTTATTTATTTATTTTTTCTCAACTTGTTAATCGTCCAAGTATGGTGCATCGTACATCGTATATCGTATCGTATCGAGAGAGTATAATTATAGAGCCGAGAGTGGAATTAATTATACACGCGTATTAAATTTTAGGTATTGCGCTTTTGGGTATTGTTTGAGAAAGAAGCTACACAATTTATTGTCAGCAGCAAAGGATGGAGATGATGGAAATAACAAAAAAAAACTAACCTGTTACAATTGCGCTCTTGTTCTCGAATGTTGTTCCAATTGGTGGCAAACATATCGGCCATATATAACTATTAAAAGGTGTTGGTCGATGAATCTTTAATATGGCGATATCATTGTTGTACGTCGATGAATCAAAATCCTCGTGAATTCGTATATCAGTGACTGTAAAATCTAGGGCACGTGTCGCCTCGCTGTGCCTCGTAAAGTCATATTCTCCCAAACGGACTATTACGTCTCGATTCTTCAGTCTGCGTGAGCGATTCAAATTGTCCGTTACATATATATATATATATATATATATATATATATATATATATATATATATATATATATATATATATATATATACATGTATATATATGCATATATATATATATATGATGAAAGATTAAAATAAATGCGGGGTGAAAGCGTGGTAAATATTTCGTTTCTATTGTGTATAGTTGCGACGAAAAGCTATTTGGAGTTAAAAAAAAATCAACGCGGCGGATTTCTCGGTTATTTTTCAATTTTTTCAGTTATATCCTCGAGTTATTTAAAAATTCAAGTTATTATGTTGCGTGTCAGAGAGTTTCTCAAATGTATTCTTTTGTTTCTTTAAAAAAAAATAGTACAAGCGATATAAGTTTTTAACAAACTTTTGAACGCAGTGAGCTGCTGTCAGAACGTGCCGATCGGTTATCAAAACACCACCGCAATAATGCTGTGAATTTTGACGCAAAAGTGCAACCATCCACGGCCATTCTCTCGGATCTGCTGGTCTTCCACCGACAATTCTTGTTTTGCTATTCGAGCTCATACCACATCCTCGGGGTCCGCGTGATTTTCTCCTTGATATTACTCCTTTTACAAGCGGGGCAGGGCTGCTGCTGCTGCTGCTGCTGCTGCTGCTGCTGCTGGTGCTAGCGTCATTCACCATATTATTCCTCGCATTTACAGCTAATGAATCACTTTGAGCATTGTATCCTCCTGATACTCCCAATGATCCTGGATATGATAATTCAACTCGTTGAAATGATTTTTAAACACTCACAAATGCCATTGAATTCCCATTGAAAGATGAAACTTTTAACTCACTTTTCACATAATCATGAAATTGGAGGGTTAAACACGTCCGAATAACGATGAGTCCAATGATTAAACGAGTTGTCTCCATTCGATCCATCATTAACTCATTAATTTCTTCTCTTTCAAATTAATATATTTTTTTTGTTTACAAGTACGTCGCTTGCCGCCTGTGTGTGTGTGTGTGTGTGCGTGTGTGTGCGTGTGTGTGTGTTTGTGTCGCGGGGAACGCGGGAGCCTTGGTCGCACACGAGGGACCAACGAAACCGAAACGTCTCGAGCAGCCTCGTTATATAGCAGACTGAAACTCCTGTCTCGTATGTGACCGGCGATACTGGCTTGTAACGCTGGTTGCATCACATCGAGGCGCCCGTTCGTCGTTCGTCCTCATGCATGTATGTCACGAAGCAGAAAACTCGCTACGAGGGCCAAAACGAGGTGAGTAAGACACCGCCAGGTGGGTACACCTCTGCACGCACACACGCACGCACGCACGCACGCACGCACCCACGACCAATAACTGGATTTCACGTAGAAAGTTTTCATCTCTCTTGATGTTGAGCTATTTTTATAATATAGCTATCAAAGAGCGACACCATCGACATCGATAAACTAAAAGACAGCATTATATTTCCAACAGTTGTTGATTTTTTTTCTTCAATCATATCTCAGCCTCTGATGTTTATCTTTGAAAATTCGACATTTATTTAAATGTGGCCGCAGGAAAATTTAAATTTCTTGTATTTTTTTTTTCTTTTTTTTTTTACTCTCGCTCGAATGGAGGTCAATAATAGAGTTTGTTGTCTCTGGCGTGCCTCAAATACTTGACTCATATTATATGCGGACTCTGCGCGTTAGACTTTTTCCGCCAACGCCGAGAATCGCGCCAACTATCTTTTTCGGCGTTCAAGTGCTTCGACCTACCTAATAAAGAAATATAACACGCACACAGGATTGGTCACAAGAGAGACATGTGTAAGAAGAAATATTTGTGTGAGTGGGTGCAGTAAACGCGTGGCCACTCTATTATACGGGGTCAATAGGGTAAAATCCATGCGGCGGAAATGTATATAGTATATATATATAATGCTCGCGCTGATTTCAGTCGAGCTTGTATCTCCTGTAACGAAGAAGAGAGCGCGACCTTGACACGCCATCACCCACATGTACGCATGGCCGGCAATCTCTCTCTCTCTCTCCGTTTTTTTACTGTTTACATTTAGTTTGTGTGGTAAGTGTGGCTAGCTGGATGCGTCCACAAATAATAAATATATATATTTATTATTTGCCTATTGATATAGGGTATAAGATAGAGCCCGATAATACAAACAATACATGAAAATAATCCGATAGATATATATATATATATATATATGATTTTGTTCGCGCAGTCTCGCAATAGGAAACAAATTCACTCTGTGGTATTGAAAAATGGAAATATTCGAAAAAGAAAAAACATTCGTCAATTATTCGGTCATTAGCTAGATATTTTTATAGACCAATAAGACGCGAGTGTGCGACAAGTTTACAATAAGAGAGACACGAGAGGCCCAAGTTGAGGACTACCGACCCTAATTTTATCACATATTTCACCAGCATGTTTTCTCAAATTCCATTAATTGAAAAATTGCGGTTATCGTAATATTTTGAATAAATGTAAACATTAAACCAGCAGCGGACTCTCTGCATGTAATTCTCGAATTTTTTATGCCTCCTTCAATGATAAGTTTTGCTACTTGGCCAAGTAAGACTTTGACTGAGGGCAGATTATGGTCAGCACACGGGTTTTTTTTTTTTTTTTTTTTTTTTTTTTTTTCATTTTCAGCCACCTAAGTATATTTTTGATTGACGAGCCAGCAGCACGTGTATATTTCTTTTACGAGTCTCTCCATTAATAATTGTACGACATTAAGTGGTGCTATGAAACGGATAAGAAGAAGAAAAAAAAAACCGCTTATCCGTTTTGTTGCGAGAGATTATGGATGAGGGATTGTTTAATGAGGGCCATTAAAATTCATCTGTAGGAAGGAACGTTTTTTTTTTTTTTTTTTTTTTTTTTTTTTTCATTTTTCATTTTTCATTTTTTACACATTTAATTGTTATAGAGAAGCAACGCAAAGAACAAGCTTCCACCATTCATTTGTTATTATCTCATAATCTCATTTGACCGAGCGCGGAAGAAAAGCAACAAAATAAGGGTCAAGACGACGAGTTTGTCACTTTTTTAACTTGCGGAGCGATGAATCGAGGAGAAAAATACATCTACGACTGAACAAACGAGATGAGGGTTTGAATAATTTGTTCATTATACAACTTTCATTAACGTTCATTAGACAATTTTTCTTTGGCTCGTACACACATGCAATTTACCAAAATTACCAAAATACTCTCTATGTGTCTTTTCGTTCCTGTCACCCTTATTTCACTTATTTCATCTCTATTTGTATGAAATAAAAAATGATAAATATGAAGAATCAACAATTCCATCATAGTTGGGATTTCAATGTTACGAGGATATTTTCAAAAGTTTTCATTTCCCAAGCGCACGGTCGTATAAAATTCAACGACATATACATATATATATATATTAATGTGAGAATGATGTTTGTATACGAGGACAAGTACTGTATAAACCTTGATGTGCATCAATATATGAATATATAGTGATAATTTGAATTGGTCTGCATGTCAAAATAGCACATAAAATATGGTGACTGCGGAGAATCGCGCGCCCTTTTTCTATCCGAAACGACACGAAGCGACACGAAGCTCATTCAAGTCGTCCCGACCTTGTAGCTGCCCTGACTGCGGCGTTCTCGTTGATTTTTTTCAACTCGCTGACTCGTTTGTGCTGTAAACTTCCTCTCTGGTTTGTTCTCCCAAGCTATAGTTGAGCGTCACACACACACACACACACACACACACACACACACACACACACACACACACACACATCACATGATCAATGTAGTCGCAAGTCTGACGATGAGTACACATCCAGAGAAGAATTGAAAATTCTCGGCACGCGCGTCACGTGTCTTGTGTCCCTTTTTCCTTCCTTTTTCTCAATTTTTCTCCCTTTGGCCGGACTGCGTTCTCTCTCTCTCTCTCTCTCTCTCTCTAAAATTCTATCGAAAAACATTCTACGAAAGGGACAAGAAGGGGAGAACCTACCGCGACCTGGATACGAAAAGACTTTTTCCCAGACTTGTTCTGCGGAACAATTCCTCAGCAATGAAAATTTTTATAATCGTATAAATTTCATCATCCAAGTATTATTATCCTTGCAATTATAATATTTATATTTATATAAAAAAAGAGAGTGTGGCGCGCAAAAAATCTTTTTTTTTTTTTTTTTTTTTTTTTTTTTTTTCGCAGTGAGAATAATATAAATTGTATTATATCCAGGCAAAAATGCCTGGATATATACTATATGTACCGAACCATATAGCCAAACAATGCTAAATCGTTCGGGTCCTTAAACAATTCATTTCATGGATGTAAGCACCCGAGCTTTTTATGACTTCTATGGTTATTGAGTTATCCAACCATGAGAGCGATAAAAGAATAATAATCTCTGCGCAGTGCGTGTTTGGGTTGGGATGGGAGAAGCGATCTCATCGTAAACGACGATAGTTGAGGGAGAGGATGGGTTATTACAGTACCTATGTATAGTCGGCGAGAGCTTTAATGCGACAAGTTTACCAATAAGAGCAGAGACCGCGACCAACAACCGAGATATTTAACGAAAAACTCCACAAAATCCTATTCGTTTGTATTATTTTAACGCGCACGCGCGCGCGTATCATCATTCATTGTTTTTTTTTTTATTATTTCATTGTCAATATGTACGAATGAAAATAATAATGAGAAAAGACTCGAAAATATTTTTTTCGATATTTCTTCATTATTATCGGCGCGAAAATCGTAGAGTTGAAAAAATTTTTAGGTCCTTATTGTTGTTATATTGGCTCTGTTTCGATCAGCGCGGAATAAATACCAACATTTACTTCACTGATGTGATTTTTTTTTTTTTATAGCAACAATAGCAACGATCCTCGAGATAGGATCGTCTAGTGTGACGTCAGACCAAACTATGGACTATACCGATCGTGAGCCAAGAGCGAGAACCATCTACGTGTATAAGAGAGTAAAAAATAAGCCACGCAATAAAGGAGGCTTGTAATGGTAAAATCTTATGCCAGTAAAATATTGAAGATAAGGAAAAAAGAAAAAAAATAAACAAAAGTGGATCGACGCAGTGCACCACTGAGATTTGGAAAAATAATCACAACATGGATAATAATAATAATGAAAGCAAAGTGTGGAGGTTTATAAAGGGGGAGCCTGGAGATAGAGATGGAATTTTTTTTTTCATTCTCCAGACGCAGTAGTTTTGTTTTGTTATTTTCCATTTCTTATCGAAAAATTGGTATATATCCGCATGACTGCCCTGCATGAATGTTGGATCAACATTCCTTGAGCTATTTTATATTTGAATTGAATGAGCCGTGAACCTTTCTTGAATGTGCAGGGTGGATAAAAAGATATACCGCCCCAGTGAAAAGAAAAGGGAATCATCATGAGAAAAGGGAAAGAAGAAAAAAATTTGGCAAAATCCGTGAAGCATTTAATATTTATATGTAGATTAACTTTTTCAAGTTGCGCATATAACTCGATTAAACTTGTGATAATTTTAAATGTTTTAGTCTACAACTCTATCTTAAGAAAATCTTAAGAAATATCAATAATACAATTTTTTTTCGTAATTTCGTCATAGGCCCAAATATTAACAAAAATTGGTAAAACCCAAGTAAAAGCCAATTATTTATGGTATCCGTGTGGCCACAGAGAATGTGCCAAAATAATTTCAACGAAGCAATTGCTGAAAGTGTGCGCTGGTACTTATTATTTTTGAGCTCATGTTGATGATGGTGCTGGTAGTGGTTCTAATTTTCCATTTGGATCCATCAGATTCCGAGTGTATCTGTACTCGTCTATCAATCCTGTCTTGGGATTATAAATTCTCTCGGTACGATTAACTCTGCCATTTCCAATACGATCCTCGATATCCCAAAAATAAGCTTCACCGTTTGGTCCTTGTCCGGAATAAACTGTTCTTCGGTCTGTTCCACCGGCGTTATTAATCAAAATCGTTGATCCTGTATTACCTACGCTCAAAGTGTGCTCTCCAGTTGGATCAGCTGAAACCAATTTTTTACCATTCACTTCCATTAATATTGTACAAATTTTTTAAACTCGACGTAATCGGAGATGCTTACAGCACCAACAAGACAACATATTATCCGCTACAATTAATTAATAGATGATTTAGCTTCTGTGAGCTTAGTTAAGAGATAAAAATTCGACTTTGGCAATCGATATATTGGGCGATATTCACTTTGCGCCCCTTTAATACTCTATCTATATTTATGACATTAACGGTGAAATTCTCCACTGGCTGCACGAGAGCTACAAAAATGGAAAATATTCTCGCTACGGCATCAGAGTCTATATGAATTTGGATGTGCGGTGCGCTCTACACACGCCGAGAATAATAATAATAATAACAAAGGACGAATAATAATAAATAATCTAAATGGGAATTTTTTCTCTTATACACAAGATCTTTATTCACACTGTAACGAGAGTGAAAAAAGTGACGTCTTTTCTGGGAATAATATAATCGCGCATTACTGTTAAATCATGTGTAAATAAAATAAAAGAGAGAGAGAAAGGTTGTACGAGTCGATAAAAATGCCTTGGAAAACTTGGTCAATAGTGAAAGGGTGCAAGTGCGCATATATATAGCGAGTAAACGCGTATAACTGGCAAACGTCATAATTATACGTATCTTAACGCGTTATTTAAAAAATTGCAAATTATATATATATATATATCGTAAACGATTGTACTCACCCACTATTCTCTTGGCTATATCGGCATTCATACGATCAACCTGGGCCAAATGATGGTCAACTCTTTGCTGTATTCGTTGCACATTATCCTGAATATTAGTATTCAAATGATTGATATTGTGAAAAAGATCTTTCAACCAGTCATTGCCAAAAATGTCTTGTCCCACTGATTTTCTGTAAGATTCAATAATGCACGCGCCCGCTAATCTTTCAATTTTCACACACATTTATTATTTTGACATCTTCCATATGTTTTAAAATGTGTCGGGAGGATTTCTATGATTTCGATGACTCACCCAATAAGAAGAAACCCGAATACGAGTATGATGCCGAAAATTTGTCTCATTTTTCCTTATATACTTGATAAATAATTCCCAACTACGAATATGAGAAGAAGAAAAAATTGGACCGACGGTGATAATGAAAAAACTAACAGAGTTGGTAGCACGAGTAAATTTTTTTTAGAGTTTCCGCTACAGCAGCAGACCAGCAGCGACAGCAGAAACAACGATAATGCGTGTGACCACCGATTCCTTACATCCTATCTGCACACAACGCACACGCACACACACACACACACACACACACTGGTGGTGAGCTAAAAGTATATTATTGCACTAGAGACGGGGACCGAGCCTTGACGATCTGCTATTGGTAGGCCTTTCATATATATATATACAAAGGTGCTCGCACACACTGACACGCATATAACCGCGAGTGGGGCTATCGCTACGCCACTCGACTCGTATCGCCGCTATACGCTAATATTATATATATATATGCGCAACATGAGCGAGATCATTTTTTTGCACGCTAATGAAATTTAAAATTGATTCATGAGCATCAATCAGGGAAGGATTTTTTTTTTTCACCCCGTGGCCTTGTGGAAGGGCCATTATGATGGCGGTCAATACAGAATTTAGTTTTAAAAGTGGAGGGGGCCACTGATAACTAACAACTAATACTGGTGATTGTCAACAATTCACCTTTTCCTCCTTTTTCTTTGGACAAACATATTCAAACTCGGATTATAAAAGTTTCAACCCTATAGTATATTATAATAGCTATGCGCAGGATTAAGAACAACCCAACGGCATATAATTGTAGATAAGCTGACACGAGGTCATATCTGGATGCGAAAGATTTACGCCGCGCCGGCATAAATCCATGTCCCCTGAGAATATTACGCATTATGGTATATATAATAAACTCAGACTATATTCCCAAGCGAGTCTCAATTATTACCTATACTTTTCCCACGTAAAAACAAATTGCTAGGAGACAAAAAAACAAAAAAACGAAAAAAGGCAAATTGATGATTCGAAGGAGGATAAATTTTGTAATATGTATATAAAAGGTCAGTATATCAAAGGCTGGGCGCTGGATGGGGAAAAAACTTGGGGCGAAAAATTGTGTTTTAGGACGGGGGAAGCGTGGGATAACGTTGTAGCGAAATGACCGAAGGAAAAATCTCGGGGATTTCCTTGAGCGATAAATATATATCCGGTGGTATGGCGAGTGTAAAGGAGAGAGAGATTGGCCAATTTATTCACAGGAATAAAATTTGTCTTGCCACGTGTACGCAAAGCTCCTTTGCGGTATATTCCAAAACTCACCGAGCAACGGTATAGTGGAATTAAAATAATAAATAAAAACGAAGAGTACAATTTCTCTGGTGATTTTTGGTTGTTTGAGGTTTGCGAGCTTTTTCCATTGGTCCATCAACGCGCCTCCACATTGTCAATTAAAACTTAATGATTTAATATTATGATGAAAAGTGTGTGTGTGTGTGTCATGGGGGTGAAATTTATCAACAATTTATGCATATGTTAAAAGCTCATTAAGGATAAATATGCGGCGCACACGCGAGCTCATGGTTTTCCCATCAACGCGCTCTCTTCTGTGTTATTCTCGGTTCGCGGTCGTTTATCACATATGTAGATAACGCGGTCAGAAGCTTGAAACGTTGCAAATTTCAAACGACTCTTTCAGCTCTCTTTTGCTAAAGCGCGGCTTTGGCAAAAACAAATTACAGGTGTTGCGCAAAGGCATAACAGACAGCAGGAATACGAAAAAATCCTCTTTCATTTTTCGATTCAATATAAACAAAAAAAAATCCTCTGCTCGCACAGAATATCCTATATATATATAGAGTGCAGTAAGTCGGAAATAATCGATATCGAAACTTAGTGCAGTTGACCACACGAGATTACCAGCCGAGAAACAATTAACTCTTACCAATCGTTTAAGTACTTTTTTTTATTTTTATAATAAGAATAATCGTTAAATAAAATGAGGAGGGGGAATGGAATATGCCCTAAGGTATATATAGCGCATACATATTACCACCTTAACACTCTCGACAGAGTTTCGCTTTGAAACACAATAATCAAGAGCATGCACAATCAGCCAATGCTTATAACGCTCATCATCGGGGCTATTCTTCACATTTTCGTTACAGCTTATTATTACAGGTTGAGTACATTTTCTAATGGCATTTTCATTTGTTGACCAAATTATTATGAGAAACTTTTCATTTTCCCCTCTTTTTAAAATTTCACCAACTGTAAACTGTAAAGCTGGATAAAGTTGAAATTTGCCAGGTAGGAATCCACTATCAAGGGATTTTTTTAAATTCAACCCCTAACGGGCTAAAAAATGTTTTTTTTTTACACTGATCGAAGCCATGATTGATGGGAAGCCGACGCGCTAGCAGCTGGTGTATTATAATAATTTTCGAATAACAGAAAAAGCTGATACGTGGAAAAAAAAACATTTCCACAAACGACAAAAAAATGACGTCACGATTATTTTTTGGCGGAACGATAGGCTTCTTTTTTTTTTTTTTTTTATTTAATATACGAGAATTTTCGCGGAATGAGATATGACCGGAAACGCGATCGGAGTCACGAGATGTATGATTCTGTGTACGATCTTTGGAAGTAGTTGGGACGCATCGAGTACATATAAAAATAAAATTATTCATATATAATTTTCTCGAGGAATGATTTTACCATTGAAATTTATTCGCAGAGCGGACCAATGGTCCTTCCGTCCCCCATCGTTTTCATTATAATAACAAAGTAGAATGTGGATGGAAAAAAACGTTTCCGCTTGCACAGCGCGCTCATCGAGAGAGAGAGAGAGAGAGAGACGAGCAAATACACAAAGAGAATTTGGTCAACAAAAATAACGTGTCCAATATTTTCGTCTCATTGTCAGTCAAACTTTTCTTTCGTTACTCTGCGACGACACGGAGCTCATCTCGGTACAAAAAACTTAAACAGCAACTTCTCCTGATGTTTCATTAAATATTTTAATTGGTAAAACGATTTTTTTCTTTTTCCCTCTCTCCCCCTCTCTCTCGCCGAACTCTGATGATTGAATTCTCATGTTAATTTTCGTATGTTCCAGGCAATCTTGTTGGCTCTCGTGAGCCCTTTGAATGTTCCACACGCATATATACATATATATATATACAGGGGAGCAAACGGAATAGAGGCTAACGCATAATATATATATATATATACTCTATGCTTGGACAAGTATCAAACACTCGATGTAAAGCCATCGATATACATGAATTATACACCTTTAAAGGTCTCTTTTCGGGATAATTAACTTCAGGCATTGTAGACGTATATACAATATATATATATATCGATTCCATGAAATCTCTGGATCGTATCTCATTGTAAAATCCACCTGAAAAATACGACGAGCCCCTCCGACGGGGCTTTATTATTCAAAAGGACTTTTTCCGCTCGGTACTCTTCCACGGGAGGTCCTCTCATCCTCTCGCTCTTTCTCACGTTTCACACGCAGTTATTTTGCGAAAAGACCGAGCGTTTTTCTTTCTTATTTGCAACGATTCACATACAAATTCGTAAAAGTGTGTGTGCCTGAGCCTGAGTACACAGCCAGCGCTTCTGTATGCCAATGGCAATAAATTTTTTCAATATTTCGTTGGATTAAATTTTGTAAAAATGTTGCGTGTGTCTCTGCGTATATATACATTGTGTCCGTTGGAATCGAAAAGAGAGAGAGAGAGAGAGAGAGAGCTAGAAAAATTTCCTCCTTGGAAAAGCATAATGAGTTTTATACCCCATTTTATATATTTTTTATTTTTTTAAAAAAGCATTTTGCCAATGACTAGATGGATCGTAAATCCTAACAGGATTAAGTTTTATTGATTTTCTTTGGTGCCTCTCCTCTTGTGCATTTACGTAGAGAGGTGTATATATATATATATATATATATATATATATATATATATATATACGAGGTCGTTCAATCATAGCCATCATTAGTGGCGGGATTGGCGAAGCGAGTCGAGTTTTCTTACCCTTATATCGGCCACGAACCCCGAGGGTAATTGAGTCGAGGTGGATAGAGAGAGAGAGAGGACTGGGGGTAACCAATAGGGCAAAAACTCGCTAGGAAGGGGGGAGGGAGGGATATCCGATCGTATAGCTAGAGATATATGGACCGGTGTGAGATGGTTGAGAAAACTGGCTGTTGAGTGAGCCCGTAGGCTGGCGCCAATCTGGCGGACGTCGCTGGAAGTTGAAAACTCGGGCCGCGCGAGCACACGTACCACCACCACCACCACCACCACGGTTATGCCATACCGAGCGACGGGTAATCGCGACGATCGGGACGATCGGGGCGACTGTGGCGACCGGCGGGAGAGCTTCGTAGCGCGGCTCGTAGCTCACGGGATAGCCCGGCATCGACTTGGTGCTCAGTCTGTACCTAACTACCGTACATAAGCTGACGAACACGCCGGGTTGCTGCTGCTGCTGCTGCGCTGCTGCTGCTTCATGTACTTTATTACAATTTGTAAACAAAGAATATTCGTTGCGACGCTTTAATTAGACCCGAAAAATCAAAAAATTTAAATAAACATTATTTTCAAGTGAGAAGAATATACGAATGAAAAGTATCGATGATGACCGAGGATAATAATAATAATTATTATTTAACAAATAAAGTTGCGCTCTGTTTTTTCAACGAGTCAACGAGTTATCATAGTGATAAAAAGAATTTCTTCCATGTGAGATTATTACGGTGCTCATGACACTTTTTCAACAATAATTATCAACTATTGAATTATTCACCAGCTAATGTTTCCCATTAAAATTTTATGTGGCCTGGTTGCATTTTATTTTATGCCGGAAACATTAAATCGATAAAGAAAGTTTTATTAAATTGGAATAATTGTGCATTATCGTACGCGAGTGGTAAAGTAAACTTTTTTTTTGTTTATTTTTTAAAGACACTATAATGATGTGGATGAACGCAGTGAAACAAGTTCTCATGGTTATTCCAGGGTGGTAGTTATTTTCATCCAATTGGTAAGTTATTAAGGACTTTGTTGTTGTTGTTTAAACGAGCAAGCCTTCAATTATCATTTATTTTCTATATACCATATGAATATTTATTCTTTATTCTCAAGATAAAAAAATCTTTGTCAAGCCGGTCCGATTGAAAAATTACCGTGGAGAGAGTATAGAATATACGTTTCGTATACGATAGGAAGTGGCCTAAGGTCGGATGGCATAATAATTGAATCAACGGTCATAATGAATAAATTTATCAACAAATTTGGCTTGATAGAGAAAAAATTGTGTGCGTGTGTGTGAAAATTGCCAAGATAGCTGGCGTATTCTTGGCCACCTTCCAGCAACAAGATCCAGCATATCGATAATGCCTCATATTCGTGTAGATCCAACCAAGAGATTGTACAATATTAATCGAAACTCTCACTCAATATTTTCTCCGTATATTCATACATATATATATATATATATATAATTAACGTGAATCACTAGGTGTGAAAAAAAAACACTTTTCTTTCTAATATATTATCGCGATAAGTGCGTGATAATAATAATAATAATAATGATTATTGGCAGACAGGTTTTCTTGATATTCTACCTACTATCGTACTGTGTACGTGGCATATATCTGCTCGAGTTACGTTCCACCGACAATTATTTACAAAAGCTACTTGATAATTTTTTTTTTTTTTTTTTTTTCCCCACCTTGCGCTGATGGATAATATTTTTCATTCATCAATTCACGATGGAAAAATTATAAAACTATCACTCGTTTATTGAATAAACGATTGCTGAGCAAGTTCATTGATCTTTTACACAAGTTTTGAATTTGAAAAAAAAAAAAAAGAACGTCCATCATACACATGAGCAATAAAATACAGTCCTATCGGAATGTCGATTAACGATAATACAGAGTGTGTGCATATGAAAGAGTTTGAATTATCTTAATTGGCAGTAACAGCAGAGATTCACGCGGATGCTTCGAGAGCGCACCATCCCACAGTTATTCCCAATAATAATAATAATAATAATAATAATAATCGTAATTGACAAGTGAGAAATAAAAATTATAAAGATGATTCAATATTATTATACTTTGTGGAATATTGACTTGGAAAAACGATCGTACGAGCATTGCCCGATAAATAAGGCGCGTCGACCTTGCCATATTTGAACGTGAATGTACCACGAGGGACTATAATGTGAAATATTTTTCTATGGGGAATCTCGAGTATGGATTGCTATATGTATAATAGATGATAATATAGTATGTTATCGTACTTTCGAGTTTTTCTACTCGCAAATTACAAAAGAAAATGTAAAATGTACAGATTGGGCCGACATGTTCATATGTCTCACAATTTACGTATATTGTACGACTTTATATATATATATAAAGAACGAATATGCTCACGTATTTCCATCCAACATTGACGCAGGTCCGGGGTGGTTGGGGGTCATTGGCGTATTTTTTACATTGAGATTGTCCCATAAAAAAAATGACTTGAACAAATTTATAAACTGTCCGTTGAAAGTTTCGATCTGTTCGATTACAGAGGTGTGGCACACACAATTCGTTTGCCAAAAAATTATGTTTTCCAACGACAAGGTCACTCGTCCACGCCACCCCCTCCTTCGAGTCATAAGACCCAAAAGAATTGCCCGTGATACTTATTTTTCATAGTTGCTGCGCCAATGCAGAGAGACCCCTCTCATATTATACGCTTTACAGAGGGACGAAGGAGAGGAAGGTGGAGGGCGCCCTTTCTCTTCTTCATCTTCTTATTCTCTCGTTCCCTTCTGCAGAGAGAGAGAGAGAGAGAGAGAGAGAGCGCGCGGAGCCTTGCTTTGCTGCTGCTACTCCTCAACTCAAGAGAGGCCCCGATCGTTTTCGAGGACCCCTGCATGCGCCGAGCCAGACTCCATTGTTTGCTTCTCTCCTCCTCCCCCTCCTCCTCGATTCAAACCACTCGTGTCTTTCACGACAAAACCCAAAACGAAAATTCTCAAAAACGAGAGAGCATGAAACAACACACGATATATATATAGAAATATATTATGTTGTATATCGTAAAATAGTTAAAATAGCATGTTATTTCTCTCGCCAGAGGAAACTCAAATTAGGAACTTAAAATCGTGTGTCACAGATTTACCAAATAAAAATTTCTTTAAACGGTTAAAGCCGATGACATCGTATTTCATTTTTCGTTACGCACGAATTTCTTCGTTTTTTTTTTTTCTGTTTGCGGGAGAAACGAGAGAAAGAATTTACATCGGGAAAATGAGAAAATAAAGAATATTGAAGAGAAAAACGTGCGCGTACATGAGATTTTTCGCCATGGTGTATCTCATTTATTCGAGATCACGGCTTCGACAAACGAATTATACCCATCGCGACCCGAAAGAACCTTTTTCTCACCTGCCTCTGAGTGCTAACTGTCGTCTTATCCGCAGTTCCAAATGATTTGTCGATGCTTTTTCTTCGTATATAATAAAAATCATAATAATCATATACCAGTTTGTATAATATGAAAGCTTCTGCGGGTTTTAGAGAAACGAAGTGTTGGGACATCTCGCGCGTGTGTGGTCCGCTAATGCTTCCAGCTTAACAATACCGAGAAAAAAAAAAGAAACGTTGCTGTACGTATTTTTTTTTTTTCCTTCCTCTATAATATAATCTCTCGAAGAATGTCAAAGCTTCCGTTTCTCTCGTGTTTTTTTTTTTCCCAGTTTTCAATAGCTATTCAGAGGTGACGAGAGTAGTTGCAGCAACAATTTTTTTCATTTACTTTTCTCTGTATTGTTGGCGCACACGCTCTCGCGGAAATTATAAATCGCCTCGGCCACGAAATTAGAGAGCTTTTAAATAATGCACTCGCATTGCCATGAGAAAAAGCATGAGAAAAAATAATTCATCGTAATATACTCGTAGAAAATTTGATCCTACAAGTGTTTGGGTTATTCTACTTTTATAAATGAAATACGAGTGTATGAAAATTATATTAATGCGAGGACATTTGCATCGGCATTTTGGCAAAAAAGAAATTCATAGATTATACGTTTATATACGCAGGCAGAGTAAAGTAAATACGACCTGTTCGAGATATGAGGAGTCCGTCCCGCGTTACAGAGATACGGACAGTGGTCTCGTTCGAAGCAACTTGGAGAAGCCGTTGGACGTTCTTCCTTTTTCTTTTCTCTTGTTTTTTTATCATACGAGATTGCAGCTTATCGCTGAGATTAAAGTAACACCGCGAGCTCGGTGATCTCGTCTTTCTCGCGTGCACGCATATCATATGTATATGCGAGGAGCCACCAATTGCAGCGAGAAAGAGAGAGAGAGAGAGAGAGAGCAAAATATGAAAAGCTTTCTTTTGCCTTGGAGCGAGGAGAACCGAGGCGACTCTTTATTCCGTCGTTTCTTCGTCGTTTTCTTCAGCATTTTCTCTCTCTCTCTCATTTACCTTCTCGCCGCATCCTTTTTCTTTCTCTTTAGCTCCTGCGCTCCGTTCCACTCCTCACATTCGCCATCATCATATCATTCAGGTAAAACCAGTTCTCGGTCTGCTCTTCACCCACGCCCAGCTAACTCGCAGCAGCAGCAGCAGCGACGTCGACGACAGAGCTCATCTCGCTTCTGCGAGCGCTGCTGCGAGGAGCTAAAGAGCGCGGAGCGATTTAAATTTTTCAAGGTCAAACAGTCCTCAGTATGTATATATATATATCTAAATGTATTGTGTGCTACATATAGTATATCAATGATGCGGTATTGGAGGTAGAAGGGATGAAAAAACCATAGGAGAAACTCGTGTATAGAAAATACACGCACGTGCTACGCATATGGGACTTTTGAGACGCGTGCGCTCGTAATTTGTTCCTCCCCGAGCCTGCGCAAGGGCCCATGAGGGAGAGAGAGAGAGAATGAAAGAGAAAAGAGAAAAAAAAAACAAAAGTATATTTCCAAGGAGGAGAATCGAGGGAGAGGCAAACTTTGTCGTCTTCCTTTCTTCTACATATATAAGCGTTTTTTTTTATTCATGTTATTTTGTACCTTTTTATAGCCTCTTACGCTATCCACAATGTTCCCCTTTTTATATTATAATGAATTCTCGTTCTCTCTGTTCATTATATTCGTAGAGCTAATATTGAGGATGCATATTTTTACAGTATAATAAAACGCATCTTGTCTCTTGAAATAGCAAAATTCGAGAGTTTATTCATATGTTTCAAGAGGTCGATATAGAAGAATCAGTGGTCATCGCGTCGTGCATCACGACGCGCGGTACGACGCGCGGATTTCATCAAACCATAAGGGCTTAATATATGTTATACTTGTGCATTAACGATATACGTCTCAACGATTTTAAACGGCCGATATAAACCAGAGAGAGAGAGAGAGCGCAGATTTTTCTCGGCGCCGCCGCTTCTTCCAACATGGAGGATTCCGTATATGGCGATGGCCTCGATCTCTCGCGGTCTACATATATATTATAGACGCTGCAGTAAGCTTGCGCATATTATGCGCCTGCCAATACAATTTTGTACACGGACAATCTACATATATAGGTGTATATATGGAATAAGATTATTGAGCAAAATCTTTTCGCGGTTGTCTGAGAGAAAAATGTGACACTTCATATGTAGAGTCTCTCGCGCATTTATTGCCGTGAGGGCGCGCGCGCGCGCGCGCGTTACACGCTAAATAAATCCTGCCCACGTGAATTTATCTAATGCAACTCGCATTCGGCGTACATATCTATATCTATATGTAGAAAGGAAACGATGTAGATGTATAAGAATTGTCGTCTTTCGCTATATATATACGTATATAGCAGTCAAAGTATCCGTGTGCATTATGCATATAGCGAGCATAGACGTTTGGTACTTTCTCGCCTGCGGCAAGGCAGCCTAGGCTCGACAACTTGTCTCTCATATACATATATGTATATAAAAATTTCTGCCTCGCGATTCTTTGCAGCATCAATAGGACTTTTTCGCGCTCTCCTTATACCTGGCAAATGCCATATATGTATATACATGTATATATACAGTATGTTGATGTGAAAAATTGCACATTTCGACACACAGCGAGTTTTAGCAAAATGGTCTTTTTGCTACAGAGGCAAATGATAACGCGGCGCGAGGCTATTACACATTTGTTTTTTTTTTTTTCTTTTCTTTCTTCTTTGTTTTGCGAGGAGGAGGAGAAGGCCAAGAGTTGTGTGCTCGTCGTGTGGTCAGCAGAGGCTGTTCAACACGAGACTGCCACCGCACAGCTAGCGGTTACGCGCTCTCGGTAATTTTAGTCATAGTAGCCGGCGCGCGTATCTCTGTGTTGTCTCTGTAACAAATATATGCTGCTCTGCGCGTTGCTGCTGCGCTCACGTTTGCTCTCTCTCTCTCTCTCTGTATTTCTTTCTTGCGTGCTGCTGACTGCTGGCTTCTGGCCCCTCACCACCAAACGATGCACCGATTTGACCTCTCGGCTCGCCTCCATGTTCACCTCGGCACACCCCCCTGGCCGGTAAACTATCCCGACAGTCAGATAAGGAGCACCAGAGAGAGGTGCTTTTCCATGGTTATTCGACGGTTAAACGAGCGTTAATTGAATCGTTTCTCAAAGCGATTCACATGCCGAATCGCTTGCATCATGAAACTATTAGTTTTCTAATTAAATACGTCGAGAATGTTTGGATTAATTTTTTTGGTCTCTTATCATGTATTGTATTGCAGGGATGATTATGTAAAAGGATAAGTTATATGCACTTCTGGATCTCGTTACGAATAATAATATTATCAGTCTTTATTTTCCGACAAGTTTGCGATAATCTTTTTACACAAAACACATAATGAGATAAATCGCTCTGGGCTAATTAAATGGTAACGCCGCTTTTTAAAAATGA
Organism: Dyspetes luteomarginatus; assembly: GCA_963669185.1. Taxonomy (NCBI): domain Eukaryota; kingdom Metazoa; phylum Arthropoda; class Insecta; order Hymenoptera; family Ichneumonidae; genus Dyspetes; species Dyspetes luteomarginatus. The sequence goes on from OY769906.1 coordinate 69,047, forward strand.
GCGCCCTCGTTTATGCTTTTTTTCACTCTCTCTCTCTCTTGGTCTTTCTGGTCGGAAGGAATGTTGAAATGTGTTTGGCTTGTAGAAAACGAGCGAGGTTTTATGTTACAAAGTAGCCCTGAGCGTCTTTCGTTTATATATATATATATATATATATATATGTATATAGATGGGACGAAACGGGGGACGAAAAGCCTGGTCGTTGGTAGACTTGATTTTCTCCAAGCATAGAAACACGCTAATGATACACGTCGTCGTTGGTTTTTCTCGTCAATTGATGATGGATTTCTCTGTTGATTGATGCGGTAAGGAAGAGTTCCTCTCTTGGTGAAGAAATTTTTTAATTGATGCTATATATATATATGTATATTGTATGTTTCCTCGATTTTATTTTGACCCAAACGTACGAAAGGTTTTTTTATTTTTCTCATTGCCGAGACTCGTGTATGCGAATATCCGGTAAGCTGCCTATAAGTTACGCGTCTAACGAGTCGATCTGAAATTTCATACCAATCTCGAGTATATTGTAAAACGAGACGAAACGACCCAAAATTTACCGATTAATATATAGATGGGTCATGGATCAGGCGTATCGCAATCGTCAAATGAAATCTATCGACGGACATGAGGATATCGATCCAATAATAACTAAAAATATTAATTAATTCGCCACCCAACGAGCTTTATTATTTATTTGTTCATTACAGAAAAGGCATGGATCGAGCTGAAAAAAATCCTTTACAGATGCACACAATTTAATAATTAAACTTTTAAAGCATTTTAAATGTCATAAGAAAAATTAACAATTTTCAGCCTTAAACTTTGACTCTTAATGATTTTAATCTCTGAACGATTAAACTGACTATAAAAAAAACTCTCTATAGTTTAATATTATATTTTTCTCATATTAAAATGACTAATTTATGTCTCGTTTGATTTCGAGCCAATATATACTGATTATAGCTAACTGATAATTAAATAAGAATGGATAACGACAAAGACACACGGGCCGATTGGTTCGTACGATAAGCGACCGCGCCCGCATTCTCTTATTCTTTTTCTTGGAAGAAACTTGGCGCGATAAATTATTTAAAAAAAAAAATAATATTTCACAATATTGATTTTCGTACTTTGTGGATAAATCGAGAGCTTTCTCTCTGGTTAAAATAGAAACGGAAAGATGGTATTAAAAAATCCAGAGTCAGAGGAAATATGAAAATTTTATCAAGTCGATTTTTTTCAGGTCCGTGGATATAATCTTGAGGGGGATGGGGGAACAGTGCTTGGCTTATTAGCGCACAAACACACGGTGTATGCTGGCCAATGAAAGGGCGCTCCGCACACCATGTACGCAATGAATGCCTCCCTTTGTATATACGCGCTCGTATATTCACTTACGCACATGACCCTGCGAGCTGTGAGAGGCAACCCAAAGCACGTGCCCCATGAGCAAACAGTCCCGTATAATAATATTAATAATAATAATAGTAATAATACAAGATTCCCTTGCCGAGTAATAGATGCCAGAATATTTTCACATAACTATTATTGTTATTATAGCTTTTATCATTATAGCAGTGTTGGCAGAAATCTCTATAGTCGACTTTTTTCTCGTTATCCCTCGGTCGTTTCGTTCATTCTCTACTACTATACGCGAGAGAAGAATAGAAACGAGGACAATGGAAGGTACAAGGTGGTGGGGTACCTGCGTGTATTTTAGCGACCTCTCTCGCTCTTGGATTACCGAGACTTTTTTCCGTCTGCCAGCACACACTCTCGATCTCTGTTGCGCGCTACGTGTGGTGCAAAAGCTTTTTGATGGGCTCTCACAAGGCGCTCCGAGGCTCGCTCGACGTTTTCTCTTAGACGTGCGAGAGAGAGAGAGAGAATATGTGGGCAGAGCTCGAGTGCTCGAGCATTATGTCCGTATATACGCACAAAATGTTGGTAGTTTATTGAGGGTGGAGAATACAACGAGAAAAGAGAGAAGGTTTTGCGAAAAATAAACATACTGGAATATTTCACGAAAGATATGCCAAGTGCGAGTAAAAGCTGCTCGCTACGAGTATTATCGTCGCATATGCATATATATATATAGGAGAGGAGGCGGTTTAATCGTCTCAATTCAAAGAGAATATATACTGTAGTGTGCAAAGGTGGGCAAAAGTCCTTCACCGCCAAGCAAACTCTATCTTTATGTCGAAGGAGGAGCTAAGTAAATGGAGATTTGGCTAAAGGGCGAAAATCCGAGAGAATCCTTCCTATATAGAATATAAGACTGAGAGAGCTGCGTGTATAACGTGTAGTGGGCGAGGAATTAATAATAAAAGGGATCGTGATGGTTAGACGGAATTTCACGCTCCTAAACGAATATTAAACGTCTATATATATATATATATATATACACGTGTCGAGGCTATTTTTTTTTCTTCTTTTAATCAGCACAAAGAATCTCCCCTGTTTATCTTACGCAGGCATCTTTGCTGTATTATAGCTATTTCTTCAAACATGATATTTTTCATCCCATCGTATAATAACATCTCAATCTTGAAACAAAAAAAAATCCCCTTTTTATTAATGAGAGGAAAAATATTAATTTTAGTCATCATTATCATTTTGTTACAATTTTTGAAGGTGGTGAATAAATAAACCTCTCTGAGATTGCTAAATTTTTTGCGCAATCTACGCGGAAATACTTGCATTGCGAGTATAATTTGACGCGTAGTTTGCGCTGACACAGAGGTCGAAAACTCGATGTATATAAAATTGCATTAGACCTTTGAAATAAATAAAGCTGGTAATTCGGCACCGTATATATATTAATGCGATATATTAAGTGCGAGTCGCCTATATATATATATATACACCGTACAATTCGTCAGCTGATTTCGAATAAATGATAAGAGACAGCGATAATAATATGCCCAATATATACCCAATATATACAGCACGTATACGCTCCCAGATGTTGCTGGATTGATTGATGATTCGTAATTAAAATTGTTTAACGACGTTATTGATGATACGAGCTTGGGGCGCGTCGGGATGATGGCGCGATACGTTCATATATATATACATATATATGATGGAGACTGACAATGAGAATCAGTAGCGATCGAAGGTCTTGAAAGGAAAAGTAAAGGAGTTTGAACGATGCGCGCGCTCAATCTTTCAATATCATTTAAATATATATACATATATACGAATAGATATTAATCGTTGTAGAGAGAATAAATGTACGTCATCTGTATTATTGTCACAATTGTACGAAATATTTTCCAGCATGAAATTTCCGGCTCGAGGAGAATAAAAATCATCGCCTTTGCGATGTAGATAAGAAATATATATATATCGCCGTCGAGAGGGGGAAAGAAAGGTGGCGGTGAGGTGCTGAAGTCCTGCTGATACGAGAGACAGCACGTCGCCGCAAAACTCGCTGCGCGGCTGCAGCTGCGGCTGGGGCTGTGGACGCTTTTTCTTATCAGACTTTTCGCGCGCGAGAGAGTTAAAGATTCTCGACTCGCGGCGTCTTGTGCGATGCGGTTTAATCAGACTCGAGCTACACCTTCTTCTATATATGTATGTATTTGTGTGTGTGTGTGTGTGTATATATACAAGGACACTCGATACGCGGGATCGAGGAACGTACGAGCCAAGCATGCTCGGTTTTCTCGCGAACGTTATCCTCTCTCGATATGAAAATTATACCGCTAGCTACGTAGCTATAGGCGAGATTATAGCGGTTTACCGTATATCACAGCGCGAGAAATGATACAGCGACAAGCATATTATGAGATTTATATCAGAGATACACAACTGTAATATTTATTTTTTGCTTCACCCTTGAGTGATGATTCATTTCGCTACGATTTTTTTCCAATTTGGACTGATTAATTTTCGCTAATTTTTCTTCAATTTGACAGGTAAAAAAAATTATTCCAAGGGGATAAACAAAGTTTGATTTTTCAAGTCTACCTATGGACTTTTCAAAACACTCGAAATAAACTTTAATCCGTCAAAAGAGAAATAGAGTTATGTTTTCACGTTTTTGTACTGGACTGAAAAATATCCCATTGATTGACAAACTTTTAATAAATATAACTAAACAGATTTATGTATAAATACGCTCGCTTTTATGTGTGTTGATGGGTAAATTTACCAGTAGCCTCCGTTTCCATAAATTAATGTACGAACGACGTGTAAAGTGATGGAAACTTTTCTGCGCGCGCATGATATGTATATATGTGCGCTGGTGTACTCGCGCGCGATAGTGCTCAGCGGTCACTTCTCGACCTCAGGCAGCACACTCGGTTTGGGTTCAGTCTATCATATATAGTAACTTATTCGAGTTGAACTCTGCACTGGTATTATACTTTTCGACCCCCATATATCAAAAGTACCAATATATAAACGAAATTTTTGCATAATAAAAGGCGCATCTCGTCTATGAAATTTATTTCGAGTGTGTCCAAGTGTCGAATTAACATTTCCATCGGATATAAACAGAAAATATAATTATTTCAGTAGGCATATGAATTAAATAATTAAATAATGACAGAACATTTGATTAATTTGTTAAAAGATGAAAATAAAAATGATTCTCCTTGTTTTCTCATTCTCAAATCTCGCAAAGAACAACTCGTTATTTTCGCGATGAGTGCGCGAGTTTCATCTATCTCGTCCATGTAACTAGCGCGTAGAAAGGATGGCGCGGAAAGTTAAAGATGGCGCTAGTGTACGCGCGCGCGCGCGCGCCCCTTTGCTGGTATTGAACTATCGATACGATCTCTACATACGATAGATCGTTTGAACATGCGCATGGTTAGAGTGCACCACTCACACCATAAACCAATCGACAAAAGTCAATCGCGAGAATATTCGCGAGTGAAAAAAAAACGACTATCGATGTTTATAGACGAGAGAAAAGCGCAAAAGCAATAGACACACACATGCATCTATATACATATATATATATATATATATATATATCTAGTGGATAAAGATACTCACCACGAGCCTCCAAGTCACCGTCATCAATCTCTTTCTCTCCCTCTCTCGATCCATGTACTCTTCTTGGAGAAATGCTCGGGCAATAAATATATATGCGATGACTTTTACTCAATCGAGCACTTTTACGCTCGAGTTTCCTCGAACAATTTTTTTTTTTCACCATTTTTATATTTTCTCCTCGCGATAAAATCCATCGCTATTTTTTAACACACAGAGTGAGAAACGCATATAAATAATTTCACGGCCCTATAATAATTGCCAAAAATACAATGAATATAAATGTTGGAGGGGAAAAGAAAATTTCATTCTGATTAATATGCAAACGACTCATGTTTAAAGATTGATCGGTATTACGCGTTGATTAATTTTATTGGTACATGTATGCGCGGTGTATGCGCGGTGTATGCGCGGTGTATGCGCGAGGGCAGATAAGATCCCTCGACCCCCCATAATCAATGGAATGATGAATTAAAAATGGTCTTCCCGTCGTTCCAACACGCCCGCCGGTTAATCGCGTCATTCTCGAGCCACGAAACTTGAATCTCGTGTTCGGTTTCCACCCATGGTTTCCACCCATGGCGGGAGAGAGAGAGAGAGAGAGAGAGGGAGAGAATAAGAATAAGAATAAGAGAGGAGGCAAGTGTGGAGGAATTTTAATATCCGTCGCTGGAATATCCTCGGCAGCCTTCTCGTGTGGCAATATCGCCATTTTGTACGTTTTATATATCCTACACACATGCATATTCCATTTATATACCAAACATATTCGTATACTTGTGCTATATAGTATAGTATATAGTATATAGTATATAGTATATAGTATATAGTATATAGTATATAGTATATAGTATATATAGATGCATTGATTAGAACGCGATGGTGGTCGCGTTACACGAGAACGCTTACACGAGGACCTACCGCGAAGCGAACCCCTCGCACCAATAACGCGATGATAGCTCTGATGGTGTTGCAAAAACGCGTTACCGCGATTAAATCGATGATACACACATCGAGCAGGACTTTGCCACCAGAGTAACAAACTTTGCCATTGATACAATTTATTTTTCACCATAAAACGTGAAATATATTTTACATATATATGAAAAATTTGGTGAAAAACTCTAATTATGCGATAAAATTTCTCATGACTTTCGACTAATAAATCAGAGAGTAGAGGCAATTAATGAATAACCGATAGGAAAATATTAATCCTTGTAGGTTAAAAAAAAAATTAAACAAAACAAGGAAAATCCGTTATAAACGTCGCAAGGAAAAGTCAGTGTCCTTCCTCGTGGATGCGCTTTTGCGCGCGAGAGAGAGAAGGATCAAGGACACGCAGATTGCGCAGAGTAAGCGCGCGCGCGCGCTTCCATCTCTCGCTGTTATTAATTAGGCCGAACGCGATCTCTGAGCCACATGTCGAGATGCGCATAAACTCTAATATATATATATGTATATGCATGTATCTCTGAATTGTGAGAAAGAAAATAAGAAGAAGTTTAAGTTTTGTTTTTTTTTTTTGTGCGGCTCGCTCAAGAGGAGCTATAATTTATTTATCGCGATACGAGAAATTTCTTGCTTGCACTTTTTTTCGCTCCCTCTCTCTCTCTCTCTCTCTCTCCTTCTCGTAATTTTTGCCACACCATCAGTGTACAGCGTATATGTAAATGATTCACTGCCGCATTCTCTTATACGCCTCTCTCTCTCTCTCTCTCTCTCTCTCTCGAGATCTGCATCCTCTCTGCATCCCAACATATACCGAGCCGCTCCATTCACTCGGTCTTTCTCTCTTAATCTCGCTACATACATAAACTCTTGCGCGGAGATGCGAGGATGCTCGTGCTCGCTCATCTCATCGTTACAACAGCATCGCAGAATCTGGAGAAATACAGAAAAAGCGAGAGAGAGAGAGAGCTTTTTTTGGTCCATAGGGCATCGCGAATCTCGCGAATCGCAAAGTACACACCAAGTTTAATCATATGTCTCATAAACCCCTCGCTAAGTTTACATAAATTTGTAATCACTTTTAGCCTATTTATATATTGTATATCATTTACTTTTTCTTCTCGATAAAAAAATTTATCTGAGCCCTTGAGAATTCATTAATTTTCCAACGACCACGAGTTATTTTTTTTTTTTCATTAAAAAATAAACAAATACCTCGAAATGAAAATAATGTGCTGTGTTTACACTTGTTGTTACAGACAGCTCAATGTCCGATGTATATGCGCCGATGACGCCAAAATAAATGAGCAAACAAATTATTGTCCGATCGAGAGTCGCAATTTCTGTCGAAATGATTTTCGTATGATTCTTTGAAGATATAAACGACGAGTCTATTAATCGCGCCACATGACAAAATTATTCAATATGTATTTTTTTTTTTTTTTTTTTTTTTTTCTTCCTCGTCATTTTTTCGCCTTTGATTTTTTAGCCTCCCCCAAGGGCTTTCAAAACTCGCTTATAAAAACTAGCCATGTAGAAGAAGTGTTTATTCTTGAATAATGTGAGCTAATGAAGTTGTAATTATGGACGCGTATATCTGCTCACTGGTCAAGCGTGGAAAAAATAAAAAATAAAAAATAAAAAATAAAAAATAAAAAATAAAACGCGTTTCTCGCTCGCTATGTGTATAGAATATCTCGTTTAAATATATAGAGTATACAGGATATACCATAAATACTGAGTAAACGTCCATTATTATTATTATTATATATATGTATATGCTCGGTATGCTGGCGATATATTTACCAAGTATTAGATTGTGCATGGCACGAGCTTGTGCAGTAATTTTATCATTTTTATCCACACTATTGGCTCAATAAACCTAACATTTTCTGTATTCTCCACTACATGTGAGACAATTATTATTATTATTATTATTATTATTATTATTATTATTATTATTATTATTATTATTATTATTATTATTATTATTATTATTATTATTATTATTATTATTATTATTATTATTATTATTATTATTATTATTATTATTATATCCGAGTAAAAAGTATGACGATAGTTGATGCGTATTACGAGTCCTCAACGACTCATCGAGACAGCGAGAAATGTCTTTAGTTGTGTTTGCATTAAGTTTCCAAAAGAGGCAGAAATTGACAGAGAGAGAGTAAAAGACGAGAGACGAGGAGTACACACATTATATAATGATTAGAATTTGTATAGAGCGCCAGAACCCTCTGTTCGTCAAGTAATTTGCTCATTCGTATTCTCGTATATTATCTTCATCCCTACTTAATTTCACGTTCAAGAAGATAAACACTGCGTGTATATGACACTGGCGGCCGCGCTGATGTTGTGAAATAATTAAGTGAAGAAGAAGAAGAAGAGGAAGGAGGAGGAGGAGAAGGAGAAGGAGAAGGAGAAGGAGATGAAAAAACAATCACGAGAGGAAGAGCAATACAAACAGATCTTATTGGAAAGGCATGCGTATATTATACTGCATCTCTTATACTGTGCAAAGATAGGGGAGATACGAGCGAGTGTGTGCGTGTGTGTGTTGAGCGATGACGAAAGTATCGCTGACGCGCTTCTCCGCGAATCGATTGATTCGTAATACACTGCTGGACGGTGATACAAATACGTAGCGCGGAAGGCTCGTGACCGAACAAAACAATATATATATATATATATAGAGAAAAATAAATTGAAAATAAGAGCAATTTATCCGAGACGAATATGTTGATGTTGACGGGAGCGGGTACACACAAATGGATGGTATGAGAAATAAATTTGTCAAATGAAATAAATGTGGTTGACAAGGTCATGAGCATTTTGTTTCGCACGCATCACGTTGAACGTAAAAAATAAAAAAAAATCTTTCATTTGTACCGTGTTACTCTTGATACATTACCTGCAGATCGTATACTCAATTTGTTACGCGTTTAATCCCCATTGTTAGACCCTTTGCGAGTTTGCGAGATGTGTGCTTGGGCTTTTTACTCTGCCTTGTTCCATTATTCGCGCACATCAGTTTATATAGGATAACAATATATGTATATAGAGAGAGAGAGAAATGTACATTTGTACAATTATAGATTTGTATGTGTCGCGAGTGTTGCGTTACACGTGCTATGCGTTGCACCCAACAACGTGCCGGATTAATCGAGTGTGAATAACCACCGTAGATTACATCCTGGCGCACCCCTCGCCTCATTTTTCCTTCTATATATACGACGCGAGCTCGAGATTACAATACTGTGCAGGGCTGCGTCTAAATTCGCTTCAGCCTCCAAATTGTACGTAAAATCTATTTTAGAAACCGCCGAAAGGCTGAAAGGCTGAAGCGCGATTATTCGTGCGAGAACGGAATTGAAAAAAAAATATGTCAAAATTCAAAAACTGACTCGCCGCTATGGTAATACGAAGAAGCGAATCTGACAAAATCTCCAAGTGAAATAAAGATAATATAAGCAAATAGGGCGGATTTGAAAGTGTAATCTCTCGTGTGTGCCCGATGGGTGGGACGGATGGGGGATCTGAGGAAGAAAATTCAATTTTATGCTTGCTTAGTTTTTAACGTTTTGTCGCTCGTCCTCTTTAACCCCCCCGGTCGCTATATATACGATGTACTTTTTGCCAACCACATCAGCTCGTTCCCGGCCTTTTTCTCGCACTTTCGGTATTTCTCATTCATCTCTCTCTTGTCTTTCCTTGATATTGGATCTCTGCGGTGTGTCGACTCATCAATTTCACACTATCCACCGGATTTCCTTTCTTCTCGAGTTCCATGCGCCGTATAATAACAATTTTTAAATCTTTTGATACACCACAACTCATCGTATGAACTTGCGATCTCGAGTTACCAGCCTGTCAAATGTGCATCGCTTGACAACAAACGCTTTGCGTGCATTTTTATTAAAATAAAATTTTCAATTGATAAATATTCGAGAAAATATAAAAAGAAGTTGTATAAATTCTGTATTATTTCATTAAATCATATAGTAGGGTGTGAAAAATTTTCAAGTATAATGCTGCGGCGAACAAGGGCGAACAAAAAGCTGTTTTTAGCTCGTTGAAAAATTTCGTCTGCTAGCCACAAAACTGCACTTTGCGGTGGTTTACGCCGAGAGTATAGTCGCTCATATATAATACACAGGGCTCGTTTATATATTCGGTTCTTTGTTCGTTGGAGGTTCGTTTCGCCCCACGTTACAAATACAATTATATATATATATATGTATGCGTGTTTTTAGTACGGTTATACCACTTGTGGTATATATATGTATGTGTATGTATGTTGATGCAAATGCTTCCGCCCCCAGTCACTGGACGATCTTTCCTCTCTTTTGGTCGCCTTTCCTTTTTTCTCAAACAGCTTGTTTGTGTATATTTTTAGAGCGCGCTCATGTTTATAGGACGATGCGTGGCACGCCTAACGCAGTCTCTCTCTCTCTCTCTCTCTCTCTCATGCCATCAAAAGCATTTTAGCTTCGCAATAGTCTATATACGTGAGGATTTTGCTTCTACCCACCCACACAGAGATGGGTGTAAAACGCTACCGCGCCGAGCTTTGATTGATATAGGATAGAAAAAAAAGCTAAAAACACGCAGCATTGAAGGACGCCCTAGAGTTTCACAGCATGTGGCTTTTGTTTTTCTCATTGCTGTGAATCCACTTGACTCGGTTAAAAACAAAAAAAAAGCAAATTTTTTTTTTTTTTTTTTTTTTTAATGCCCATCAGCCATGGGCAGACTTGTTTTACGGCTTCTGGTCTCCTCGACTGCTTGAAAAACTTTTTAAATAGCTCTCTCGTTTCTGCGTTCCTCGGAGCGTGCGGCGCGTCTCAGAATTATCTCACTTATTTTATTTTCCCTTTTTTCCTCCCTTTTGTTTTCCAATTCGCAAAAGACGAGCCAACAAAAATTCAGGTAATTATCGATGCTCTACACACACACACACACATATATATATATATATATATATATATATATATATATATATATATATATATATATATATATATAAATAAATGTATATACATATATATATGTGTGGGCACAAGAATTTGGGACAAATTTTTCTTTCCCTCCTCGCCGCAATCATTTTTATCAATATCTTTTTTCTCTTCATCTTATCGAGAGAAAAGAGGGAGAGTGAACGAAAGACACACTCGCACAGTTGAACGACGCGAAGAGATTTTTCGTGCTCTTTGCTCGCGATGAAGGGTCGTCGACTTTGTCGAAATTTCTTGAAAACCGTGTGTGTTGAAAACTATTGACGGAACGAGTAAAAGCGACATACTACGAGACGAGAGCAGATAAGTGGAATGAGAGTGAGCCAAATAAGAGGAGGGGGAGGAATTTTTATCTCTCTAGAGGCAGTCTCGTCTTAGCGCGAGGAGGAGTTCTATCTCATCACCTCTGCAACGTGTCTTGAGTAAATATACTCAATGCTTATATATGTATACCGTGTATAACGCGCTCGCGAACGTGTACACAAACGTTTTTTTTTTTTCTTTTTTTTTTTTTTTTTGGGAGAAAAAAAAATATCACGTCTTTTACGCGCTATCCACTCGTCTTATTATTTCTACGTGAGAGAGAGACTATCGTTTCCAACTATCTCTCCCTCTCCTTGACTATCGTTTATATTAACGAGTCTCCGGTAGCGGTAGAAAAGATTCCCAAGAAAAAAAGGCGTCAAGATATTGTACGAGGGTATAAGAGCCTCACATGCGTGAGGTGTGAATTTATTAAAGAAACTCTCAGGAGCGTTGAAACAGAGACGAAGACATTTTTTTTTTTTTTTTTTTTTTTTTTTTTTTCAGCAAATTATCACCAGGAGAAAAAAAATCAAAAGCGAGAATGCTCCCGTCTCTCCAACAGAGGAGAGAGAGCGCACGAGCTTAAATTTCATGAAACGTTTGCACATATGCGAATACATGAGAGAATCACGCGGTTTCCGAGACTAAACGAAGAATCAACGTTTTCGCACGGATGTACAGTATATATATATATATATAGTTGGAGCGTTATTCAATCGCATATCCAATTTCTCTCATTCTTTGGCTCTCGTGTTTTGTTGATGACAGCTGATGGCATAGCACTCTGTATGATACGAATATGGAAAGAGATGGAGAGGTATAAAACAGTTATGTACTCGCGTATATATGCGTTATCGAACGCACGCACGTTTTCATATATATATAATATACGATTGAAGAAGGACGACAGCGACTCCTAACGGTAGTTTGTCTCATTATCATTTCAGCGGTGCACTCGTTCAATACATACACACACGCACACACGTATATATTTTATATGCGTGTAGCGGACTCGTCACTTTCTCGCTCGCTCGCTCAAGAGAGAAGAGAGAAAGGATGAGCTCTCGTATAGTTTGTATTTTATTTTATTTTTTTCTTTCACGTCACGCCACGCTTTCCAACCCTTTTCCTTAACATTTTGTGACACTTCCTGTCGTCTATAATATAATATATATATATATATATATATATATATATATACATGTATAATAAGTGCGTCACGTCCCATCACTGAGAGACGCACGACTGCAATGTAGTTGAAGCACGCCACGCCACGCCACGCCACGCCACGCCACATATATTTAGTTATATGCCTCTCTCTCTCTCTCTCTCTTCTGCGTGTACACTTGCACAACTCTCAGATGCGGTTCGTTTATACCAGTTTTTCAACCGACCTTGCCCTGCACATTTGAGCTCACGTATATATGAGAAAAAGTAATTCAAGTCTCACTTCTTCGTTCTAATAAAAATTAAAAATAATAATATAATTTCGAGACATTTACCTAAAAAAATCAATCTCGGACACCAATTACCGAAATATTTGATTAAACCCTCTTTTGCTGTCGCTCGTTTATCTATTCTATACATATCCGTTGCAATTAAAATTGCAATGTTGAAAGATTTTTGATTTTTTTATTGTTTCATTTTCAATTAAATCAAAGTGAAGTGAGAGCGTCAAGGTTTTCGCGTGGTTTCGGCTTACTATATATATATATAACATAGAAATACATACAGTACGCGAGAATACGAGAATAGAAGGAGAGTATAAAACCCACGCACGTTCGACTTGCAACTTTGTCTCGTATTTTTTTTTTTCACCTCCTCGTTATTATATACCGTGACCATTTATATACATATACGTATATAATACATATGTACCAGCCGCACAAGTGGGTGGACGCGCGCGTGTCCCGTTGTGTAAACTCTCTCTCCGCATGGACGTTTTCTGCACGAGGACGCGTGTCCCAAGATCCACGGATTCGATCCTCGTTGCGCCTCTAGCTATGTGTCGCGCAAATATTTTCGTTTATTTCGCTTGAATTTTCCTTTACGATTAAGAATTAAAATAGCCAAGTTTTCTTGCTACAATTCTCGCCAATTGTCAATGAAATCTTTTATTAAAATATACTATATTCGTTGTTTTTCTCGCAAATATTTATTTTCATTAATATTCTCGGGGATTTGATTCTGTTATGACAGAGAAGTAAGCGCGTGTGATACGCAACTACTTGGAGTAGCCCAGCGCCCACGTACAATTTGGGACAAGAATCTCTTGAAGATATTCGAGATAATATCAGATGATATTTATTCCGAGTCTCGGGCGAGGGGGTAAAATCATAGTTCTTTTATTTACACGTATATATATATATATATATATATATATTGTAAATTTATGGCTATTATTGGAAAATATTCTCTCAATATATATTGTAGGAATTTGATGAAATTGTTGAGGCCGTTGTGTAAACGGGGTGCCGTTATATCATATCAACGAATCCTGGCAAAGAGCCAAAAAATTCTCCAAGCATCAACGAGCCCTTAATATATTAACAAGAGTCCTCGGGCCACGTGTAATGATGGCAATATATGAAAGACGTGACATTTTGTGCTCTTTTGGATAGTCGCTGTATTTCTTGTCATTTTCACTATTTTAGTTTTAACGATAAATCTTTCAAGTGGAGGATAGATGTGAATGAAACGGTATGGAGCTAAAGCTATTGAAATCAACGCTGTATTATTTTTGTTTAAATAATTTTATTTTAAGTGAAGCTTGTTATGATAAATAGAAAAAATTCTGCGCAGTCGGAAAAAAAAGGCGCGTATTTGCCGCCCCCGTATTTTATGAGTATATATAGAAAGCTGAAAAAATATATTTACAGCACGTTTATGTACCAAGTTAACTCTTACTGTTGTCAATTATAAACGAGGATAAAATAACAACGTATATTGTATTTAAATAAACATTTGACACGGACGATTTGCAACATCCAATTAAATCTTAACAGTTATATAAGAGGCAGAATATATACCTTGCCACCCCCCCCACGCGTTTGTATAAAATAAATATATACACGCCGTATCTTGGCAATCGTGTCGATTCGCAGAAATAATAAGGAATATATATATATACACATATCAGCTCAATCTACGAGTCTCGTTCCCGGCAATATAAATGATTCCTCGGATGATGAGAATAAGAGGGGAAACCGGGAGTTTCTCCTCGAGTCTCACTCGGATATAACCCACACGAGTTTCGATCCTAGTCATCGGAAAAGATTGTCACGGTCTTGTCTGTTGTTACGAAATTTTCCATCGCAATTGTTGCTAATGTTTTGTATGTTGACACCCGAGAGGGAAAAACACCCACCGAGAAGGAGAGAGCCCCGTCGAGATCGATTGTCGAGATCTCGAGGATTGTATTTTTTTTCTTTCGTTTTTTTTTCTTGCCTTCGGCATCGATTTTTCGTTTTTTCTATATTACTATATATTTCTTTTCCACATTTGTAATGAGCGATGAACCATGGTAAAATCGCCTCGGTGTGTGACTCCCACATGAGACGAGTATCAGTCACGGATTGTTGCTCAATGAAAAATTGCATCGAGTCAACATACAATATATATATATATAGACGTGAATGAGTCATTAAACGTAATCCACCAATATCCTTATTAAATGGTTTTCAATAAACTATTCGCTGCTTAAATGTGCCTGTATGGCTTTTTAACTTTTTATACAGTTACAGTTATAGTTGTGCAGAGAGAGATGCTCGATACGATTCGGACGAGATTTGCGTTTGGATTCTCCCAGCAGTTCATTGGAATATATTCAATACACACGGATTGACTGAGTGTTGATTTGATTAATGAGAAAATTTCGTTACGTTGTCGTAAAAAAAAACAAAAAAAGGACGAAAAAAACTTTTTTTTACAATAATCAATCAAAATTAATCGCGTGGCCCACATATCGTTGGAGCAGCAAAAAAAAAAAAAAAAAAAAAAAAAAGTCACTTTGATTTGACCGAATGCGTGTGTATGGAATTTTTTTTCCCGTAAATCCTCATGTGCAATTAGCAGGATAATTATTCACGTATATATTCGTTGATGATAAATCCCGGATAATTTTTTTTTCATTTGTATCGCTCATACTCGAGCTATGCGGACATAAAACCCTCCACAGTGGTTTCCTATATACTTGACGATACGATATAGTATATATATATATGAGCCTTGCCAACACTATATAATAATAGCTATAGCTATAAACGCCTTTGCTCGGGGCGTGAGCGGCAAAAGATCCACGCAATCGTTCTTGGAGCACACCAGGGGCGTAATCGACGATGAATCAAAGCTTGTGATGGAACAAAAAAAAGCATCAAGAATGATGAAGGAAAAACGTTGCGTGTAAACCCAAAGAAAAAAAGGCTCCTACTAGGATACGTACCGTGTACATTCTATATATACATGTATATAAATCCCATGTGTACCTGCGGAGCCTAATAAACCTCCATCGAGAATACTCACTGGACACCTAGAGACGTCCATCTCGTTTAATAGTTAAAGCAGAGAAGAAAAATGCTAATCGGTGTTGGTGTATATATATATATATATACGACCGCAGAGAGAAATACTACCGGATCCCCCCCTCCGGTTACAACGTTACACGGGGCCCATGTCCGACAGCAAAAGGTATAACGACAGCGATTCTATCTTTTATCTCACTATGATGGTCTCTCGTTCTTGTCTATCCTCGAGCTGTAATTATTATGTCGTGCTCGTTGTCGTGGTAAAAGACGTTTTGAATTTGCATGAGACGCCTGCTTAATTTACTTACACACACACACACACACACACACACACACACACACACACACACACACACACTCACACATATCTCTCATTTCAGACTCTTATTAAAGTTTTGGCAGAGTCTCGAAATTTAATGATTGACAAGAGAATTTTATTTTAGTTTTAATATTGTTTTTATTGCGAGAGGCTGAAAAGTAGGACTTTTATCGAAGAAGAATGGAACAAAGAAAGATTTGTATATATTCTCGACGTATTCGACGATTCAGAGGTAAAAAGGGATTGATTGTTAATATAGATTAAGAAACTAGGCACAGATAAGCCCTCTATATATTATACGTATGTATATAGGTATAGACTATAGACGCGTATACTATAATTATTGTACTCTATATATGGAGTGTTGAACGTGTTGTGATGGGACTCTCTCTCGCATTTATCGCAGCACAAACTGCCTATACACTTTCTTATTATGAAAATCGTCTCGTGTCTTATCTCAAGCTCATTGTGTAGCCACGCAGGCCATGTAGGAGCTCTCTGGAGCACTTAATATATATACACACGCACACACACCCAAAGCCGAGAGAACCGCAATGGTAATGGGAAGAGGAAAAAAAAGTGCGACAGAGACCCAGAAAGATTTCTTAAATTTTTTTCACGTAAACGCAGGCGGTAAGTCTATACTATACTTAAATGATGGTCGCTGGCGTGTATACGTGAAAAAAATTCGAGTTATCTTTCTAGGGCTCTGTGTGTGTCTATAAGCACGTAGATGTCCGGCGGGTCTATATATATAGATGTTGAACGCCAGTTCTGCTCGTTTCTTGCCCTCTCTTGGATGAGAATTTGTACTACAGAGACGTGTGTTGTCGAACCAACGCGGATAATAAGTTGCGTCCGGTCCTTGAGAATATACATATACATATACATATATATATATATATAGGGCCGTTTTTTTTAAGCTCAATATGCGCGTTGGCACTCAACGAGAGACTTTTAAGACGGATGATGATGGAATATAAAAAATTCACTCAACGAGTCTCGTATATTTAGTGAAAGACTGAAAGTATTTTCACCACCTATTTTAAAACTAGTTAAAAAAAATGTCTCATATAAAACGATATTTCACGTCTTTTTCCACCCTTCATCCTCTCATGTATATGATACAATTATGGTCTTTGGTACTTTCCATTGATAAACGGAGATACCCCTCTAATTTTTCACCGCCGAAGCGAAAAGGAGCGATAATATACATAAAGGCGTTTGCGTTGGAAATTTTGGGGACATTTTTAAGTTAAAATATATGCGATATATTTGGGAGAGTATAGAAAATTTTGAAATGTTTAAATAACGCGTACCGCCTGTAATATTTATTATTGCACGCAACATGGAGAGTTTTGCTATAAAGTGGCGATGGTGGGGGCGCGCTCGTACTGTCGCACCGCATAAGACCACCACCGCGATAGCCCAAAATATCTTCTTTATATATACGTGTAGCACGAGAGAAAAAAAAACTAAAAACATTGCCAGTTTGCGAGACTCTCTTGAGATATACTCGAGTTTTATGTGCCTCGTTACAGCGAGGTGCAGCGAGAAGTGACTCGAATAGCGCAATATCGAATATATATATAGACGAATCCCTCACGCGTTGTACACACTCTCGGAATAGTTGTTAAAGTCGGCGGACCACGTGGGTCTTCTACATATATATATATATATATATATATATATATATATATATATATATATATATATGTATGAGAAAGAGTAAACTCTCTCTCACTTTGATGTAAACTCTGCTCTATGTTTAACTTATTACTATTCATATAGAGGCTCGAAAACAAGAAAGAAAGAGAGAGAGAGAGCGTGAGCGTTTTTTTTTAATAGCTCCCACACGTACGTTTGCTATTTGTTCATTTCTCTTTGAATTTACGAGAAAAAAACAAATGATATTAATTTTTTTTAAACTCGACAATTTATTTCATTTTCAATTAAGTAAAAAAAAAAGAAAAAAAAACCGTTTGGCATAGAAAAAGATGAGTATCAGAGCTTTGAAGTAAAATGGGGGGTCAAAGAATAAAATTCACTCTAGAGATTTTGCTTTTTCCCTTCTTTTGTATTTTTTTTTTTTTTTTCATATCTGTCCTCGCATCAGTACGAAGCCTGCGAAAAGCACTCACTGATCTTGAGTCTGTCGCGCAAAAAGTTCCTTGTATATATTTCTGCTATAAACTCGGGCAAAGCTCTATATACGATGACGACGAGAAGAAGCGCAGAATGGACAAGAAGAGATATATATATATATATATATATATATATATATAGTAGAGGGATATCCTAGTAAGGAGAGCTCTGTAAGTCGCAGATCTATATACAGATATAACAGCAGTCTCTGTACCCACGCCATGTAAATATATATATATACATATATATGTATATACAAGTACACATGGAACGATGTACAAGGCTCGATAGGTGAGGTCGTTGAACTTTTGCTTGGCAGTTCTCTTTGCTCTTATAGGTTTGTGCTACCTCGTCCTCTGGATGCCCGGCAGTGTGCACTCGGTCCCCGAGACATTGAGCGGCCCACGAGACGAGACGACACGATCCACACGACGATTATATATATATAGAGAGAGACTCGATGGAGAAGTCTCTTCTTCTTGTATTATTGTACAAAAGATGGCGAGATTCTCCTTTCGACCAATCTTCAAGGGATATATATACATTTTATATATATATATATATATATATATATATATATATATACACACAAGTTATAATGTATCGTAATTGTTTCGCAACGAGGTCCAGGTGAGTTGAAACATGGCTCGATGGTGCGCCCGCCAAAAAAGGATACGAATGCCGCGGCAAAAAAGGAAAAAGAAGTTGGGCAACTCTCTCGAATCTCGCGCGAGAGGGATTCTCTCTTTTGCTATATTCTCAAATATGCGTGGTGCGATAGTTTTTTTTTTTTTTTTTTTTTTTTTTTTTTTTTTTTAATATCATCATCCGACTGCCCTTATCTGTGAAAAATAAATTATTGACCCATCTCACGCGCAACTTGATAATGTTCGCGAAAGGTATCGAGAATGTATTTGCAGCTTTGATTTCCGGCTTGTCAATTCTTCTTCATTATATGAGTTGGATACTTGCCAATATTTTCACGAGTACACGAACACACACACAAGATGGACGTAACGGGGTCGCAGAGAGAGAGAGAGAGAGAGCGCGTGTCAAAATCAATGGCAGCTTGAAGCGCGAGAATGAAAAGTTGTCCGCGTGTTGTGAATTAATATACGTAGAGAATTCAATATCTATATATAAAGTTTATTAGCAGCAATAATCGAGTGGATGAGATGTACCATGAGAAATATAGAAATGAGTATATATGCAGATGATGCATCTATCAATCTCGATGACACCATTCCAGCATCCAATATATATAAATGTATATATATATATATATATATATATATATATATATATATATGCTATCCTCATATTCTCCGAGTCTTATCTCTGCGTATAAACTAATTGCAAATGGGAGAGGATAATACAAGCCGGAGAATCTTGAGGCTTCAACACCGCAGGCAAAACTGTCGTGTATATATATATATATAGAGAGAGGATTGAAAATAAACCGCATTATTGGCAAATGTCAAGGGTGTAGTGTTGCGCGCTCAAACTGCGCTTAAATATTTACAAATTATTTTATTAAAAGAAAATTTATGTCAAGAAAAGTAAAGAAAAAAATATTTAAAAAAAGAGTCTAGAAAAATAAATATATATATATATATATATCTATAACGAATGTAATATTTTATCATTACAGACTGACGGATTTAACCAACGACGAAAAAAATGTTGCTACCATGGTTTTTCCTCACTCACATTCTACACGTATTATTTTTACCTGTTGGAGGAACGCAAGATTTTCGTCATATATCCTACGAAGGTAAGAAAAAAAAAGCAATTCCATTGACTAATTTAATTTCATGAAATTTGTCGATTAGTTTGCGAGGGAGTGCCGCGGTACAGATTTCCACCATTCCATGGGAGCGGTCTTGATGGTGTAAACTTTGCCAGTTCTCTCGATCCTCGCATATACATATATATATATATATATATGTTTGTATACAATACACGACGAGAATACAACTTGCAAGCCTTTTGCTGGGCATCAGCTCTCTGCGTACAAAACTTGCCGGTCCTGTTTACGCAAAAGTGGAACGCGCGAGCCAAAGAGATGAAAAGATGGAAAACGGTCAAGCTTCCGCGAGAATCTTGGCATTGCACGCATTTCACCCGCACTATGTATATATATAGTATATAAAGAGGCTGGCATGACACACATATTTGTGTCCATCGATCGCGACATGGAAAAAATCCGACGACTCCTTTCCGAGAAGGGGGGGGGGGGGGGAGCCGCTATTTAATTCTATACTGAACGGAAATTTATAAATCTAAATGGCATTAAAAATAAAATGGACGAGACATAATTCAAGAAAGTATAAATGTGCAGATTCAATGCATATTTTTCTACATTTCGTACGACTGGTTAATTAAGTATAATGAAACTTGTTTGCATAATTCAAGTAACACATATTGCTGATTAAAACTTGACATGTAATGGGCATAAAAAAAAAAAAAAGAAAAAAAAAGAAAAAACAAATCTCTTATCGATTATCGAATTCCATCGTTGGATAATTTTCATGCCTCTCTATAGAAAATTATACGAGCATAGAGTTAAAAATTTATTAACGACCGAGCGAGATATGACGGGGCTGATATCGTGACGGGATTGATATCCGAAAACTTGTACGACGTGACGTTTTATAGATGGTGGCGATATATATGTACAACACGCGAGGAGAGATATTCCATCAGCTATTTCCGTGTGTTGATCGGTTCGTCGCGTAGATGAGTGACGATATATATATATATATATATATATATATATATATATATTCGCATCTCATCATTGATCCACACGAAACTCGGGCACTCAAGAGCGATACACACTAATAAGAGATATCGCTCGAGGATGTGGGACGAGGCAATGGCGTGTTTACCATCACGTAGTATATATATATATATATATATATATATATATATGTGTGTGTGTGTGTGTGTGTGTGTATACACGAGAGGAAAGAGGCGTGTGTTGAGGATAAGAGGTCGAACCGACGGGGCCGTAGAAATTCTCCACTTTGCCTACTCGCTTCTCGCTCGTATATGCAGCGTTAATGAACTTGATCGAGCCTTTTTACCGTTTGCCCTGATTCCTTATTTTCCGCACGCGTCATGTAAGAAAAGTAAACACGTGACATAAAACATACCAACGATGTACATATTTTTTTTTAACCATTTGAATTTTGAATTTTATACATAATGTTTGTCCAATTTGAAATTTTTCGTTTCTTACGAGAGTTTAATATATATATATATATATATATATATAGAGTTTAACTTGGACTAAGCTCGAGATTCGCGTGACGTTATATCGACGATATACCAATCTGTGATGGCCTCGTGCGCGTTTTGCATATATAGAGAGAGAGAAAGAGAGTCTCGTTCTATATCGTGGGGTCAGTAAAATCTGTATTGTATCTATGCATGATATGCTTCGTCCCCGCGAGGTCTCGACGCGGTATTACCGTTTGTCTTTCTATATATGCGCTGCGAGAGACCCCGAGAGACGATCTCGGCATGTATGAGCAGCAGCAGCAGCAGCAGCAGCAGCAGCGAGATAAAATGAGCCGCATTCGCGCGTGATTGTCCAATTGTCCATATCGATGGAATGATACTCTCTCTCTCTCTCTCTCTCTCTCTCTCTCTCTCTCTCTCTCTCTCTCTCTCTCTCTCTCTCTCTCTCTCTATATATATATATATATATATATACACATACATACAAGTACGTACGTACAACTGAGGCGGTTAAAAAGGCAACGGTACTATAAACTCACTTATTTATTTTATTTTTTTATTACTTCTCGCGTTTTATTATTTCACGACGACGACGACGACGACGATGACACGACGATGGCGAAGAAGCAGGAAAAGAGAGTAAAAGAGAGAGAAACGAGTGAGTCTCGGAAAAAGAAATGAAAAATTGTTAACGAATATAATAAAACCGAAGCGCGCGTTGATATAAATTAAAAAAAAAAAATGTCGCGTGAAAAAATGGTCATTATATGGTGGGGAGAGAGAGAGATATAGAGCGAGAAAATCGAGGGTGAACACCAGCAGAGTCAAATGCTTCTGTCTCGATAGAAGCAACTGAAGCAGCCTCGTCTATCATAGTCTGAGAAAAAAAAAGAAAAAAAATTGCGCGTAAAACTTGATGTGGGTAAAACTCGTTAAAAACAAAAAATATTCAACGACGTTGATTAATATAGAGAGACGATCGACAAACACACACACACATACATATATATATATATATATAGAAGAAAACTGGCGTCAAAGTGTATCTTGACTAAAGGACGAAAGATATTGGCGACGCTGCTATGCGCCACGAATTCTAATGAGTTTACCATATACGAACGGTTATAAGCAAAAACATCGGAGAATATACAAGAGATACCGAGCATACATATATATATATATAGTAAGTGAAGCGTGGATTAAGTACCGTGAATAAAATTATTCCAAAGATTAAGTTGCAGCACAGACGAAGCGCCGGCGCATATCGACACGAAATTACTCTACAATATATATATATATGTTTATATAGTAAACATCGAGTTTGATGCAAGTATACTCTCGAGAAATGTCGAGGACATTAGCCATGGCATCCTCAGATCGAATGCCCGCGCGCAAGCAGAGCTTTCGTTGGAATATTCATGAGAATATTTTTATCCTCAACTTTGCGCATATATATGATAAAAATACACAGATAATTGCAGCAAAAGAGAGAGCAAGAGAAATTTTGACTTTGATTATATTATTTCCATAACTATAAAAAAAATATTTAACACATTTGTGATGAGACTTGCGAGGATTGATTTGAAAAAAAAAAGGATATTATTATTCACAGCGAGACTCTGCTCACGAGTCTGTGTATATATATATATATATATATATAGGGAAAACATGAGAGGGCAGGGGAGGGGGCGGGGGTCATGTACCACGGGGAGTGGTCGTCCCGCTGACAAACAGACAGAGACGACGAATGGACGAACGTAAAACGAGAAGAATGAGATGGACGTTAGATGAACGTACATGTATATATATGTAGACTACGAGTAGGTAGTACATATGGGAAATGCAGGACGCTGCGGCGTCCGAGAGTCTCGACGGAATTACCGCCGACAGAGCTGTAAATCTCAGCAGCTCTTGCAGTAAATCACCCGCGCATATATATATATATATATATATATGTATTTTCTATTCTCCCTCCTCTGCTGGTCTCCCCTCTTTTCCAACTACCTACTAACGATAAGCGAAAAAAGTCTCGCAGCGGAAACTTTCGCGAGCGAATGCCAAAGTTCTTTTCATTTCGAGTTTTGTGGCGATCCCATGCGTAAACCGCATCACTGCTCGGTCATGCGCACGAACACGTGTGTGAGACACTAACAATTTCAAGAATAATAGTGAAAAATAAATATATTTGCAGAAAGTTAAAGCTTTTCGACTATTACGCATAATTATAATAATTTATGAATTTTATTATTTATATAAATCGATGTCCCCCCCGCATATATGCATGATACGATTATATAATACACCGATCGAGAAGAATTCCAGAGAGCACATTTAACACACAAAAAAATCAGATAAAAAATTGTGATAATAAAACGCGCGTTGCAGAGCTCCATATAAATTCCCTGCAGCCCATTTTCCTATCAATCCAACTTGCCTACTCGCGTATATAAATATAATCTATATACATATATATTGGCAGTGGCAAAAATTTTAAGGGCGTTTTTACATTGTGAATGAACATGAGATATTCACCCTTGTATTAGAACTTAAAACACTCGATACATAATATATGCTACTTGTTGCATATAAATCCACTCGTGTATTTTACGAGTATGACCTTTTAACCCCGGACACCTCGAGAACAAACGATTTTTGCGCTCTGTACACCACAAATTTAAATTTAAATTTTAAAATGTAGTGAAATATCGATACGTGTGTAAATATATATATATATATACATATATATATATATATAGATGCGAGTAAAAATGCGTGTAGATAGAAAGACGATAGAAAAATTTTGATGGCGACACGTGGGCGGCGAATTCGTTGGCACGTGCCTCTGTTTACATGCGATTGCGCTTTAGACTCCTATATATATATATATATATATATATATATATTGTATATTCTACCCACGTGAACGAACCTCCAGTTTCACTTTTATACTCTGTATATGTGTACAGATATACGATAAATCGCGTATATATTTCCATTTGTACACTCGAGCAGAAACACTTCTCAGTCTCTCTCCTCTTATTTTGCCAGTATATCCCCCATTAATGCATGTATAAATTTCACTTATGAGCAGCAGCCATTATGCCAGCCCCAAGAACGAGGAGAGAAAGCGCATTGAGAAAAAAAAAAGCGTCTTTGTTGGTTAAGAAACGCGTCTGCAAAACGCAATGGGTGGTAAATATTTTTCTACCATACGGGCAAAGAATATATTATTTCAACTCTATATAAATATCCTCCAAATGTTATCAAAACAATTTGATTAAAATCACAAGAAATGCAAAATTTTTAGGAGCCATATTGTATGAAGAGTATATGTATGCATGTGTACGAGGAAGCGAAATGAAAAAAATTCTTCTCGTCATTTCCGGTCGTTCTATATATTCTATAGCTGTAGTTGAATTTTTATAAGGAAATCTCCGCATGACACGTTCTTGTTTTTTTTTTTCTTTCAAGCATCGACTGACATCGACTAACCTACATAAATAATAAATTCATACTTTTGTTTCGTGTCGTTGAAAATTAAAATTCCATACTCGCGCGCTGTTGCACGATCGCTGTCGGAAGTTCCGCTCACACTTTATCCTATATACGTGTGTATATAAATATTAATTATTCTTTCTACATATCGATCGCCATTCAAGCTTTGTTAGCTTTTCACAGACCAGAGCAATTTCGTTGCTGCCCATAACTTTTTTTTTTTTATACAATCGCGACTGTCAACTCGCCAATCTTTTCATATATTCGATAGATTTTATATCGTCTCACGGCTGTGCCTGAAATAAAATGAAAATATAACAAAAGTCTTTTTTGAAGGAAGCAAATCAATACCAAGAGAGAGAAAGCTCATTAATGATTTAACAGTCGAGGTTTGCAGAGACAGAGGACGAATCGTGGGTAACGCGCTAGTCAAATATATAGACCGTTGTGGTGGTGTCGACACACGTCGCTTCCATACCATGTGTTTACGTGTACAAAAAACATTTCGACGAATGTTTTTATATCGCGTATACTCTGACCGAAATCGAAGCATTAAAGTTTATAAGGCAGAGTAGTCTCTATATACTTTTCTGCAGGAGAGAAAAGAAAGACGAAGCTCGCATCCACCTACCTTAAACGGTATGCTCGGTAAAATCGACGCGACTCTCAGGCTATAAAATCGCACCATAGAACCCTCCACTCTTTTGTACGTCTCTTTAACTGATTATTCCACTCGTTGTATATATATATATTTTTTCACCGCATTACCAAATATCGGTCGTCTCTCGCGCCCTCTTTTCACCATAGCATATATTTATCATCAGTTGCGATGAGCACGTGACTTTCGAGCATAAAAAAGACTCCGTTTTATTTATAAATATACTCGCGATGCGTTTCTTTTTTCTTTTGTGAAAATAATATTTTATGCTTGGCAAATAATCAGCTTGTAAATTATTCAATATTTCTCGTTGCTTTTGGAACAACTTTTTTTATTTTTTTTTTCCTCTTCGTCTCTTGGTAAAACTCGTAAATTTTTCATTGAAAAATCTTCTCCATAATTTCTCATTGGTATTTTGCTCGTAACGGATTCTCTCGCTGCACATATATATACATATCCTCGACTTATTAGAAGAGTATGTGAACAATTGTGAAATCCAGTCACGATCGAGATCACGTGGCCCTTTTGCCTCTCTCGTGCTCACAGCATATATATAGCGAAAACGTTCTCGTTCTTCGTCCTGCATTCCTCCCGTGTATTTAGTATCCCCCCAAGGGTTGTTTGACCCGAGCGTGTCACACATCTCTCTCTCTCTCACGCAATTACCGACAACGCGGAAATAAAAAGCGATTGGTAAAGCCGAGGGAGCAGAGAACAAGATAGATGATGTATAGCGATAAGTGTCAAGGGAACGAAAATAAAAAAATAAAATTAAAAAAAATAAAAAAGACTCTCGAGCATTACGTCTTATATATATATATATATATATATATATATATATATATCGGTGTGTCCGGTCTGAGAGCAGCGTGCTCACATCCACAAATAAACCCACCAATTATTTTATTTTCTTCGATTTTCTTCACACATCCCTCAATTTATCATTTTCTTCTCGTTCGTTAATTGCTGAAATGGAAAATTCCTTGGATTTAATCCTTTCAATCTCTAAACACACGTTTTTTTCTCAGTATTTTGAGAAGAAAACTCTTTGCCCGCGTGTTGAAATTATGGACAATATATATATATAAATCAGCAGGTGCCTCGATGATCTTTATAAACTTGTTCACAAAATACTTATCGTGGATGTGAGAGGAGATATTCTTACAAACACACACACACACGATCTTGGCGCGCGAACGTAACGACTTGACCTCTGATAATTAACCGATCCAATTATCTCTTCAGTCTCAAAGAATACACACACACATACACAAATACGAGAATGAGAGAGAGAGACATTTCTTGCGACGAGACTCTCTATGTTGTTGCGGAAGATTTCAGGGATTCAAAGGGTCAGCAAAAGATTTTTACAGCTCGTTCCCAAAGGCGCCAACCACAACGATGAGGGGCGCGCAGCTCTTCTCGTAATGCGAGAAGAAATAAAAGTAAATAACAGCCAGCGCTTGAAACGATCATGACACTTTCGACTCTCGGCTTTACTCATATTATATATTTTATCGACACCTGTAAGGAGACTGAAAAGAATTTACAGAAAAAAAAAAACAAAAATTGCATCTTTACAAGTCGCGTGTGTGTGTTCTCTTATATATATACATATATATTCCATTGCAAAAGTCAGAGACGGAAATACATGGCGAGGTGAGACATTTTAACGACGACGAGAAAACTCTCCCAATGTGTTTTATCCTCAATTCCATTATAACGCGATGGATATTTATTTATTTCGTAAATTTGGTAATAAATATTCATAGCTGATCCAATTATCGCGGCAGCGGCTAATCTTTTGTGGTCAATGGTTTTTTTTTTCTTCGTGTTTCGTTAATCATTTTGACCAATTTCCTCAGCACGAATCGAAATTATTTCCAACACGTATTTTTCGACGGAATCGAAAAAAAAAAAAAAGAAAAAAAACATTCGAGAACTTTTACCTTTCTCTCTCAACCAAATGCCACAAAACAGACAGACAATTAGCCGAGGCAATTATCGTGTCAATCGATGCTGAGAAGGGTATGCTCGTTCGTTCGTTCTGCTGTTATATATATATGTACACATATATATAGTTCCGAGAAGCAAACGAGCGGATCAGAACGAAAAGCGAGAAAGGGACGATATTGCCCTTATTTTGCTGATGATCCTCAGCGCCGGTCAGCAAATCCGCACGCTCTCACATTTTTTTTTTTTTTCGTCTCTTTATCGTCGTTACGTGCGTACAGGAAGAGCAAATGAGAGAATTGACAAACTACCTGGAAGTTCTTTACAATCCTTTCGAAGTAACTTATTTGTTTCACACACACACACACACACACACACACACACACACACACACACACACACGCGCGCGCGCGCGCGCGTGCACATGTCGATGAGCGTCAAGCAAAAAGGGAGTAGAAATTATACTGAAACGTACAGCCTATATATATATACTCGGCCATTGCGTTTTTGTGTATCGCAAACTCTTGATAAAAATTAATATTTTCTCATAAATTTGATAGTTCTTGAAAAAAGGATAAAAAATTATTTCAAATAATTCTGGATAAAAAGCAAAAAAAATGTCTCGTATCTAAGAAGCTATGAGATATATATATATCTGTGTCGTATTGGCTGACTATTTTCCATTCGAGATATACATAGCGTAGAGGTGCTTTTGCGGTCGCAGTAACGGACACACACACACATGTATCGTATATGGGAGAGAAGAGAGAGCAACCGCGAGACCGGGACAAAACGATCGCGCCACGTCGACATCTCGCGTTGCTCGCTCGTGTATATATATATATATATATATATAGCGTCTCGTAGGAATGCATTCTTCTCTTTTCTCTTGGTTCTCTTACTTGTCTTTATATTTACTTGTTTCTGCACTGCGCAAGCCATTGCAAAAGCCCTGATGGGACAGTACCTACCCCATATGTGTGTGTCAACATATAAATGTTTGCGTGTATGCGTGTGCGTGTGTATATCAGACAGGTCGTAGACCCCACCGTTCTTTGGCAAACGCGATCTTTCCACCTTCCGCACGAGAGTTTTTCTGCTACACGACATAGCTCACCCTGCCCGTTCAAGCACATGCGGATCGAGAAAGTAGGAAAGAGAGAAAGAAAAATAAGAGCGCGATGACCGCGCATATATATATATATATATTTATTTATTTATCTGGGTATATAAGCTATGCAAAAAGCACGCGATTGAGATATGTAAAGCATTTTTTTTTCCTTCCCTTTTATTATTCCCGCTTTTTTTTTGCTCCCCCCCCCCCCCCCACCCCTACGTCTCATTCGTTCGTATCGGCTCAATGGAATTCAACCGCGCAGGATTTGTCACTCAAGCAGTCACAAATTGTATATACGATCGTAAACACACGAAAAAGAGAGCGCAGCCTCATCTCGTCAAAAAGACAACAATTTTGTTCGGCTTTGTTTTTTGTTATTTTTTTTTTTCGCTTCGGAGATTAGGAACGTGTTGACGATAAGCGGTTTGAAAATTAAACACGTGGGGATTATTCACGGAGATTTCTCTTTGTCGAGATATTTTTTTTTTTAATAATCTTCAAACTGAGAAGATAATTATATTGTCGCTGAATTTTATTATTTCTTATATATAAGAACGATAATTGAATTGGGTTATTGATATTAATTAATTTGCTGGTTAAATAATTTTTATTATTTTTTTTTCCTCGTTAATTTAGCCCGAACTGTTTAAAGAGGAGAAAACGTTTGCCATTCTTCTTCTTCTCAAAGTCCATGAATACGCAGTTGAGATTATAAAAAAAAAAAATGTTTCGAAACGGCCTCGCTCTCCTATTTTATTTATAAGACAAAATAGACTCGAGAAAATATTTTATAATTCACACTGATAAATTATAACATAACTCTAGAATTTTTTGCGCAAAATGAGAAATCATGTTTACACAGAACGATCGCATGTCGCGTGATAAAAAATTAAAAAAAAAAAATATCATACGAGAGATTACGCGGTCAATCGAATCGTATATAATTTTTTATTTCATACAACAACATCGAATGCAAAAAATTCCTCAACGTTCAACACGCCTCATGCTGTGTCTGCGGCAGGTAAGGATTGACAAACTTCAAAGTGATTGAAAAAATAAAAAAAAAAACAAAAAAAAAACGGGCTTGGAAAAACGTTAAGTCGTCTGTACATCTCTCATCCAGGGTGACTGGGCACTTTGTTCGGCGCAAATAATTTGTGGCATTCCTCACGATGGCCTCTCTAGTCCTCTGCCGCTATGTCGTCTATCCACATAGTTTGCTCTTATATATTTGGGCGTGTTGATATCACGAGTTTGCTGTCACGAGGTATCCTGTTGAGCGGTACTTGGCCGTTCTTTTGCTTGCCTTGTCGCTTCTGGTATTCCGTTAGACAAGCAAAACGCCAGTAATACATATATATGTATATACTCTGTTTATGTGCAATCCTCTCACAGGACATTGTCCAGGAACCAAATTATCTCATTCCTTTACTCTCTACAATTTTTATTATTTTTTTTCCTTTCTCTTGTAATTGAAAAATTCTAGAATATTATTAATATTAGAAAAAGAAAACTATGAAATATATTTCTTTTTCAAATTTTAATTCATTCATTGATGAAAATAATCATCATAATTTGAATAATTTCATTGCGGATTGCACTCACCGTTAATTATATTTGTATATATGTTGGCGCGTCGTTATCGCGAATTAACGGTATGCGTATCCGCCTTCGCTCACCATACACATATATATATATATATATATATATATATATATATTTATATGGTATTCAGAGAGCGCATGCAAGAATGCGAATTTTTGTATTCCAAGAAAGGTTAAAAAAATGCCTTTGGACCTCGCGCGTTCACATTTTGCTCCAGTATCCTGGGCCGCATTTAAATACTTGTGTATTTCTCAATTAGACCGAGTGTTTAATTATTGCCGCGATTATATTCTGAAGGAGGTATTTATATTTAGTGATCATGCATATGTATATATATATATGTAATACTTAAAGTCATGCAATAACTCTGACCTTGGCGCAACTAAAATATATATATATATATGAACGAAATACTCTGTATACTCGCAGCTGCTACCAGTTCTGTTTTTACTAATATCACGTTCTCACGTTGTCACAAGGAGAAATGCCAATATTACATTGCTAAATGATTTTATTTCATTTATCAAACACTTAAAAAATGTATAAACGTGAGTTTATGCACGTATATATATATCAAATATTTGCGAGACGAAGGCTTTTAACTCGATTGACCATCTAAAAAATTCATTAGCTATATATATATCTTGGAATTTGTTATCTCAGTCGGGAAAAGGCGTGTATATTATTTTTCTACATAGGGAGAGAGAGAGAGGGTAATCTCGTGTAAAAAACCACAGAGAAAAACGAGGTGAGTTTAAAGAGTGCGATGAACGTTGGTGAGGCAAAAAAAAAAAAAAAAGTTGAAAGGAAGAATAACGCGTCATCTCAAAGACGATCATTAGCGTCACGCATGCATGCGGAGCACAAAGTTTCTGATATATATTTTTTCTGCCAACATTTCTGTACGACTAGAACGATATATATACACACGAGAGGGCGTGCAGTTGTCGTGCGTTTCGCAAGCAAAACGTGGCAATGGACAACGCATATAATCACGTAAGCAAGAAGAGTCCTATATATTTTTCATTCTTGATATCGAGATTGCGAGAATCATTACACGTTATACGACGTGTCTTGATTCAACATTTAAAAATCATTTATAATATTTTTATTATATGAAAGAGATGAGAGCAGCCCCATTGATGAATTGACGTTGAAACTTTTCTGGTTATGTTGAACCATCGAAATATATATATATATATATATATATATATATATATATATATATATATATATATATATAAGAAAAAGCATAGCAGGATAATAAACGAGATCTCGAGACAATTTCATATTATATATTATAGACGAAGAAGGAACAGAAAAGCAGCAAAAGTTGAAGATGTTGAAAGATGAAAAATGCGAGACTGCATTGCTTCACGTGCCAATTTCTTGTCGCTGCATCATCTCTTCCCTCTCGTCAATTTCTTGTCGAGAAGAGCCGAGGACGCCGAGGAGGAATAAGGAATGAGAACTGATGCGTTGAGCGACTCTGTTTACTTTTTCCAACTCTTCAAAGGCTCCATCGAGTCGCCTCGTCACGCGCATAGTATCATTTTTTTGTTTTTTGTTTCCTTTTACACTTATTCAATCGCGACCACAAGTTACTATAAAGTGGTCTATCCTTGGGGTTGTTGAGCTTTTGCCTTCGACAATGCGCTGCGCCGCGTCTATTTCTTCAATCTTCGTATTTTCTCTCTCTCTCTCTCTCGAGTTTAACCTCTGCAAATCCATATTCTCTTTTCTCCCGTGTGTTTGTTGCGACTTTGTCTCCTCGCCCTTTCTTCGTTCATCTCTTACGTTTCTCTTTCCTATCACCACCAAAGTTTCTCCCCGTATACTCATATATTCTTCTGCTTTCTCTTCTTCATCGTTTGCTTCTTCAATCTGCTCGGTAAAAGGACGGCGCACGCGGGCGATCACGTTCCGAGAAACCGGATGGTATTTTCATCAAGAGTCTTTGCGAACGACGACAAAGTACAAAAGAGAAAAAAAAAAAAAAAGAAGACGAGTACCACGAGAAACAATGAGCTTCCCCTTGTTTTTGCCTCGGTTGGGTCAATGTCCTGCCTTTCTCTCATCTCTTTCTCCGTACATCATACTTTCAATATATATATATATATAATACGACATGCATGGAGCCATCGTTTCCAACATCTTTGGACCGAGTTGAGCAGCATCCACTGGCCAATTCATCGCAAATCAAGCTCAACGATTCGACGTTAATTTTACAACCGCGATATTTCATAGTTGAGAATATTTGCAAATATGCCCCCCCTCCCCTCCCCCGGAACCTCCCCAATAATATGTAGATGAAAATCTCGAGAATATCTCTTGAATTTACCGATCGACTTTCCATACACGTTAAACAGAAATCGCGGGAGGCAAATGAGCGGATAACTTGTGTACAAACATTCTCGAGGATTCTGCGTCGATCGTAAAATATATATATATAAGTTGTATAGAGGGCGACCCCTCTGGCAACGATTCACCCACTTTATGCGCTTCTCGAGCGAACAAAACTCACGATACGGGAGAATATACGTCAATATATGTATATGCGAATCAATATTGGCGGGGGGGGGGGGGGGGGGGGGCACGCGTATATGCAATAAAAATTTCCATGAGCTACTTTTGTACGCATCAAAGTCTCCCCCATGTTATGAAGAGTAAAAAATCGTCTGAAGAATACTACAAGTGTATATAGAAATTCCATACATCCGTTTGTCGTTAGATAAAAATTAGTTACGGGAAAAATTGTCGGGATTATGAGGCTTATTCTCATTCGCAAAAGTCTCCTTAAGCCTCTGTCAAGGCTGAAACTGTGAGAGAGCCTTGAAAGATAATCCTCCGCATTGCTCCTAAAACGCGCGAGAGATATATAACGCGAGACCGACAGGTTATACTCTCGTCGATCGTCGAGCTCGTACTTTTTTTCATTTTTCTTCGCTCATTTGATCATAGGCGATTAAAAAAATTTGCGATTCGTATTGAGACGAAGCAAGCAAATAAATATCGCAAAAAATGCAGTCTCAGAATTATATGCTCGAATGTGATATATATATATATATTATTATACACCCGAGAAATAATTTTGTCGAAATAAAAAAGAAAAAGGACTTGCCGGTAGGTGACTCGATGTTCATTCGTGTGTAAATTCCGGATTTGATTGGACGTTGAAAAAAAAAAAAAAAAAAACGTAAAAAGTTGTGGTGCATCAAACGGGACCATCCTGCGGCTACTGCAGAAATAACGGGGATAACAAACGCGAACGATCATCTCGTACGTCTTCGAATGAAAACCAAAAAATAATTGTCTCTTTCAACGTGAAAGAAAAAGACGTAATATTTGGCTCTGCTAGTCCAAGGAGAAACACGATACGTATCACAAACACACGAGGAATAAAGAACGATATATCACGCACAGACACTGTTTCCCCATTTTATTCTTCCCAAAAAGACTTTTGTCGTCGGTGGTTAATTAACAATTGATGAAAATTTATCAAACGATCATTCTCACGTAAAATTAAATATATCAATGCAAATTATAGTCCCCACAATGAGATTTTTTGTTTTTTTTTTTTCCCGAAAATAACAAAAATACTTAGTTTGAAAATAACGATAAAATATTTCACGCCCGTTAACTAAATATTCCGAACATTTATTTTTCTTATTCTATATGAATTGTAATTACGAAATGAATTGGTCATCTCGCCACCCTACCTGCAATTTTTTTTTTTTTTCACTAGTATTCTTTTTTTTTCGAAATTTTTGATAATTATTAAGTCACGAAATGTATTAAATTTTCGCCAAAATTTAATTCTCAATATCAATTTTACGTATAATCGAATATTTCTGTTTTGTGGTTCCCTCTAGCGGCGAAACGACGAAACTGCCTAGCCGTATCGCGTCGTCCGTGTCAACTTCTAATCTCTACCATTTGTGTGTCAAAATGAAATGTGTTACTAGTCACTATATTTAAAAATCAATTGTTGTCTGTCTGCCATTTTTTTTTTTAGTGAAAAAAATTATATCTCTGTCTTTTTTTTTACTAGTATTCCTTTTTTTCGAAATTTTTGATAATTATTAAGTCACGAAATGTGTTAAATTTTCGCCAAAATTTAATTCTCAATATCAATTGTACGTATAATCGAATATTTCTGTTTTGTAGTTCCCTCTAGCGGCGAAACGACGAAACTGCCTAGCCGCATCGCGTCGTCCATATTAACTTCTAATCTCTACCATTTGTGTGTCAAAATGAAATGTGTTACTAGTCACTATATTTAAAAATCAATTGTTGTGTGCAATTTTTTTTTTTTTAGTGAAAAAAATTATATCTCTGTCAAAGTACCGAATATTATTGTTTTCCCCTCTCGATAGCACAATAAGCGTGATTTAAAAAAAAATAATAATCGTTTGGCGAATTTATCAAAAACAATTTTTTTCTTTTTCTTCAAGTTTCCGATTAATTGATTGATAACACATTTTTTCATCGATTACTTAACGAATTTGCGAACCGTGAACGAAATTAGCGCGCAGTTATCTGAAACCGGAAGTTGCTCTATCGGCAAACTTGTTATCGATCCAAAACAACAAAGATACAACGAATAAAAAAATATTTTTAATTGTTTTGTACAAAATTCTTTTTTCTAACCTGCATGACACACGAATTCCCGTATCTAAATTTGAAAAACTCCCATATAAGATCCCCAACCGTTAATCGATACGAGTGAAAAATATTTTCAATTTTATTTTTTAACCACAAAATTGACAATAAAAGTCGAGGCAAACGTGCCAAGAGATCTTAAATTTGATCATTCACGTACCTTAAAAAAAAAAACAACGCACGTGCTCGATAATAAATATTCAAAATACTTGCTATCTGGAACCAGGTACATCCGACGAAATAATTTCAGTTTTAAAAAAACCCCCATCATTGTGAAGAATTATTTTTGAAATTATTATAACGTAATAATTATTGATGTCAATATGACACGGAATATGATCATGAGGAACTAGGAGAGGAACATTGCAACAGCATTGTTGTGACCGAAGTCGCGCATGGACCGATTGAATACAGACTGTGTTAGAAGTGATATCTGCACGCTTTATATATACGCGGAGCAACGTGCTGATTGGCCGCAGTTTCTTGGGTGGGGGTATTTCAGCAGCGCAATGTCTGCACATGCGCAATCTCGCAGTCTGAGCAGGAATAGTTACCGATTAATTATTAACACATTCAATAGAATGTTATGTAATTGATGAATTTGTTAGGATAATTGCATAATGAAAGATTACACAAAAGTTATATCTCCGAGGGGTCGAAAACTGGATTCGCGCGTGATTCTATTATGCTTATTGTATAGAATGTAGGCGATACTCGGATTGGCTAATGATCCTCGGGTGGGGGTAAGGAGACTGCACAGTTTTAACACGCAAACTTAGAATCCTGATAATATTATTTATGATTATATTTGATTATAAACAAATAAAGCTTGTTATAACGGACAACGATTCTCTAATTGTTGGAGAAATTATGCCTTGATAGCAGTTACCACTTGATTGGATATAATTTCACTAACAATTACGTTCAAACTTCAATATAACAGCAAGTTTTTTTTTATGCCTAACAAGTCCTTCATAACTATTTATTCGTAGAACCATCACGAAATTTCGTTTTTCATATTGTCATAGAATTATAATTACAATAAATTATTAACAATAATAATTACAATACAGTGTCTGCGCTTCGGAGTCTGCGCAGATTGAGAATGCCGAATTACCCCCACCGCCGAATCAACGGCCAATCCGAGCGTTGGTCAGAGTGTATAAATATAACGTACAGTAAATTGTGGGCTCAGTACGCTACAATGATCCCAGCTGGTATATTCATCATGTCACAGTTTTGGAATTTATTACTTTCCAATGGCCCATCGAGAAGCCATACTTTTTCAACGAAACGCATATCTTGCTACACTATATGCAATTAGAGAAACTGATGAAATTCTGGTTTCGACTTATTAGTAATAAATGATAAAACATTTTGTCTGAGCAGGAATAGTTATCGATTAATTATTAACACATACATTCAATAGAATATTATGTATTTGATGAATTTGTTAGGATAATTGCATAATGAAAGATTACACAAAAGTTATATCTCCGCGGGTCGAAAACTGGATTCGCGCATGATTCTATTATGCTTATTGTATAGAATGTAGGCGATACTCGGATTGGCTAATAATTCTCGGGTGGGGGTAACAAGACTGCACAGTTTTAACACGCAAACTTAGAATCCTGATAATATTATTTATGATTATATTTGATTATAAACAAATAAAGCTTGTTATAACGGACAACGATTCTCTAATTGTTGGAGAAATTATGCCTTGATAGCAGTTACCACTTGATTGGATATAATTTCACTAACAATTACGTTCAAACTTCAATATAACAGCAAGTTTTTTTTTATGCCTAACAAGTCCTTCATAACTATTTATTCGTAGAATCATCACGAAATTTCGTTTTTCATATTGTTATAGAATTATAATTACAATAAATTATTAACAATAATAATTACAATACAGTGTCTGCGCTTCGGAGTCTGCGCAGATTGAGAATGCCGAATTACCCCCACCGCCGAATCAACGGCCAATCCGAGCGTTGGTCAGAGTGTATAAATATAACGCAGAGTAAATTGCCGGCTCAGTACGCTACAATGATCCCAGCTGGTATATTCATCATGTCACAGTTTTGGAATTTGTTACTTTCCAATGTCCCATCGAGAAGCCGTACTTTTTCAACGAAACGCATATCTTGCTCCACTATATGCAATTAGAGGAACTGATGAAATTCTAGTTTCGACTTATTAGTAGTAAAGATAAAACATTTTGTTTTTGCAATCCAAGAAAAACGTTGCAAGGCAATTACTGTATTTCTCCCAAATACATAAATATATTAATGCTGAAATTTTCTGTCTAATACAATTGATATTCGTTGAGATTGCACGTAAAGCAAAATATCTGTCCACTTTAATCTCGCTCGATTCTTATTGTTGTCGACGTGTGACCGTTGCAATTTCTCCCTGGGCACCTGCCGCGATAAACTGACTTCAGTATCTGGCTCTCTTCTCCAAATAATAACAAATTGACTGGGTACCAGAGATAACGCAAGTTCTTTCTATAGAGAGATACGCTAGCGGTCACGATTTACTTTCGCGTCTGTTCATGCGCTCTCTCGAATTACTTTTACTACTCGGTCGCATCTTTCTAGAGACGAAGCACAGAGAAATGCAAAATTGCAGCATCCTATCGAGATGAGAGAACAACGAAGAGGTGCGAGTAGAATAGGGATGAAATTAAAGTTGAGAGAACAATAAACAAGAATTAGAAAACGATGAAACAAGGGGCAATAGATTGTGGTAAAAAGTTTTCTCTCGAATGTTCTGTGATGTTTCTTATGGCTGCCGTTGTGTGGCGCTGTAGTCGCTCGTCAGCGTGAAACCTTCCATAGTCGCTTGCCTTAGCCGACCAGGAAAGACTGATCTCATCTCGTAAATATGATTGCTATTGAGAGAGCGTCCGTTGTGACGATACGAGAGATGTTCGATTTCCTCGCCAAACCGATGATACATAATAATTTACATTACTTATTACAATATTTCTTGTTCGCCCACAATTCTTCTTCGTCAAACAATTTCCTCGATGAGTAGAACTAAATAAAAATTCGCCTAAAAGAGAGCAATAAGAGTGTTCGTTTTCTCGCAATAGATTTGGAAAAAAGTTATTATTACTATTATTATTTTTACGGAGGCCGACGACTCGGAATTTGCAGGGCCATTTAGCCCTCCCATTAAGCGTAGAAATCAGGATCGTTTCGTCTCAATCTAATGGCTTTTTTTTTTGCCATCGAGCATTGCCCGCTTTTTTTTTTCTTTTTTTTTTCGTAGCGACTAACGTAACGACGGTATTACGAGCGGTAAAAGTTAAGTCTGTATAATCGTGCTCTTTATAGAGGGCGCTTCGACTTTGGTACACCAGAGAACTATTCTGTATTGTTGTGGAGATCTATCTGAGAGTAAGAGTTTCTTATTTCGAGTTTTCGCTCGCTTGGGCAATTCGTGAACGATCCAGAATCACAAAAGAGCACTCGCATGTCATATTTTACAAGTATATATATATATTTATACAGTATCTAGTGTGAACTTTTAAATGACGGACGATATCGACAAAGTCTTTGAAATCGAGACTCGGATTGAAGCATCCATATATATACATACCTACTTGATAATAATTCGGGTCATCCGGCATCGTGTCATTGACACTCATGGAAAAAATACCGAATGAAAAATGAGTGATATGGTGTGAGGGCAAAAAAGACAAAGTGTAAAATAAACGAGGCTCGATTTCACGTATCGTGTTTTTGCTCATCAACGGAATCCGTGTGCAGTCCTCCCAACCAGCGCACTAATAGAAATGTGGCTGAGTCTTACCAATCAGCGCGCCAATAGAAATGCGGCTGGATTTTCCAATCAGCGCACCAATAGAAATGCGGCTGAGTCTTACCAATCAGCGCGCCAATAGAAATGCGGCTGGGTCTTTCAACCAGCGCACCAATAGAGACGCGGCTGAGCCCCAGCGCACTGCATCCTCGTAATATTCGAGTACCTGAAAAGGACCACTCTAACGATTGAAAAAGTATTGATTCTCACAGTCAGCCGATTGCAACTCTCGCAAGCGCCTCTATCGGAAAAAACATGAAATTCATTTTAACGCTTGATTTCTCTGTGTGACCGAGCACTTGCGTAATTTTATTGTATCTTCAATTAGAAAATTGCGTAAGCGGGAAGTTTGTGAGTATTTTATATTGAATTATTTGTACTGTTCGACAGCTGTCACAATTAACTCGTAACGAGCCAATATATCTACCTACTTGATATTCTCCCTTCGGCATTGATATTCCGAGGAAATGAGATCTCATTCGTTTTCTCTTCCCGCATGGCCAAACTCGTAATCTACTTTAGTTTTTCTTCATTTTCCAGCCGATAAGAATGTGCGTTTAAACTCAAAAGAAATCTTTACAGAAATATGTATATATAAATATATATTTTTTTACGGATATGAGGGATGACAATGTTTTGGGTAAACAAAAAACAGATGAAAAGTTGTGCAAAAATCTTGAAAAAAATTGATGCGTATAAGCAAAGAAAAAGAAATCTGCGCGCGCATCGGAGAACCGAGAGAAACTGTGTGAGTGTTTCAAGGAGAGCTCGCGAGAATAACCACACATCAGAGAGTCTCGAGAGCTCCCACGGAGAAGTCGCGTCGTTGCCTCGTATATTTTTCACAACATCAAAGAAGATGAGAAAGCGTCTCGTTTTTCTGGGGAAAAAAAAGGGTCAAAATCAAATTGTCCCGATCGCCTCGACAAAAATGATCCCAGAGCGATGAGCTTTCTCTCTGTCAAAATTTTTGTCTTCAACGGGATCAGCTAACCTCAAACTGAAATAGCGTGCGCAACCGCACAAAATTGCCAGGTCAAAATAAAAAAAAAAAGAAAAAAAAGAGAACAAGAGAGCGAGTGTGTGTAGGCAGTATGGCGGCGACCTTGGCCAGTCCTCGAGCGTTTCCAACGAGTCTAAAGACGAGTGCAAAGATGAGGATGAGGAGGAAAACAAAAAAAGAAAAGAGCAAGATGGCAACAGAAGGACGAAAAGACTGGGGGTCAAGCGCCGCTATCTGTGCTTTTTTTGCTCAAACTTCTCTCTCTCTCTTTTCTCAATTTTTCAATTTTTAATCCGGTTTGTACGAGAGCCTCGCGTACTTTCTGTTTATCCCTTAAGGTTGATGGAAAAATGCGCGGGGCTCGCGATAGAGAGAGAGAGAGAG
This sequence comes from Dyspetes luteomarginatus, assembly GCA_963669185.1. Taxonomy (NCBI): domain Eukaryota; kingdom Metazoa; phylum Arthropoda; class Insecta; order Hymenoptera; family Ichneumonidae; genus Dyspetes; species Dyspetes luteomarginatus. Next base: position 109,285 of record OY769906.1, read on the forward strand.
AAAGAGACATAAATGTATAAAGAAGCTAGCAAGGCTAGCAGGGAGCTCGGGATGAGATGAGGTAGTTCCATCAGCCGGCCATCAATCTCTCTCGTTCTCCGCGGTGCTGCCGATCCAAGAGGCGCACAAGAGGATGCCAGAGAGTAGGTAGAAAAGGTACCTCACACTGCTGGGCTTTATAAGAGCGGATCGCGGGAGCGAACATCGCCGGCCTCGGCCGTGGGGCCCCCTCATCTCTTCCAGAGCGAGCGCTCTCTATACGGACGAAGAGATCAGGTTATGCTAACTGGAGCCCGGGATCCAGGCGCTGATGCTCTGCGCCGGCAGTTCTTGGTGCGCATACATGATCTCTCTCTCTCTCGCTCTCAACTGTGTCTCTTTGAGTAGATACGGGTACAGGATCGCTCTTTTGCCATACCGCGCTCACTCGTGAATATTCGTCGTGCAGGCAAGAGTCTCGCGATCAGCAAAGCATACCACGTGCACCTAACATAAAACGAGTAAACTCTCCAGCTACGCATATAAACTTTTCACTACCGTGGTATTAATATTTTGTTTTTTTTTTCAATTTCTTTTTCTATCATTCTTCAGAATTTCTCTTTTTATTATTTATTTGATGATACGATCAAATGATACGAAAAAAAATCGTAAAATCTATAGCAAACATATAGATAGAGAGAATTACATTTTCGAACAATTTTAGAGCTCTTGGGAGTAAATTTGAAGAAAAATGAATTATTCCATGATCGAAATGACGGAGGAAGGCTGGGGTTTGGTCATACTATATATATATATATGTATAAGCAATTATCCGGATTAAGCAGGCACGGTGGTCTTCTCTGTATCGTGCCACACACAGAAGAGAACTTATAGAGGCGAGAAAACAATAATGTTGGCTGTTTCGTTGAAGCATATAATATTCGTATTGTGCTCATTCACTGTAATCGACTCCGCGTGGCGATTTTATGTACGGTAAAACATAATATTTTAAATCGTTGAGCTATAAAATTACGCGCCCCCCAATTACTGACACACGTTAATTGATTGTCCCATTTGATTAGAATAATGAAAAAGTTTTGAAAATTCATCATTATTGCAATGATGATTTCTCGATTTTTCAGTCATGAGAATGGTGGGGGAAAAAAATGAATGTAGGAAAAAGTGTGTTGCCATCGTTGGGAAAGGATTGGCGACGTGTTGAAAAAGGAAAAAATAAATAAAAAAAATTATCCGATATAAAAGGCCCGCAGCCCGCCGCTCGAGTTAACGCGCCTGCTCTCATTTTTCCTTTGCTCCTCTTTTTCAACGTCGAGAGATTGAGCAAAATTCAGGTTCATCCCGGTAAACGAGTCCTGTACGAGAGATAAAAGAGCTGGGAGAGCGCCTGGGGGTCTAACAACTCGCACTCGCAGTATTCAATTATCGATAAGGCCGACATGGCGCGGTTCTCTCTTATGTGTATCTCTTATCCACTCTATATATATATCTCTTTGGATTTTATATTCTATCCGGCTCAGAGTATAAAAGAGCAAATCTCGAGTTTGCAGATCTCGCGCCTCTCTCATGCATAAAACGCGGCTGGCTGCGACCATATTAGTCCTTTCGACTTTAATGAACTCGGCAGATTTTTTTCCTCTCTTTTTTTCCTTCTCTTCAACTTAAATTTACCGTTTACTCCCACACTCGATGATAATTTTTTTTCACCTCATCGTATATTGGTAGCGCGCGTATCACTTTGAAAATCATTATCGCATATATGTATATACAAATGTTTCTTTCATAAATATATGTCAAAGAATATTCGATTTCTGGGAAAAGGACAAGCAACATGTATGAGTGATGGAAAAACTTGTTTCAAAGTATATATATATATACCGCCTGCAACAAAAAGGATAAAGATAATAAATTATGGGGAAAAGTGTCTTTTTTGCTTCCGCAAGTCTCGTATATGCGATATATCTGTTGAGTAGTGGCAACTATATATATATATATATATATATATATAAAATATTATATAGAAATGGTAAAAGGAAACGAGAGTCGCGCCATGGAATGAAAAAAACTGGGATTATCAGTCAAACATTGATCGTTGTCGCGTCGCGAGGATGTCGAAGAAGTTTAAAGAGAGAGGGAGAGAGAGAGAGAGAGAGAGAGAGAGAGAGAGAGAGAGAGAGAGAGACAGAATGCACACAAAGTGCCTTTTTCCTCTTTCTGCTCTCTGTCTTTGTATAGGATCCCTCGAATGGGGAGCTTATTCCTCGTAGCACGAAATACATATATATCTCTACCTCTCCCTCTACGTCTCTGATGTTGAAGAAGTTGCGGTAGCGATACCAAGAAAATATATCTTGTCATATATATAAATGTGTGTGTGTGTGTGTGTGTGGATACGTGTGAGAGAGCGAGTGCAGAAGAAGAAGAAGAGGCAGCCAGAGGACGAAACGTGCAGAGCATCTTATATATACTATATATATATATATATATATATATATATATATATATATATATATATATATATATATATATATATATATATATATATATATATACGATGCATTTTTACGATAAATTTATATACAACAGTCTATATAAACGACCTCTCCATTGCTCCATTTATATTTTCTCTATTTTTACGTTTTTCTTGTTCTTGTTTACTCATTATTTGGCCCTGCTGCGAGTCTCCCTCTCGCACACCCTTTTATTCCGAGTTTCTCGTTGATGGCCTGCGTCGTCACTATATTTGTGAGAATTGTGTGAGGCGAGTCGCAAAAGACGCGACGTAAAATCGAAGGTGAAGGACTCGCGTTATCTGCACAAACTCTGAGAGAAAAATATATTTTATACGCTGTTGACGATAGAGCTCCGATGAGGAAGAAACCATGAGCGAAATAAACGTATAGAAAAGCAGAGACTCGAGGATATTTTTGCGCGAGTATTCTCTCGCTTGCTCGCTCTCAAAAGAATTGAGGTGACGTTTGCGTTTTCACTGCTTTCCACCCCTGACTCGTAAATGAGCCGAGTAAAACGTGCAAGATGATGAGTTTGGGACTGACTCGAGCGTGAAATATAAATTGAGGCGAAAGTTTTGAAAAGTTGAACTCATCAAACGTTCTATATGTATATGAACCTGATAAACTTGCCTCGCTGCGAGAATAAAATATAATATATTAGAATTCCAGAGGGAAAAACATGGAAATATTATTAAAGCAGATCTCTCGCGATTAAAAAATGAGGGGCCTCATTCTTTTTGAGCGAGTATATAAATCGCGCAACATCTCGTCAATATTTCTTTTACAGCTAAATAAAAAAAATTAAAATAACTAAATGGAAAATTTATTCGTCCTCGGACATTTTTTCTTCTAATTATTGAAATTCTTTTGTTACAGATCTGGTGGACAGAAGTACTTTGTTCAATGCCGAGGGAGTCACGACGTATTCTCAATTGCTCTTTGATGTTGCGAGACAGCAGGTTGTCGTTGGTGCAAGGTAAGAGCGTCAATTTTGTTTTTCTTTTTCTTTTTTATAATGAAATATGTTTGAGTCCTCACAAGGGGCGTTTTATCCGTTATTTGTCATTAAAATGTGTGCATTTTTTTTTTTTTGCTGACGCGATATATTAATTAAATTGGCGAAACTTGTCGAAGAATTTATGAAATATTTTTATATCTCTTGTATATATACAAGAGAAAATAATATTTATTCGTCGGTCTTATATTTTTTCGAGATAGGATTTTTTCCTTATCTCAATTTCATGAATAAAATTATGTCACTATCGTACAATTTATTCCAAGTTAAATTATAAATGCTGCAATCCCAGCCGCATTTTCACGTTTAGATAAATTTTTTTCAATCTTGAATTCTTTACGTGCGATATCCAAATGATTTCCCGACACTCCATATAAAACGATTGATTTATCTTTTTATAATCGGCATTGGCTTTTGCAAGCCGCACTTTTGCGAGATTGAGAGAATTCGAGCTGCGTATAGCCGCGCGCGCATTAATTCAACGATAAAATGCTCGATCGTTCGTTAATTCGTTTCTCTTCCGAGAGAGGGAGAAAGAGTCGAGGCGCGCACGTCGTATATGTGGACACGGTATGTGAATTTCGCGTGCACATTATTGGCAATGTGTATATGTAAATATAAAAAAATTGTCGTGTACATGTGCCTATATATATATATATAGCAGACTTAAATACCAATATATATATTGGTATTTAAGTCTCTGCTGGATGATTGGTATGTGCTGTAGCAGCTCCAAGTGAGACAGAGAAAGAGAGAGAGAGAGAGAGAGAGAGAGTTGGTTAATGACCGGATAATAATCTCTCAGATGGCTACTTGATTCTCGCTCTCATTGTGCTTCATCTACTGGACATAATAATATTATGAGCAATATATTCTTGGGCTTTTCCATATAGATCACGTTGATCTTATATAATTCACGTAATGCATTATGTCTACTGGTAAAGGGTATATCGTGCGATGCCAATCTTGAGTTATAAGCTGGATATTACAGAGACAGAACGATCGATCCTTTGATCAATTTATTAATATGCGATAGACAAAATCATTTGCACGGCTTATGAAATATTCGTAAGCTTCTTATGAGACAATAATTATACACATTAAGATAAACGATAATTATACAGATTTTTTTAACTCATATATATTATTATTTTATCACACCGAGTCAAATTTGTTTCTTTTCTCAAACATTCCCGAGATTAAAGAGAGTCAAAGGTCAAAGCTAGTAAATTTGAAACTTTTAACTATATATATATATAGATAGCAGAAAGTGGTAGGCGATAGGGAAGGCTGCGTGCACGACCGTAATAATGAGCAACAGGGCGAAAATTTCTCTCAAGTGTGAGAAAGAAAGTTTTGCAAAAGTTTCGTCGATCGGAGTGGTTGAAAAATGTTTCTTTCTCGTCCGCGAGAGGGCGAAGGTTAAAGCTCAGCTGCTGTGTAGCACACAGCAAGTTGGCCATTCGCCAACTTTTTGCTTCTCGAGCCTAGCCCTTCTTTTCTCCTCATTTATCTTCTTCCTCTATTTGTCTTATTATTTGCCGGGGAAAAGCACCAAGAATAGATTGACTTTATAGTTTTATATATATATATATATATATATATATATAGGCCGAGGGGTAATTGACGAAAGAAAGTTTTACACCCTCGTAATAGGCGGCAAGAAGCTTCACAGTCTCCCTTGAAGTAACACGCAGGGCGAACGAAACAGAGAGAGAGAGAGTGTCGAGCTTGAAAAAGAAGCAAAAAAGTTCGAAAAAGAGGGAAACAAGTAAGGCTCAGACAAAATAAAAAATAAACTCATCACGGCGATGAGAGATGAGAGAGAGAGAGAGGGAAAGCTTTGATTTTTGCCTTTTCTATTATTTTTGTCTCGCATTTCTTCCGCAAATATTCTTGAGTGCATTTATCGGCCGCCATGGCTGACTCGACTCATCTCGCGGTCATGCGCATTTTGGCAAGTGACCAAATAATTAATCTAAAATCGATTTTCCTGGCTCTACGACCACAGAGAGTCAAGTAAATTATATCAAATTTACATAATTATTAATAATTATTATTAATAAGCCGAGGAAGCGAGAGAAGGGAGGAATATGTGGATTCTCGTGTTTCCAATTCGAGAGTAAAACCAGGGGAAAAATAAAGGAATAGGATTCAATTGATTTTGACCGCATTCGTCAGTCTTATCGATGGAGAATTACGTTGGTCATTATTACTCTCTCTCTCTCTAGTCTTTCTGTTAGATGGCCAATGACTGGGCCTCGAATGCATACAAGAGGGGAGTCTCCCTGTTATTCTCGTCCCCTATCGTGTTTTTACACTTACGATTGAATGAGATGAGAGAGAGAGGTGAGAAAACTGCGCGTTTGCGCGGTCACGCGAGCTCCCCGAACATCTCGCAAAGAGCAATTCCTCGAAAAGGAAAACGAAGAAGAATGAGCCAAGGAGGAGTATTATAAGCGAGTATCATTACTATGTATATGTGTGTGTGTGTGTGTGTGTGTATATAGCGTCTTTCTCATATACGGCAACTCGGATTCATTATATGTACATATATGTATATATATATAATGACTCCGAGATGCCGTATATGAGAGAAAGAGAGAGAATGACGCTCCAGGCTTATAATGAGCGACGCGCGCGTACTGTGATATGGTGATGGGGCGCGCGTGGGTGTCTCTCTCTCTCTCTCTCTCTATATATATATATATATATATATATATATATATATATATATATATATATATATATATATATATATATACAAACACCAAGAGAGTGTTCCCTCCACTTTTCTCATAGAAAGTCACAAATGAAAAAAAAAAAAAAAAAATAGTAATGAAAAAATATGAATTTTTCTTCGAATATTCTACTTGTAAGTGCGCAGTGCATGGTGATAATTTTCAAAAATTTATTGCTAGACCATCAGCTTGAGCAGGCAAAAACTTTGCTAATTTTCAATAATTATATATAATGATTTTCTCGAGCTTTTGACAGCTCTGGACCAGTTATAATCCAAAGATCCTAAAAGCTGCTAAAATATTTCCCTTATTCTCATAGTTTTCTTGTCTTTTTTTGAGCGTCCTGATGAAAAATAACTCGGTAAGCCAAGAAGGACTCGATTTACTCGTGAAATCGTAACGCCATTTTATCGTAATAAAGTTAAACCCACGCGTCCCTCATTAACTGGTAGTGGAAAATCTTCATAAAAATCTCAGTGCACATACATATACATATATATACACACACGCCTATATATATATATATATATATATATAAGCGTGTATGCGTGTATATATATGTGCACTGAGATTTTTATGAAGATTTTGCATATATATATATATATATATGCAATGAAGCGATACACTACGAAAGCTTGAGAAGCTTTTTTCGCGTCCACGAGGCATATATATACGCCCTTATGGCTATAACGATTCTCAGGACAAAAATGCGTCTCGTCTGCGTGATTCTGCCACGAGGGCATAGAGGACTTAAAGTTCTCGCGAGCGATGCATCGTAACGTAAATCTTTACGACATTGGGCGAGTGTGTTGCCTCGTGCGAGAGGCAAAAACAAAATAAAAAAAAAAAACAAACACACGTCTGCCTGTTTGTTGGGAAGCGCGGAGAGAGAGTTTGGCGAGGGCGGAGCTGTCTAATGGCTCCATAGTAGAACGAGTATATATGTGCTTCTCTCTCTCTCTCTCTCCCTCTCTCTAGATAGAGAGAGAGAGACAGATTTCTGTGGCAACGACACCAAGAGATCGGGCTCATCGTCTGTGATTCTGTGCGCGAACCAGTAGCACGCACGCGAGCCTCGAATAGCTCGCGAAAATAAATTTAAAAAAAAAAGATTATTATTATTATTATTATTTGAATCGTCCGCGAGAGGTTCGAGTCAATTTTTCTTTTATTTAATTCAGAAGCGAGGAAAGAGTCGCTCGATCGAATTTTCCATCTCAAAAATTAACCTTCGCATTATCTATTTATATTTTTTAATTTCGGGTTAAATAAATTTTATTTTGTTTTATGCGCCGATCGACAAATGATAAAAATTGTATAATTATTTATTATAAAAATATAAATGGCATATAAAAAAAATGAATGAACGAATTTGGCAAATGCCACGATACTATAAATCACATAGTCACTTGGATATATGAGGTGTCTCGATACTCTCGATTGTACAAATATAGTTGAAGAAAAATATATTTGTAAAAAAATATATATATATATATATATATATATATTGGAGAGTCGCGCCAAAGTGACGGTTCAGGAGACATATTCGTGATACCACAAAACAGGTCGAACGTTAAAAATTCCCCGTCTGATACGCGCAATTTAAATATATATATATATATATATATATATATATATATATATATATATATATATATATAGTATATATAGATATGGTATAAATAAATCCGTGTCACTGAAGCATGATAAATCGGTATCGGAAAAGTGGCAGGGATTATAGAGATCGCAAGGCAATTGATGTCGTGAGCTCAAGAGAGAGAGAGAGCAAACGCCGCGATTTTTGTGCGCAAAGAGCGATGATTATGCGAGGGGTGCCATAATGCAGCGAACCCAACAGACATCAAAGACGACCAGTTGACGAGCCAAAGAAAAATAAAAATATCAACCAGCGAGTTTGCCCGAACAAGCTCCTGTGTTTTTTGCAACTTGTATACATATATATATAGATACGTATCGGCAGTAAATCGACAACTGGATCTCCCTTCTACATATCGGATCGTGGAGAATGAGTTGGAGAGCGAGAGAGAGAGAGAGAGAGAGAGAGAGAGAGAGAGAGAGAGAGAGAGAGAGAGAGAGAGAGAGAGAGAGAGAGAGAGAGAGAGAGAGAGAGAGAGAGAGAGAGAGAGAGGAAGGAGCAAAGGATAGATCGATCGAGAAAGATCGATGGAAAGCCACCAGGGAGAGAAATATACACCGCCCTCGTGTGCTTCTATTAATAGCTCGATACTGCCCTCGGTTATTAACCGCTGGTTGCTCTTGCTGCTGCTGCTGCTCCTGCATAAAGACTCGCGTTATTATGCTCGACTATTGGCCAGACGTCGCCAATTATTTTGCCGATAGCGTGAAAATCTCGTGGACAAAAATCGTCGAGATCGTCATCGGGCTAATGAGACTTTTTGGGCCCAAATTTTTTATCGTAAAGTTTCTTCCGGTGGCTTTGACCGGAAATTGAAAAAAATTGGGTTTCATATAAAAGCCTCTGCTTTTCCTCGATTTATTACTGGACAAAACAAAACAACTTGTACACACACACACACACACACATATACATATATATATATATATATATATATATATATATATATATATATATATATATATATATATATATATATATATATATATATATATATATATATATATAACGGATTTTATATATAGTAGTCATCAGGCACTAAAAAATTTCGCTCGTGTGGTTCAACGAGTTTCTTTTCATCCTCATTTTTCATCAGTCTCCACACCACAAGCCTTTCTCTGTCCAGCACTTTTTCTTCTTCTTGTTCTTCTCGTCGCTTTACAGATTCGCCATCATCGCATTTGTTATTTTCACCGTGAGAAAAAAACGAAAGAGTCGCGTCTGTGCACGCCATCACGAGGATGATGCATTTTTGGCAAAGGATCGCGTTGAATTTGGCTTTTGGTGTTGGCGCAGAAGAGAAAACAAAATAATTAAAAAAAAAAAATCATCTGATAAAATCGTACAAGGGAATAATATTTTTTTTTCTCCATTCCGCAGTAAAGATTTTTCGAGAGATAAAAAATTATTATATATATATATATAATTCTCTTAAATTAAATAGAATATATATATATACAAGAGAATGACGTCAACGATGACATAATTGATCATGTCGCCTCTCTATATATATATATGCTGACGACTCTTTTGTCAGACTGCTGCATATGATATTTTGGGTCAGTCGTGCGAGGGCATCAACAGCCAGATTGATTGCTCCAAATTGTTACAAAATTCGAATGTCCATCCTCATCAATTCGATTGATGTACAAGCTCGATGTATGAGCGTCTCCTCGATTATCGTATAATTTATTGCGAAATTGGCCCAAAAATAATATTTCCAGTCAGCGAGCTCTTGAACGTCGCGATAGTTGACGATAATTATGCCGAGAAAATTTTAAGTCACGAGGAGATGAAAAAAAAATATAATAAAATAACGAGGTCGCATAAAGAATCAGCAAAAAAAAAATCATATAAGGCGCCGCCACGCCCTCTACCATCATTTAATCCTTTGCTCGCTGATGACAACAAGAGCGAGAACTTCTTATTTGTCGAGACACACTGAAGCGCGAGGATATCTGCCGACATTATTATTATCATAATTATTATTATTATTATTATTATTATTATCATCATCATTCACATAATAATATGCAATGGCTGCTGTTTCGTATAAGGCGTTACCTGTTTCGGCTGTCTCATATCCAACGACCACGAAACTCTCTGCAAAAAAACTTTTTCACCGTCTTTGCATGTGAATCGAACGATCCTCTCTCTCTCCCCTCTCTCCAACCCCCCGGTCGCTTTCTCGCCAACTCCGAGACCTCAAAATCCCTTTAAGCCAGTCGACCAAAATATGACATGTCTCTCATTTTCGCTCGTTCTGGTTCCGGGACATGAAATATTTTTCGCGCCCCTTTTTCGGAGAAAAAAATAATTTTTCGTATCCTTCATTTGGCCACGCAAGTGGCGCTAATAAATTCATCGATATATATATATATATATATATATCGTGTCGCACCTGCAATCATACGGAAAAAAAGTGCCCGCGTTTGTAGTCAATAAAATCAAATGATGTAATGAAATTCTTAATGTCGACAGATGACACGATGTGGTGTATAAACAATCGGAAAATATTTCTCCCAACACTCGCGGTAAGAAATTTTAGCCAGAGATATATATATGATAATTTGTGTAATTAAATGACGTATTAGCGGATATGTGCATTGCAAATTTTGACATACACGTGCGAGAGAGAGGGAGGGAGAGAGGGAGGGAGAGAGAGAGAGAGAGAGAGAGAGAGAGAGAGGGAGATTTGAAATATACAAGTAGATTTTGTCGCGCAGACACACGGCGGCGCCATCGCGAGCTCCGGAATTATAAAACGCCCCGTATGTACGCAATCACGATGCAGTGTCGCTCCTGTCTCGGCAGAATTCATGTGTGAAATAAATGCCGTATACCTTACATATGCAACATATATAGATAATAATAATGATAATATTTTTGTATATTATTTTTGTACGTTTGGCGTGCGCTGATGTTGAGGTTGCGTCGTGGCTGTCGTGAACACATGAGGGAATAACACAGGGCGTATATAGTAGATAAAAGGCTCGGCAAGGTGCCCGCAAGACCCGCCGGCGCTCAAAAACGATCGTGTATGGTGATACGAGCGTATGCCACACACACACACATTTATTTATATATATATATATATATATATATATATATGAACTTTTATAACATAAATTGCACGCTATGGATTGAGCGCGCAAGGTAAATTTTATCCTGTGGGAATAAATATAATATATCGCGAAAGAGTGAAAGGACCGCGTGTATATATATATATATATATTAAAAACTGGCAGCGCATAACACGCACAGATCTCTCTCATTTCTGCGTCCATAAGATTGAACGATCTCTTTTTCCTCCGAGTTCTCCGATCATGTTAATATTAGCTAGTTGTATAGCTCATGTGGCAATTTTATTGAGAATAAAAGTACATCATGGCGGATACGATTTCATCGATGATTAAAATCATTATTTGCTCAAAAATCCTTTAGTTTTTTTTTTTTTTCTTGCTCGATATTGGGATTTTTGCGAGTATTTATAGCGTGAAAAAAAAATGAGTTTGATAATAAATAAAAAAAATTGAGAGACAAGCTCGTATAGTGTTGCGAGGTTCGTCAAGGCGACAGGGCCTGGCGGCATGTGCGAACGTGGGCTGAGCGTACTCGCGAACCGTTCGAAATAAACAGCCCACGCGTCATTTTTTTTTTTTTATTTATTTTTTTTACCTCCAAACTCTATATATAGATATTTAGTCGTTTGGTATCCCCTACGCACTTGTGTCAATCTTGCAGATTTTTTTTTTCTCTTTTAAATCTCTAATCATTTTTTATTGTATAAAAATTATCGAAATTTTTCATGGGAATATTATTAAAACTCTGATGACAAAAATTAAAGAATCATCTTGGCTACGTAAATAAAATTGAGGATTATTGACGACACGTGTCGCGTAATGGGAAATTAATATTTTAATCGTAATTTAAAAAAATAAAAAAAATTGAGTTTCATTTTTCTCGGACGTGTTGAAAATATATGTACACGCATGTGCGTACAATCAAATTTAGTATATATATAGGCATAAGCCAATTTTATCCATATGGTATACGTAATAATTTTCCTCTGTAAGTTAATAAAAATGCGCTCGCGTAAATTAATCGTGCGCGCGTTTAATTATTGAGAAAAGAATAATTCATCAGCATTCAATTTTATATTATTATGTGCGCGATGTCCATACTCTCGAGAGAAATAATCAAATCCTGTCCTCTGTGACACAGAAAATCTGAGGCGAGACGAGAATTAATATACGAGAGAGAGAGGGAGAGAGAGAGAGAGAGAAGAAAAAAAGAGGACGAATTAGTGTGTGTCGAGCTCTCGAGATTTAAATAGATTCCCTAATAATATTAACAAGTACGCCAACTGCGTTCCTAATTGACCGTTTATACACCTACGCGATTTACATACACACGTGTGTGTGTGTGGTGCATATTACAGCTGATTATGTGTTCTAAATTCGGGTCCTCATATTCGAACGCAAAAAAAAAAATCATTAAAATTTTACGTTTTTTGCCGATTTCATAGAATCATTGAGGGAAAAAAAAAATTCACATTTTTTTTTGTCAAAAAAATAATAAAAAATATGAATTTTTTCAAAATGTCAAAATGAAAAAAAACAAAAATCCTCACTAACAATTTTCGTTCTGCAACTAAAACGAAAAATTCACCAAAAATAGGCCTGAGTGGTTTTTCTCCCTGATGGTTTAAAATCGGTGAATAAAGCAGCGATGTAGATAAATATTCAACGTTGCCATTTCCCATGTACACATGCACAATCGATTTATTTGTTGCTAATTAATTATTCGAACAGCGTGTGTGGGGCAATTGCGATCTTGCCATTTAACAAATTGCAATTGGTCACATTTATAGATTGAATCGATTCGCGGGTACATGTTTCTCCTAATGCCTTCTCATTCAGCATCGTCTATATAGAGCTTTTTGCTGTTTATGCCTATAGAGAGAGAGAGAGAGAGAGAGAGAGAGAGAGAGAGAGAGACGTGGCCTCTATCATTCATTCGCGCCAGCATCTCTCGTGTGTGTGTGCAGGTGCGTAGCCAATGCCCACGATGTGCACTTTGCAGAGTGCATTTAACTCTATAACTATATATTCGTCTCCTCTCTCTCTCTCTCTCTCTCTCTCTCTCTCTCTCTCTCTCTCTCTCTCTCTCTCTCTCTCTCTCTCTCTCTCTCTCTCTCTCTCTCTCTCTCTCTCTCTCTCTCTCTCTCTCTCTCTCTCTCTCTCTCTCTCTCTCTCTCTCTCTCTCTCTCCCCTCCCCTCCCCTCCCTCTCTTTATATATATCATACATATAGAGAGAACTATGCATATAGTTAAATGCAGGGTGGCTTAAGCTGTCGCGACGACGCGGATAATCGATGTTTAGTCTAGAGTCTAGAGGACGGAGAGCCGGAACCAAAGTCGAACACCACCTCTTGCCTATGAGAACGAGAGTCAGTTAAAACTAGAGGACGAGAACGTATTATGGGCTTTTATTTGTGTGTTTATATATATATATATATATATATATATATATATATATATATATATATATATATATATATATATATATATGGGAATGCACACAGCTTGTAGCCTAATGCGTGCTTTCTGGCACCTCCGCATATATCGTCTTATATATAATACACCCTCCCCCTCACTCTCCTTCTTTATGTATATATATATATATAGATGTAATAGCTAAACACGGATAGGATTATTATCCCCATCTGTATGGGTAATTTAACAGGCTACGAGAGGTCTCAGGTGCGAGAGAAAGTGCGTACATATGTAAACGCAGCCCTGCGTTGCTGCAAAATGCGTCCGAATGGGAATTTTCTCTGCAGTAAAGAGTGCATGGATATATATATATATATATATATATATATATGCAGTTATAATAGAAACGACGTGCGAGGAGCGCGAGCGGCGCCACACGATTTGCATTCCGATACCAATTCTCTCCCTCCGGGTGTCCTGAGCGTGCTGCTCGCAAACCGTGACTATTCGTCGCGTCCACGCTTATATATATATATATATATATATATAGTAATATGCGATAACACATTTTATAGATTTGGCCTCGCTCCTTTCTGGGCAATTTACCATTTCACGCATGCAAATACCCAAAGAGATTCTCGTTTATTGATTATATATATATATATATATATATATATATATATATATATATATATATATATTCTTCATTACAAATTAATATGATGAAAAAAAAAAGACGATGCTAAATCTCACCACAAATAAAAACGCAATCGCGGCCATTTTATTTCGAGATTTATTCTCAACTGCACCCACGTGCGTAAAATAATATGCGTGACACGCGCGTTCCTCTCGGCATTGTGCACGCTCTCGAAACTTCCAAGGGAATTGTATCACAAATGTTATATATATATATAGAATGAGAGTATTAGGAATTTTGATGTATATATGAAATGAAAAGTTGCGCATACTTGGCGAGACAAAATGCTTGAACGAACGAGTGTGTCTGCGTAGGCGCTTCACAGCTCTCATTTGCACTTATTTAAATCTCGAAATTCAAGTTTTTCGACAATCTCACACACACACACATATATATATATATAATATTGATATCGCGAGTCTATAAATGTCGAATTTATCATATGAAAATTTTCAATCCAAGGAGATGAAAAAAAAATGCTTCTAAATATATATATATATAATTATATAATATTGATATCGCGAGTCTATAAATGTTGCATTTATCATATGAAAATTTTCAATCCAAGGAGATGAAAAATATATATATATATATAGAAAATAAGGATTTAATGGTAATATATGAAAATCGGCACATCTTACTTATATTTGGCTCTAGAGAACGTGCGTTAGAGAGAAGAGTGGATATTGTAGCTTCTCCACCAGTGAGTAGGAAGTAATCTGTTTCAATACGGGCCACTCATTGTCGTAAGTACAGCGCGGTCCACAGTGAAAGAGAGAGAGAGAGAGAGAGAGAGAGGGGGGGGAGAGTCTTGTCTTACGAGCCCATACACACGATCTAAATATCACTGTAGATGGTACGTAGGCAACTCGTAATATCTACACACATACTATTATTTGCACATCTCGCACTTATTGTCCCATTAACGGTCCATCAATTGAACAACCGAGCCAAATTGTCAGTCATACAGGAGAGAGGACGACAAATAATTGATCGACCATATTGTTCTATATATATATATATGTGTGTGTGTGTGTGTGTGTGTGTGTGTGTGTGTGTGTATTGTATATTGTATACAGGACAAGTATACAGAGAAGAGAAAAATATATTTGTGGCATAGAATTTCTATAAGCGAGGAGATAAACTTTATCAAAGATTAGCACAAACGCAGTAACACGATCTATATATATATATAATTTATCTCTCCTTTAAAAGATTCAAAGATCATGCTGAATGCGCATAATAAGAGACTCTGATATATAAATCTTATAAAATATATTAATAGTATAAAATTGCCCGCATATGCCTTGACTCGTTTTGTGTTATTTCTCGCCATATTTATTGTATTGTAGATAAATAAATAAATAAATAAATATATTGTATACATAGAGGCACAGGTAGAGGCAACTTTAGCTATATCTGAGCGCACTTATATACTTATATATAAGACTTATATATAAGAGCACTTATATTCCACTTAATAATAATAATAATTATATGGAGAATAAGATCACTCTTTCTCTGTTGCAAATGCATTATCACTCGTTTTCTCGTGTGTCCTCTCGCCTTGTCAGTTGGGTAGAAGAAAAAAAAAAAAAAAAAAAGAAAAAAGAAAAAAAAAACGAAAAGAGAGACCTGGCTGATCCAGCACATCCAGTTCTTTGGCTCGATCGCTCGGCGCCGCCCACGTAGGCGCCATAATATCCTTCATCGTTGCCGGTTTATCGGCGTCTCGGGCGTGCACAGGGGACACACTCACGATTTCACGTCGTGTCTTTTCCGCGATACAGTCCCGACGGTAATCAAATTGCGCCAAGCCAAAGACGGAACGATACACGCGCGTATACGCAATATATGCAAAGGAGAGAAAAGGCACGAGAGAGAACGATCGAGAATCAAGATTGTAGAGAGAGAATCGTCCAGGTGAAAATATATATATACATATATAGAAAAGATTTTCGAGTGACACGCGTCCAGACGCCAACGCTTCTCGCATTTCTTCATACTTTTCCTCCACTGAATAAATTTATATAAATTTATTTCAACTACTAAAACGATGCAATTAATATTATCCAAAAATCCTCAAAGTACTCAATTCAAAAGCTATTAAAATTATTATTATTATTATTATTATTATTTATTATTATTATTATTATTATTATTATTATTATTATTATTATTATTATTATTATTATTATTATGGACACTACAAATTTAGAATAATTTCGAATGTCAAAAATTACTCTGAGAAGGATGCAAAAAAAAAAAGAAAAAAAATGCATTTCTCATTTTTTTCGAACTGGGAAAAATTTGAAAAATGTTGCTTGTCGGCGCCTTGGGGTGAAAAATCGAGAGACTCGAGGATGATTGTCCCACGCGATTTTGCATTTCTTCACTCTCCATCTCCGATATATACGCAGAGAGAGAGAGAGAGAGAGAGAGAGATGAACGACATAATCGAAACGGGTGCGTGAAAGAAAGAAAAAAATAATAATAATAATAAAAGAAAAAAAAAATGTGCAAGTGGAATTTTCGCGATAGAACGAGGTGACAAGTATCTCGGGGCTATGTTGGACGCGAAAAGTGTCATACTACATACATATATTACTGATATACATGCGGATCGCGACAGATAAATTAACCGAGAGAAAGAAAGAGAGAGAGAGAGAGAGAGAGAGAGAGAGAGAGAGAGAGAGAGAGAGAGAGAGAGAGAGAGAGAGAGAGAGAGGTGTTGGGCGCGCGCGAGCCACGGACGACAAGTTGCGAGAAGAAGGGGTAGAAAGAACCGCGAGAGAGATATCTCTGAGAGGTCCAGCAGGGCCCTTATAATAACTTTGATACCTACGTCGAACACCGTGTACGCCCGATAGTCCTTATCCGCCGGGTCTCCCTTCCCCCCCCCCCCTCCCCCTCCTCCTCCTCCTCTCGCTCTATCTGGACCATTGAGCAAAGAGCTGCATGCACCAAAAAGGGAGGGAAAAAATCCAGCAGCGCGAGATAGAGAGAGAGAAAAAGCTGGAATTCTCTCTTCTCTGGGGTGTATTCTGCGACAAGTCGCAAGAGCAGACTTTGAACACTTTTATATATATATATATATATAAGCATATCTCTCGAGCGCCAACGCCAGGTTATTTATAAGTCGATAATAATTTATTTATCGGTTTAACTTGCCGGTCGTGGTGCGAGGCGGCCTCGGCATCGGCATCGACGAGGCACAAAACTACTCCACGTGGGCCACACTGAGAAACACATGGCATTTGAGCTTTAAACGAGACTTGCATACTATTTATAATATAAATTTCTTTCTCTCTCTCATCGTCTTTGACTTTTTAATATTTTTTTTTTAATTTCTCACGTCGAGACTATAGAGAAAAAAATATTATTGGGACGTTCTCGTGTATCGACTTATTTCGCCTACTCGCAATTTTAAACTCGAATAAGCCACGTGTGTCTATTTGCGATCGACTGATATATATATATATATATATATGTGTGTACATGCACCGACAGAGAATCAAGTGGGACGACATATGGAATGTGACTGCTGAGAAAAGTCGAACGTCTTGTGTGCCAAACACTTTGCTCTCTGTTGTTCTTTTCAACACGAGAGATAAACTATCTCTATATATAAATATATAGCTGCACTGACCTGCAAGCACATATAGTTGGAACGCCCATACAGATTTTAGATAGAATTTAATCTCTTTGGAAAGTTTACAAAAAAATCATCGTTATTTTATTTATTTATTTATTTATTCATTTTTTCATTACAGAGACAATCTTTATCGTTTGACACTCGACTCATTGAGCCCTCTGGAACATGCGACATGGCCAGCACCACCGGAAAAAGCTTCAATATGCCAGGACAAGGGTCAAACATCTCACGATTGTCACAATTACATCAAAGTTTTACTCAGCAATGGCAAAAGTCTCTTTACCTGTGGCACAAACGCTTTCAGTCCTCAGTGCACATGGAGAGAGGTAAATATATATATATGCATATATATAAGCGAACCCCTAACGGGCTAAAAAGGGGTAGAATATTTTTACACTGATTGAACGCGTGCGAAGTCACGAGCAATATATATATATATAAATTTTACTCCCTTACTCCGAGGGAGTAAAATTCATCAAAATTGTGTAATCAGGCGAGATACATATATATATATATAAATAATACACGCAGTATATCATGCGTATGATTGTCGTCGTTTTTCTTTCATCTCCATAAACTTTTATTTTTCTCATTGGAAATGTTTTTTTTTAATGAATGCTTTCTCGTCTTTGCTCGACGAAAATTTGCATGATGACGACGACGACAACAGAGCCGGACGCACGAATTATACCGTGAAGAGACTGATGATAATCAGCAAGTAAAATAATCCATTTCGTTTATATAAAGTCAATCGCGAGCATCACACGAGAGACTTTTCCTTTATTCAAATCTAATCTCTCGTCACTGGTTTTTTTTATTTTTTTGGCATTGACGAATATTAATATTCACGGTTGACACCACTTGGGATATTTTATTTGTATATATATATGCGTTAATAAAAAATATATATATATGAACACGGGACGACCTCGTGCCTGAGTGAATTACTATCGATACGAGAGTGATACATCATCTCGTTTCCCGTTTGCTCAAAGCCGATCAATCAATCATCGTAGATGGGAATTAAAAAAAAAAAAAAGAAAAAACGACTCATCACCTTTTTGCCCACGCAAGCAAAAATATTCTTCAAAATTCACATTAAATAAATCTTTGATATGAAAAAAAAAGAAATCCTCAAAATGTAATACTTTTTGGGGTAAAATTAATATTTTGTAATTTTCTTCTCGAATGGAAAAATAGATCGAGAACATAAATACAGTGACAAGTTGGGTATCGGGTGTGGCAATGTGTCCATATTCACCTGACGCTAATGTAACTGCTCTATTGGCACGTGGAAATGCCGGTCTCTTTGCTGGATCATCGACTGATTTTTCGGGCGCTGATCCTGCAATTTACAGGACCCTCGCATCGCCAATTCTCAGAACGCATCAATACGATTCACGGTAAAATTTGCATCAATTTGCAAAAAAAAAAAATTATCAAAAAAAGAAATTAACTTAATTTAATTTTCCACCATTTTATTTTTTCACCAGATGGCTGAACGATCCACAATTTGTTGGAAGCTTCGAGACCGAGGATCACGTTTATTTCCTCTTTCGTGAGTCAGCCGTGGAATACATCAATTGCGGCAAGGTAATTTTTCCTCCAGTGATTCATGAGGGTCGAGATAGTTGAGAAAAAAAAAAAAAAGAAAAAAAAGAAAAAAAAAAAAAGAAAAAAAAGAAAAAAAAAAAAATGCAACAAATTCATGATTGATTGTCTCTGCTGGAACCTTGCAGAAGATATATTCGAGGATAGCTCGTGTCTGCAAGAAAGATCCGGGTGGTCAAACACTGATGAGAGACACTTGGACGACCTTCAGCAAAGCTCGTCTCAATTGCTCGCTTCCGGGTGAATTTCCGTTTTATTACGACGAGATACAGGGAGCCGCTTATCATCCTGACGAGGGTATTATTTACGCGACTTTCACCACCCCTAGGCAAGTATATTATAAATCAACTCATTAAATTATAAATAATTTATCCTCCTCGTATAATTATTCGCTAAACTCTCGCTAATATTTTATCAAAAAAAATTTATTCCTTTTTTCAATTCGCTTCCTAATGCGTCAAGTGCGATGAGAAAAAGGGTAATTTATTTCAAATAATTATCACAATTGTAATTTTTGTCGTTATTTATTTTTTTTAAATTATTTGTCGTTTTTTTTTTTCGCCACCAAACAGTAATGGAATAGCAGGATCAGCGATATGTGCCTTCAATATGTCAGCTGTGGCCTCAGCGTTTAATGGTCCGTTCAAACATCAGGAGCATTCGGGTGCAGCTTGGGAGAAAAAACGAGTAACGAATCACAATAGACAGCATTGTGGCTCAACGGCCAACAGTCCACCTCATCAAATAATGGATAATCAGAGATATCAGCTGATGGACGATGCTGTTCAAAGTACGAGTATGACGCCTCTTCATACAGCGACACTCGAGAGGTACCAAAATTATTCTCTCTGTAATTATTAAATGAGACACAAAAAATTCTACTGGATTAATCCTTTTTTTTTTTCGTTTTTTTTATTTGGGCAAATTAGATTCAGCCACATTGCAGTGGACGTGACACCGACAAAGCTTCATCGTGGCGTGACAGTTCTTTATGTCGCGACAGTTGCAGGCCTCGTGAAGAAAATAAGCGTTTTGCCAAGAACACAAGAAACATGCGTGGTTGAAGTTTGGGGTCCTCTGCCATCACCGGCCCTGACACTCCAATTTCTCAAAGACGCGATGAGTCTTTACGTTGGTATGGAGACGGGACTTTTGAGAATACCCGCGTCTCAGTGTCATCGACATCGTAATCGTCAGGCTTGCTTGAACGCTCAAGAGCCTTATTGCGGCTGGAACGAGCATCTGATGAAATGCGATACTGCACCAAATCAAAATCATTTGGCGAATCATTGGCTTCAAGAGGTCACCAAGTGTCCGGTTCTTACTGATCCGGTTGACGGTGGCTGGAGCGCGTGGAGTCCTTGGGCATCCTGTCAGCATGACACGACCGAACAAACTGCCGGTAGATCAAGATTTCATGGCAGATCGCACATTGACAATGCGCCTGAGGTAATTTTATTTCACAGGATCAATTAATGAAATTCCATTCCTCGATAAATTCTATGTTGATGCACCAATTTTTTTTTTTTTCTCTCTTTCATTCATTAATCAATTTGTAATTTATATTTTTACAGAATTCAGACTCGTGCCAGTGTCAGACTCGAGAATGCAACAATCCACCTCCACAAAATGGCGGTACCGGATGTACCGGGGCAAAGGTAAAAGTTGCAAATTGCACGGTACACGGTGGTTGGACCGCATGGTCAGCGTGGTCAGCTTGTTCGCAAACTTGTGGTCTAGCGATGAAGACGAGAAGACGCTCGTGCACTAATCCAGCTCCAGCTTTTGGTGGTCGAGTTTGCGTTGGTCACGATCACGATGAGATTGTTTGCATCGATTTACCGCCTTGCTCGTCACCGGCCAAAGCATCACCACCGCCACAAAATGGACAATGGTCGCCTTGGGGACCGTGGAATTCTTGTTCAAGACCATGCAACGGAGGTAACAAAACTTGTCAATTTTATTATTTTTGTGCTTTCTGAAATTGCTCGGGAAAAATGAAATATAACAACCATAATAATCCTTGCTCCATTGTTGTTGTTTTTTTTTTTTGATTCTTTCGTTAGGTGTACGAATACGTAAAAGAACCTGCGACAAACCATCGCCGAGGGAAGGAGGAGCAGAATGTCCCGGCTGTGACATTCAGGTGACAAAAATAAGCCTTTAATTTTTTTTTTCCCCTCCCCACAATCTTTAATGAGAAAATTATTATAATTAATAGTTATTGATTTAAGATCGGAGATTGCAACACCCATCCGTGCACAGAGACGAAACGTTTTTCTGGCTGGACTCCTTGGCTGGCGGTAAACGCAACTGTACAGTCATCAAATTCTCTATACACGGAGAAACGTTTTCGTTTCACGTGTCGTGCACAGACAGACGATCCATCGAGTGTGCGAGTTCAATTGGCCAAGGAGGAAGAACGTTTTTGCCGAAATGATGGTTCTTGCCTTCGTGGAAATCTCGCTGGTAATAACATGAATACCGAGGTCAATATCGATGGTGGATGGAGCGAGTGGTCCTCATGGCTGCCGTGCAATCAAGCTTGCGGTGGTGGCTCACAGCAGAGGGTAAATATATATATTTAAATTTTTTTGTCTGAGCAAAAATCGCAAAAATCATAAAAAAAAAAGTGAGACAAATTTTATTTATTTTTTTTTTTCAGGTGAGACAGTGCGATTCTCCACCGTGTGAGGGAATGGCGATGCAAACGAGAATTTGCAATACTCACTCGTGTCGTAACGGAAATGGAGCCAACGAATGGTCATGCTGGACTGATTGGTCAGAATGTTCAGTCTCATGTGGGATCGGCATACGGACCAGAACTCGTGACTGTTTTGGCGGTACCGATGAATGCGAGGGCTCAAATATTGATAGAAAATCATGCGAAATGCCAAGTTGCGAATCTTTGCTAGGCTGGGACGAGTGGACAAGCTGGTCACCGTGCGATGGTGTTCGACAGCAGATACGAAAACGTCAATGTCTCGAGCCTGAAACGGGGACTTGTCAGGGCCCAAATAGAGAAGTCAGAGCTTGCCTTCCAGACTGGCTGGAAAATGGTACGTAAATAATTCATCATCCCCGGTATGCAGAGAAATTATTTTTTTCAACGATGCAGATGGGATAATTATTTTTGTTAATTGTGATTTTTTTTTTACAGAAATATCATCGAATGCATTGCCACGTAGCGTTGAAATGGCTGGTATATCCGTTGGTGCGGTAATCGGTGGTTGCATTGCCGGCTTTTTCATTGGTCTCGCACTCACAGCGATGCTTTGCTTTCTCTATCTCAAGAGACGTAAACCACTCGTGCCCGGAAGTCCTCACTACATCAGCAAGCAGAATCCATACGTGTCGGTGCCATTGAAAGAGGTAAGTTTGTCAGAGATTTCTCCTTCTTCTTCTTCTTTTTATTACAAAAAAAATCATCAGGACGAAGTAAAGAGAATCGTAATTATTTTCAGGTTAATTCAGCCAAGAGACAGCCAAGTTTTTCCGGTAGCAGCAATGGAAATGGTACACTTCGGCCAAAAGCAAATCCAAATGTCAATGGATTGGGCAGTCCAAAGCTTTATCCGAAGAGTCTCGAGTACGAGACTGCGACATTAAAACGCAACAGTCATGGACAACAACACATTCGTGCTGATCTCGATCAAGACAAATATTACTAAAAAAAAAAAAAGAAAAAAAATGACTTCGACCTGTTCCTTTCACACTGGTGACCTCGAGAATGTTGGAAATTTCAGCAAATTACTCTGCTCGATGACAATAAATATATATTATTATTTTTCAATTGGTTCAAATCGAGAAATCACCAGTGATGATGAACACATTCAGTTTATGAACAAAAGTTTGCTCAATACTGACAAAATGAGATTTTACACAAATGAACAATTGCTCACTGCATCGAGTGCTAGATTTACGTATTTTTGGGCGACAGGATGTGTTTTTATTTTTTATTTTTACGAAAGAATTGAGAATTTATTTTTTGTTTATTTTTGTACATAGATCAAGAAGAGATAGAGAGAGAGAGAGAGAGAGAGAGAGTGCATGAATGGGGGAAGAAAAAAATGACTATAGTGGGCATGCATGTCGGGACATTTGTATCAATGTCTTCCCCGTCTATATACTCGTATTTTTCAGCAATTGTGCATGCATATGATGAGTCGTTGAGAGAAATAAACACGTGTAAATATAATTATTATAGTGTTTTAGGTTAAGCACAGTATGAATGATCGTCAGCAATCAGGATTTAAAGATAATTTTTTTTTTGTCTTTACGAAACGACGAAGTATAATTTGTATTAATTTACATTAAATGACATGGTGCCATGATGCAAATCTGTGTAAATAATAGAAAAAAAAAAGTAAGAAAAAATTCGTCTTAATATAAATTTATGATAGATTAGGAGATGGTAAGCGAGCGCGAAAAGAGCAGCTTTATAATATAAATTTATGGAAAAGACTTTGTCGCAATTGTTGGCGTTTTAAATGGCTCACATTGAGCCGTAATAATATATCAAGTATGCCATCCAAGCACTTATTACAAGTGAAATTATCTTTCTTATCTAATTGAATAAAAATTAAAAAAAAAAAAAACTTTATAGCATGTTGGACAAAAATTTTAAATAGCATAATCGTAGTAATTTATTTACTACTTTATAGATATATGTTTTTATACACACACACACACACACACATAGAAATAGTGTCTGTTGGGATAATTTTTTCATTTGCATAAAATGGAAAAAAAAAATAGTTAAATATTTACTTGCTGCATTTAAACTTAATAATCAACAATCTGTCTTATTTTTTTGTTGTTTTTTTCAAGTTTGTCATTGCTGGAAAATATATATTTTGCGCTATATACGCGATGAAAGTTGCTCAGAGATCAGCGCCAATTTGTTCAATCCGTTGAATGGCAAAATCCATGCTCTGATGAGTCGGTGGTGGCTGACAAGTGACGACCATTCGAAAGAAATTGCCAAGATTTTTTTGTGACATTGGCGTGTAACCGATCATGAGAGAACCATCGAGTACCAAAAGTTCCTTAATCTTTGATGTTACAGCGTATATTTTTTGCCACCAAGCCTCATTAACTTTTTCATGCCGCAAGCTCGGTGGAATGTACCTGTTTTTTTTTTTTTTTTTCAAGAGAGAGATAGAGAGAGCAATAATTGTGAAAATCCAGCAAATTGTGGAGCGAACGAAAAAAAAAAAAAGTCAATTGGAAATTGGAACAAATCAACTTACCAGAAACAAATATTGCTTCCCTCAAATGTGGGCAAAACAAGCTGAAAACCTTCACGTTTTTTTATACAATCGTAAAAATATTCCGCGCAATTCATTGCAATGTCAACTGATTTTCCAAGACCTCTCGTACCACGAGCTTTCCACATTAGCCAGAGTTTTGTCGAATCGACCTTGAACAAAAAATGAATGTAATGTCGAGGTTGAGGGTGAAAAGGTAAATTTTGAATGGATGAAATAATTCTCTCTCATACTTTTCGACCACACTGAACACTCTTGTCACCCGTGTCCCAAGAGACATCGTAAAATTTGTCCTGCTGAAAGAGATACGTTGCATTTGCGCAATTAGCCTCGTGCAATAAATTTTTTGCTCTGACGAGAAATAGCGAGCATTGAAATGGCGTTCCGAGCATTTTGTGAGGATTCCACGAGACTGAATTTGATCTGTAGACAAATAATTATCATTTTATATTAATTATTCGTTAATTTTTAAATGGAATATAAAAATATACAAACAGCTCAATTCCCTTTAGCCGATCACGATATTTTGACGAAAGAAGCAAAGTACCACCGAGACAAGCCTATAAAATAATCAAATTCAATCATTTCAAATAACACATCGATGAGAGCAATTTTTTGTTTTGTTTTTTCCATCATTCTGTACAAACGTCAACGTGAAGCCAAAGCTTTTCCTCCTGGCAAATTTTGGCAATTTTATCAATTGGATCAAAAGCACCGAGAATCGTTGATCCTGATGTGGCATTTACGAAAAATGGCACAAAACCCTTGGCACGTGATTCTTTTATAGCGAGCCTTAATTCATCCGGATCCATTCTACCGAGCGAATCAGTTTTCACCTATCGAGGCAAAATACCGTTTTTTTTTTTAATTTATTTAAAATTATTTTAAACTTTTTTTCGTTTTTTGCAGTTGAGGAAAAAGAATGAAAAATACATGAAAAACGCTCTCAGTGCCGAAACCCAACCAATGTGCACCCTTCATGATTGAATAATGTCCGCACTCGCTCGAAAAAGATGCCAAACGCGATTGTCCACAGAGACCTTTTGTTTTGATTTGTGGAATTTTTTGATATCTCGCGAGTACCATTCCGTACATATTTGATATGCTACCACCGGGACATAAAATTCCATCGCTCTCGGGTAAGCTCGGATAGCCAACGAGACCGAGAGCTTTGTCCAATATTTCACGCTCAAGAAGAGTAAAAACGGGCGCGACTTCAAACGTGTATCTGACATGGAAAAATTTCATTAAATTTTTTTTTAAACGTACAAATGGGAAAAAAAACGAGATAATGTGTCCAAGTTGTAGATAATTCTCACTGGCTAGTATTGAGCGCTTCACTCAGCCATGCTCCGGCCAGTCCATAACCGTCCACACCGCCGTAAAGTTGATTGTGAAAATGTGGACTTGAAGTTTTAACGGAATAACGAGCAATTTCACCAATTACCGTCTCAATTTCTTCCCGTGTCGCTGCATCTTCCTCGAGTGTTACCTTAAGTTTTTTCTACATAAAAAATATAAAAATTTAAATTGGTATTTTTTTTTATTTTTTTTATTTCATTCTAATAGAAATTCACTGGCAACGTAAAAAAAAAGAGAGAATGGGAAAGTTGCTCGTTTATGACTGCGTGGAAAGAGCTGCCGTCGATTAGAAAGCTGTCTCTCATTTTCCTCGACTGTCATTTTGTGAGTATATAATATACATATATATCGTTATCCAAGTGCGTTCTTTGTCAAATTTTTATCCTCGCTTAATTAATCATCTATGAGAATATTTATTAAACTCTTTGTAAGGAAAAAAAATAATAAAAATTTGTAATAAAAGTTCCAAAGCACTTTGTGTGAAATTTCGATGCAGCAATCTCAATTAATCGGGGACAATTATTTTCATATCAGCGCATTTTTCAAAAAAAAATGATTTAATTGAAATTTGGCGCATATTAGCTTGTAAATTAAATTAATTAAATTAAAACGATCGATCGATTTATGGGCATAGAAATTTTAAAAACTTCGTACGCATTCGCTTTTATTATGGGAATTGTGAATTACGTAAATTTCTAGCAACAGTCCGAGTGTTGTTATCTTGGCGCGACGAGGATTAATTCGTCCCGCTTTATCATCATCATTACTATATATGTATATACGGTGCAGTGCCCCTTACATAATATTCATTTTGTGTCAAAGGTCAGGGTCAGTTTTTTTTCGCTCATTTTTCTGCAGTTTTAATAATGAAGCTAATTTTTTCGACTAAATATAAAATGTTCAATAACGCGAAAATAATTATTTTTAATGCAGTTAATTTGAAATTGTTGTAATTATTATTAACGATGAAGGGTACAATTAATGGATCGATTAATAAATCAAAGAACGAGACTCGCCTGTAATTCCTTTGGATGTAGAAAATTAACAACTGGACGTTGACCCAAAGTATCAAAAATATTTTCCTCCTTGAGTATCCTGACGAGATTCTCGAGAATTTGTATGGTTGTCTGAGGATCGGCAGTTTGTTCGGCCATTGCAAACCTCGTACTGATTTCTCGTTAAGCGTTTATACAAGCGAACTCGTCGCTCCCCACCGTTTCACCAGAGACATTTTATCCATATATACACATGGGGTTGGCCGCACTTTTCGTAACTTTATGTGAGTCGTTTTTGCACGAGTCACTTCTCGCACGTTTATCCGATAATAATTCCCCAACTCTCTTATTTCTCCGCCTATTAATCGTGCGTCAATTTCATATTTTTTTTTCTTTTTCTTTTTTTTTCGCGAGACGCGAGACGACGCAACTTTGTAATCGCGTTTATTTATAACAAAAATTTTATGGCAGAGAAAAAAAAAACGAGACGGGATAAAAAATTATTAGCAATATCATTTATCGAACAATTTATGAATGAAGCATCGGAGATTTATTTTTACACGAGTCTTATACGCACAGACATTAATGAAAAATAATTATTTTTCATTAATCAACAAATATCATAATTTTTCGTAATTTAATTTATTTGTCATCTACGTATTTTTTTTTCTTTAAATAATGAAAATAAAACCATAGAAATTTCGATTTCAAGGTAATACGAGCAGGCATGTAAATAATGGAAAACAATTGGGAAAAAAAAGCTGCCAGGATGAGCAGCAATGATAACGAAAAGGTCATCGTAAAAGTTGCAACAAAAGTAACGAAACTATCCCGAGGTCAATGAACTCGAAAATGAATGTTGTAGCGACGCGAACGGCGGAATCGAGAAATCGAGGATGAATAATTCAAATATTTAAGATTTTTCATTCATTTGTTGTTGTTGCTGCTGCTGCTGCTGCTGCTGCTCGTAGAGGGTAAACGTGAGAGTGGAAATGACCATGCACGGTCAAGTATAACAGTTTGTAATACAAAAGGAGCCTCGACGATAACGTTCTCGGCTCTCTCGGTTCTCTGCAAAAAAACACGAGCGATTAGTAACGGCGTGGAATGCCACAAACCGAACAAATGTGGAAATATTTATGAATTTCATAATGGAATTTTATACGTACCAAGAGAGAGAGAGAGCAAGTGAGAGACTTTCCAATACAGCAACGATGACCAAGCGCATTATAATCGATACTGCTTTTTTTTTCACTCAAGCACTTCAAAGTCCGCATTCTGGAATAACAAATAAAAAATTATTCACTTGTAAAAATGTCAAAATGGATTATTAAAAAAAAAATCAATGAATTTTACGAAAATACGTCCAACAAAATTTAAATAAAATATTTATATACAGCTGAGCGTCCTTGTAGTAAAAAGAAAAATATATTTTTAAATTATATTATCAACTGATAACCAATGCAGCGTTCAATTTGTATTTCAATGTCGTGGAGAGAGGTAAAGGCTCATTATTTAATTACGCGCGATCTTAAATAATAATAATAATAAATATCGAAATCGGTGGTGTTCAGTTTGAGATTTATTTTTAACAGTTTTCACGCAATATACAATTTCGTAGATTTTTTTTGTGTATTTACACAGCATATGGAGTCGCGACACCAACAGTATCGAGCGGAATTCAAGGCGAGAAGTCCTTCATCGAGAATGACCTTCACAAAGTTCGTGAAAAGTCAGCTGAACGAGAAGATGCCCGCCATTTTGTATTTGAATGTAGGGGCTCATTATTTAATGACGTGCGGGGTCAAATAATAATAATAATAATAATAGTAATAGTAATAATAATGATTAGCAATAAAAATTTCTTATATTTTGTCGTCTATTTATAGAGCGTACGGAGTAACGACACCAAGAGTATCGAGGGGAATTCGCGGTGAAAGGCCCTTCATCGAGGCCCATTGACCCTCGCAAAGTTGGTGAAAAGTCAGCTGAACGAGAAGACGTCCACCAAGAGTGGATGGACCTCTGCAAACAGCCCCACCGCCAAATTCCCAAAAATTCGTCATTACACCGGAAGTGGAAAATTCTCGTGTAAAATTTGTTTGTACACCGAGATATTTTTTTTGCAGCCACATTGC
Source organism: Dyspetes luteomarginatus (assembly GCA_963669185.1). Lineage (NCBI taxonomy): Eukaryota > Metazoa > Arthropoda > Insecta > Hymenoptera > Ichneumonidae > Dyspetes > Dyspetes luteomarginatus. Next base: position 138,435 of record OY769906.1, read on the forward strand.
AAGGTAAGCAGCTCCGCAATCGCAGTGCCAAGGATTACGCGAGAGACGCAATTGTTGAATAAATTTAACTCCGTCTAATATTTTAGCTGGCAAATATGAGAGATAATTGTCCTCCAGTTGCCTGGAAAAAAAAAAAAAAAATTGTCAAGTTTTTAGACAGACAGATCTTGGCAATTATTTAAATAAATAATGATAATTCTCACAATTTTCGTAAATTTGGCAGATTGTTAAATACTTCAGGATGTAAAATTCTCAATCGATTTGAATGGAGAAAGAGAGTTGTCAAATTTTTCAAGCCCAAAAAATCATCGAGCGAAAGAGTTTCAATGGCATTGCCGTACAGAATTAACTGATCGAGGGACGAGGCATCAACGAAAAGTCCCTTTGGTATGGTTTTTAAATTATTTCGTCCCAGTCGCAATTCTTTCAGTGATGCGAGATCCCTCAGTGCGCCAGAATCGATCTATACGGATCGAATTTATATTCAAATGAAATTTAATCACCAGCTATAACGATAACTTTGCCATTATTATTTATTTATTTTTTGACATTTGACATTTGCAATCAGATGGAACAATAATATTAATGATAACTTTACTATTATTATTATTATTATTTAAATTTGGCATTTTACGTGCGATATCATATTATTGGAGAGATCGAGATTTAGCAAATTTCTCATCGAGGACAACAATCCATTTGATATTTTGGTAAGACGATTATCACGAAGATCCAGCTGTTCGAGATTCGTTTGAATGGCAAATATACCAATCGGTAAATCCTCAAGTTTATTCTCGTCAAGACGCAGACATTTTACATTTAAAAGATTATGAAATATTTCCAATGGCAATGATGTTAAATGATTTTTTGCCAGTGAGAGTTCTTCGAGATTTTTCAATCCGTGAAATAATCCACGTGGTAAATTGGCCAAACGATTATTCGACATGTCCAATAAAAGTAGAAAATTATTCGTCAGAAAGAGACCATCTGGCAGTGATTGAAATCTGTTGGATGATATATCGCTGAGATTTGTGAAAAGAAAAAAATACAAAAATTAATTTATTTTCAATTGAAAAAAAAAAAGGAAGGATGAAAAACAAAAATTCCAAACTCACAAAATATGAAGATTACGCATTCTGAGCAATTGAGTCGGATGTAATTCCCACAATAAATTTTTACTCAGTCTCAAATGCGTCACACTGTGCAGTGAAAAGAACGAATTGAGAGACAAATGCTCAATGAGATTATTGCTGAGATCTCTGAAAAAAATTGTCACGAAAAATTGTACAAAATTTTCATTATTTATGTATTTTGGCATTGTTGAATTATTACTCACAAATCGCGCAAGTGCGTCAAATCTCGAAAAGTATCTCGATGTAGTGCAGTCAGCTGATTGCTCCCAAGGTCACTAATTCGACAGTATTTAATAAAAATATATATATACTTTTTTTTTCCACAGCACAAAATCCATAAATTTTTGAAAAAATATTTTCAAATTGATGGAAAAAAAAAGAAAAAAAAACCCACAGCTTGAGTATATCGTCGGGTATCAATTGAGCAGGTGGCACATCGAGAAGGCCATAACGCCAGCAAGATATCGATTTAGTTTCCGGTCTACATTTGCAAGGACCCTCGGCACAAATTTCCCAATCTCCTGGCCAGCCGCGAATTTGCCAAACTTTTCATCGATTTCCCCGAGACATAAAAAAAGGGGAGGTGGTATTTTAAATATAATTATGACGTCACGATATTCATATATATATATAATGATGGAGTAAAAAAAAAGAAAGAAAAGAAGGAAAAAAATACAAAATAAATAATAAAAAAATATGACCTGGTTGCTCAACAGCTCGTAATCGTCTCTCGGCTCGCGAGAGTCTCGCCTCGATATCGTCAAATCTATTTGACATATTCTCAGCCTCAAGTGACTTTTGACCAATGCACGATTTCCAAATTTCAGGACAAACTTCACAGTGGCAGGTGAAAAAAAATGATAAAAAATATAATTTGAATATTATCTCATTGAGAAAAAGATAAAAATTGCTTGTGTCACTCGACATTATTCAAAGCGTCGACTTGGTATTTGACGACGTACTGACAGTTGATCGCATATACCCCTTAAATATACAAGGCTCATCCCTATTAGCCAGATTCATTAATTAAACGAGCAAATCGACTCCAATCGTGGCTGTCGTCGTGATGGGACACGAGGCAGGCTCATCCTTAATCGAGCAACAATGCTTTTGGCTCGTGTACACAGCCACCCATATATATATATATATATATATATATAGAACGCAAACACAAACACGCCAGACTTGTCGAATTACGCGAAAAATAATTCTATAATAATTTCTCATTGCTTGATCGATGAATAAATTTATCAAAATTTTGTGTTAATATTTTAATGCACAATTTCCTTAATATAAATCGTTTATATTACAAATCAAGGAATCTAAGCTGACTCGACTAAAATATCTTTACTCGCAGCTTCATATAAATATATATATTAGTTTTGGTAGAGTAAAAATTGTTGCACATTGAAATCAAATAAAAATTAATTATGATTACATATATATATAATATTTTCATCTATCGATAGTGATGTTTTTTTTTTTTTTGAAGCTCGGAAAAAGATTGAAATTTTATACGTAAAGTTTGACGCCACCTGCACCGGGACACTCGCCTTTGTTCTTCACCGTTAATTCTGCAATTGTTTGAAAGAAAAGAAAAAAATAATTTGAGCCATTTAAAAATGAAAAAAGAAAAGAAAATGTTATCGATAATTTGAAGAATAATTCTTACTCGTTGCCATTTCACAATTATGAATATCCATGGCGCATTGAGTTCCAAATGTCCTTGGCTTGAATGTCGCATTTGCCGGATCGTGAGCGCAGACCGGATCATAACCAGAGCCGCACTCTTTCAAGCAATCCTTCTTAGCCTTTTTTGCATCCTTGGCATTTTTAATAGCATCCTTAACATCCTTGGATGCAGTTGCAGCCTCCTTAATCTCTTTTGGCTCTTTGACATCCTTTGCTTTAGTTGCCATGTCCGAGGGTTTTGCCTCGGCCTCGTTCTTGTACAGTGCAAAAATGCACGCAAATGCCAACACTGTCGAGGTGAAAAAAAAAAAAAAATCCATTAAACACAATAATCGCAACGAGCAACGATAAACTCTACTTGATTCTCTCTAACGGCACATAATAGACTTTCGTATATTGGATAATCGGTGAAGCTTTAAGACGAAGCAAATTTCTTAACGTCGTCATTGTCGTCATTATTATCGTCGTCGTCGTCGTCGTCGTCGTCGTCTCTTCGAGAAACATCGACACCGCCTATCTCACGTTTTACACTCCAAGGGTACAAAATATAAGCAAAAAATTCCCCAACGATAAATTTTTATATGTATAAAAAATAAAGAAAAAAATTAATCAAATTTTCTCTGCCATGAGAATTATTTTTATCAGTAAAATTTTTTTTTTTATTTCGATATATAAAAAAATTGTAACAAATCTCTCGTGTATATTATTAAAGTTAACTCACCCAATACAATTCCCTTCATTTTTATTGATTAAGTTTCTCCTAAAAATTCACACAAAACAGAAACTCTTGATCACGTGAGAGATTTTTTTCGATTTTTTTATTTAAAAACAAAAAAAAAACTTCTTTTCAATTTTTTTTCTAGATTCACGTCAATAAGTTCACGCGATGATATTGTAAAAGAGACTCGACAAGTTTATGCTCGATCATGCGGTTTATATGTACCAATCTTGATCTCTGTCATCCCCCCCCCCCCGCCCCCGCCTGCTCCCCACCTGCGTTGTCCGCATCAGCGCGTGAACCATTTCCATCGTGCAATATTCAACTGGCAAAGGAGAGATGAAGATTGTATGGATAGGAGGAGTGTAAAAGAGCCAAAGAGTACGTGTGGTGTCCAGTAGATGGTCAGAGAGACGGCAAGAGAAAAGTGACCGGTGAATACTGGTTGGGCCGGCTACCCAATAGCCGCGACCTCTCCGTCCTCAGAGCTCTTGTCCGGTTCCAGCACACTTTGACCTCATATTATTATCACTTTGTCAATTTGCCATTATCCCCCATTCAACGGCCACCGAGAGATCACGAGAGATTAGATCACGCTATATGAAAATCAACGACGTTTTGTGTCTTTAATCATTTTCTCTCTCTCTCTCTCTCTCTCAAACGAACACGACGTAGGAAAGAGACAAAAAAGAAGAAAAAAATTAATCGAAATAACGATTGATAAATAGATGAAAATTAGATGATTATTAGAAAAAAAATTGTCGATGAAAATGTTCGTTGCCTACATTATTCCTCTGCTTAAAAATTCATAGCTTCGACTCGTTTTTGTTTTTTTGTATTTACTTTCTCACAGTGGCGAGATTCGGTGCCATGTGGTCCTGCGACTTCAAGGATATCGGTAAGAGAGTGACGCATAAAGCGTGTCTGCGACGCACTTTATGCTTTGTAACATCTGTGTAAGAGTTTTCGTTGATACAAACGCTTGAACGTTTGAGTGTATAAGAGGTGAGCCTAGAGAGCGTTCGTTCAACCTCTTTTTTAGCTATACATATATATATATATATATGTATATTATGTATATACGTATGCCACGCACGCACAAACGCACACACGCACAAACGTGTATATATGTATATATGTATAGACGTATATCACGCAAGCACGCACAAACGCATATATATATATATATATAGCAGCAACAATTTCAGTTAAATTCCATTAAACGTTCTCGCGACTGGCAAACGAGAGAGTGTCGTAGATTGCTGATGACAATCAAATGTCATTATTGACCGTGTCATAACTGCATTCCCCCACCTCCTCTGACACTTGCTGTCACGCGAAATATCAAGCAATATTTATATTCGTTATATATAAGAATAACGAAATGTTGCAAGCGTGTGTTATGTAGTATATATATATATATATATGAATATATATATGATTGACGATTATGATCCGAGAGGGGCTGACCCAAATTTTCAACGACGGAAGTTGATGAGTCAAACACAGAGAGCCCTTTTTTCCCCTACGGCGCTCTTTTACTCGCGTGTTCAATTGCAACGAGCCGAGGAACGAAACGGTCAGAGCGAGATAATGATAAACAAATCAAAATGGCAAACGAGCGAGCTCGTAAAAGAGTCTTGAAAGGACAATCTGTCAATCTGCATTTGCTTTCGTTTATCTGCTCATTGTATATGTCCACATGAGTAATGTCTTTAATTCGCGCATATATATATATATACATATACATATATGCATATATATATGTTTTATACGTCGTAAAGTAGAAGAAACATAACATTGAAACTTCTCGTTCCTTCCTGTCCGTTTACTCTCGTAGAAGCCTCGGTGGACTGATTTAAAGTGTAAACAAGGTCCTCGTATCCCTGCAAACGTCTTGGAGAACCGAGATGGCGTCTCTCTATCTCTCATTGTTGCTGTCTCGTAAACTGGTTTTTATACTATATATATAGTATAAAAACCAGTTTACGAGACAGCAACAATGATAATTTTATTTATAAATCATTGGAATAAAAAATGAAGGAAAAAATAAAGAAACTCAATCATTATTGTCAAGGCAGATTTATTAATTAGCGCAATTTTTTTTTAAATATACATCACCACTGCGAAGATAAATTGAGCTTGATATTTTGTATTTTTGATTCGTAACATTCGTTAATCGATTATTATGTACATTTTTCACAATTTTTTTATTTCAACAAATTTTGGAAACTGCGTTCCATGTTTAGAATACTTTGAGCGTCTCCTCAGAGTCATTAGAAATTCTCCTCTCGTAAAATAAATAAATAAATAATTTAAATAATCTCGTGGCAGGGAGGTGAGAGATGAATTTTTCTCACGTGTCCAAGCGATTCGTGCGTGTTCCTTCATTCTCATAATTAGTTTCTTCAGTTGCATAATTTTTAAACAAACGAGCGTAATCATTCCATGATTCTTCGTGAGTGATGAATTTTCTCATTCGACAAGTAAAACTCGTGCAATCTTTGTCTGCTTTTTTTTCCAAATTATCTTTTTTTTTCTCATATTGTTCGATTGAACTCGTGACAAAAGCAGTGAGAATATTGAGACGATTCGAATCGGCTGTTGAGAGAGAGAAATACGACGATACGTAAATTTTGGAAAATTCATTAAATAATAAAAAAAATGTTACAATTTATTCGCGTAAAATGTCAGATGATACATACGTGTCTTGAATTTTCGTGAATCATCAGAATCGTCAGAGTCGTCGTTGTTTCCAATTTTTTTTACAATTTCCAATTTTGGGATAAAAAGAAGAAGACAAATGAGACCGATAAATTTAACAATCATCTTGAAGATAAGGAGCTTGAGTAATATTTTTGCGAGAGTAAATGCATTGAGTTTGAGGGCAAATGGCCAAATGAAATCCATCGAGGGCAAAGATGGAAGATGCTGCGAGAAATCCTGCGTGGCGTAAGGTGATCCGTAAGAGGTTGCAGGTGGTCCATAAACTTTGATCAAAAAAAAAATATATATATATATTTTTTTTTTCAATAATTCTTCAACTGAACTAAAATTTGAAAAAAATAATTTTGCAAGCAACAATAAAAAAATTGAGTCTCAAACAAATTCGAGCCTCTAAAATTTTGGAGCTTCAGAATGAATCCAAGAATAAAATTGAAATCTTAAAAATTAGCAATAAGATTGTGATGACAATGAAAAAAAGAGAAAAAAAAATCGTAAATTCTTGATAACCTTGAGAGAATACTGGCGAGATGGCCTATTGAATAATTGGTAGAGAGATAAGTAGCTCGATAAAACGAGCTCTGTACGACGGAACAAAGCCATTACGAGATGAATCTCTAGAATAATTGCTATGGACAACGTATATATATATATATATATAAACGAGGCAATCACGCACGCATATTAAATATATCTATATATATATATCATACTATATATTTGTCTATTTTGTATGCGTGGCGAATTTTACAATAAAAAATAAAAAAACCTCTGGAATAATTGATATGTACAACGTATATATATATTTGTCTATTTTGTATGCGTGGTGAATTTTATGACAAAAAAATGGCGAGAAATAAAAATAAAAAGAAACCACGAAGAGCTCGATATGAAAAGTGCCAATACGATACCTCTCGCCTCACCTTGCTGGGTAATTCCTGCATGAGGATATCCATTGTTGACCGTCGTCGGTGGCCCGTAAGAATTTTGGGGAATTGTCGACGGAGCTTTGTTGTAATTATTATTTGGCAAATTGTAAATTTCCGTATGTGGAATTGGCGAGCCGTAAGAAATTTTTGGTGATGGATAAAAATCATTATTTTTTTGATGATTGTCATTAAAATTGGGAAAAGAATGAACGGGCAACGAATAAGAGTCACTGGGAGTTGGAAAAAATGGTTCTGGGGTAGTTGGTAGACCGTAAGATATTCTCGGTAAATTTTTCGTTATTGGACGATTGTGAATGTCACGTTGAGGAAAATTATACAAAGAGGAGGATGGAGATGGCGTTGTTGGATAATTCTCGTGAGGATGACGATATATCGGACCCTCGTTGTAATCTCTTCTTATTAATTTTGAAATTTTTGGCTTCGTCTCGATAATGACCTCGTCCCGTCGGTCGTTTCTCGTTTGCGAATGTTCCAGCGCGTCTAAATAACTGTCTCTCGACGATACTTTGACATCTCGATAAATTTTATCGTTTGACGTTAAAGTCTCTTTGTGGGGATAAACGACTCTTGGTGCCTAAATACAAAATTTTAATATTATTATTTTTTTTCAAATTTTTTCAAAATTTTAAAGATCAAAAATTACCTTCGCATTTTTATCTTTATCCGAGAATGATGATTTTCCCTCGGAATAGACAATTGCAACTTTTGACATTCCGAGAATTATCGGCTGTTTGTCAGATTTATCTTTAATTGGAGAATTTTTAGATTTTTCCACGATATTAAAATCGTCCAAATCTACGCGTGACTCCATTTTGAGACTCGATGAGACACTTGGTACTGCGATCGTCTCTTTATGATTCGAGGGTAAATCTTTACGTATTTCCGTACAATTTACAATCGTTGTGACAATAAAAATTGTCACGATAATGTGAAAAAATTGTCCTCTCTTGCATTGAAAATTCATTTTTTATTTTCTTTCTCAATCTTGATTTCGTTTTATTTTTTTATTTTTTTATTTTTGGGTCTGAAAATTTTGTATAAATTGTTATCGAGGTCAGAGAAATTATACGAGCCCCTCATTAGGATTTAATGAAAATGGAAGGCCTACTGCTACATAAACACAATGAGCAAATGCGAGCAAACGCCACGACAGGCGACTACAAACTGATCAAGAATTTTTTTTTTTCCCATTGGCATTCATTGGCATACAAAATAGAATGGATCTCAACGTGTAACGCACAACAAGTAGATGTAACTGTCAATGCCCTTGAAACGCCTTCTGCCAATAGTATAAAAAAAATTAATTTTTATTAATTACTTTAATTTGTTCCGGAAACGTGATTGAAAAATTATTTTTCCCCAATTTTAAAGATGAGGGCGATGAGCCGCTTGAAAACTTTTTTTGGCCGATAGAAATTTATGCATTGCGAGTTTAACGATAAATTTTTAATTGAAAATCAGCAATTGATTTAAAGCTCGTCAAATAAATAATAATAATAATTGAGACCTTTTTGGTGATGAATAATAATCCAAAAATTGTTGGCGTTGAGGCTCCCTCGAGCACTGGCACACGAGCAGATTACACTTTAATCATCAAATGAAAAATCATATATATTGATATTATTGATGTGCTCGAAACAAAAATAAAAAAAAAAAATACGACAACACTTTTCGAAGCTCGAACAGTTTGGAAATAAAAAAAAATCGTGTCACGACTCTGTTTTTATATGGGGACCTATCGTTGGAGGGGCAGGTGCCCCTTTTTGTCTTAGTAGGTTACTGTTTCATTCTATATACTCGTCTCTTTCTACACAATGCGTTACGTTTCACCATTGTCGTCACCCCTTCCATGTAAATTTAAACAAATATCAAATTAAACGTGCAAATGATCGATAATCATTCCGCCTAATTATTGAATTAATGGGATCGAATTTAGGGTCACTGAAATAATTTTTTGTTCCTACAATTTATCTCCTTACCATTTTTTTTATTTAAAAAAAAATTCAAAAGAAATGGCAATATTATCGTCGATACGGAAATTAACCTTTGACAGTAAAAGGGATGTGCGATTATTCGAGGTGATTTGGTACGAAAAAAAATTGAAAAAAATTAAGAAAAAAAAAAAAACGGAATGCGAAAGTGTTGAGGACGAATCAAAGACTTTTAAGGCGCAGTCGCATTATTATGTACTGGGGGTATCTTGCGATAACGGTCCCTCCCGCACACACACACACACACACACACACACACACACACATATATATATATATATATACTAGCGACACAAAATATACTCGTCCACGATTCTTTGATCCAGTGGCACACTTAAACACTGACAATTATCAGACTTTGTCGAGTTTTCACTCGCATCTAAAAGACACGCGCCGCGTACCAAAATATTCATTTCGAGCGAGACAAAAGATAGAAAAAAAAAAAAAAAGTAATTTGCCGCTCAGACAAAAATATTTGAATTGGAAACAAAAAAATTTCTCGTATATAAATGAGAAATTTGCTTGTATCGTCTGACGAATCAAAGGAATATAAAAAGCATAAAATACTTTTGGCTTTTGGTGGGAAGCCACCAAAAGCGAGCACAATCGATCCCAATGGAATTATTGTTTGGCGTTTCCAGGCTACCACAAAAATTGTATTTAATTTCTACAGTGCAGCGCGACGTTCGCCACAACTTGCCAGTCTCTGAATAATTTTTTTATTATACATTATAAATGTTTTTATTTCGCGTGAAAAATTTTGTTTTTTTTTTTACAGTTCTAAACTTTAAACCACTATATATGTAATCTGGGAAGAGATTCTGAATAGCTGCAGTTTGTGTCCGTCTCATTAGAAAAATGTCTCAGTCTGATGTCGAAACGAGGTAAATGCAACGATAATTCTGATATATATAAATCATAGAGGGCAGCACATTAAATATATTTTTAAATCCTCAGCATCTGGTTAAATGTAAAAAATATATTTTTTAATTCGTAGTTTATTTAACGTAAATTTAAGGTGGATGAAAATTGAAAGTATGAAGGATTTAATAATATTATCCGAGGATGTGATTGCCATAGCATCGGGAATTTTTGTTATGTTTTTCAACTTGAGTACACGCGAGGAGAGAATTGAAAAGTTTGACAGTCCTGATAGAGGCAGAGGTGCTTCATGCTTGGCAGGACATCCGGTAAGATTTTTTTTTTTTGATAATTTAAAAAAAAAAGGAAAAAAATTATTTGATAAATAATTTTCAGATAGTTGGAATGTTCGCAACGTCGGAAAGACGCCGAAATCCAAAAATATCAATTTTCACTTATCCAGGAATACGCAAAGTTTCAAATTGTATTTTAAAAAATGGACCAAATAATTATTTGTCGTGCATTTTTGCAGGCACCGAATATTTAATTACTCTGACAGATTTTCCTAATTTTCGTATAATCGTTTGGCTGTGGAGAAACGGAGAGAATATTAGCTCGATCGATACAACAATTAACGATCATCATCAGCGAATCACGTGAGTTGAAGAAAAAAAAAAACAAAAAAATTACTCCCAATATTTTAAATGGTTTTAATTTTTTTTTGAAAATATTCCCAGATGTTCTTCATCTTCGCCATATCAAGTATCACAAATTGGCAAATTTTCTGGTAATTTGGCCGTTTACGATGTCAACGTGTGTTCAAGAATAGTTACGATATCTCGTACGAGTGAAAATTCTTCGATGAAAAAAATTGTATGCGCGTCATGGACGTTGGATGGAAATTTATTGTCTTGCGATGCAAGAGGAAATGTTACGCTAAATTTTAGCGACGGCAAAAGACGTTATCTCGTTGTGCGAGGAGATGAAAATATCGATACGTTAAACGAAAAGGGAAATCCTTTGATCGAGACTTTTCGATCAGGTGTAATTCTCGTTAATAGGGAATCCCGAATAATGGTGAGATTTATTTCGAGGTTTGAAATGTTTTGATTAACGCGCGAGGCCTATTCTGAGATTTTAGAGGCCTCAAATAACACGAGCCCTATTGTGAGATTTTAGGGGCCTCAAATAATACGAGGCCTATTGTGAGATTTTAGGGGCCTCAAATGTTTATTAACACGAGGCCTATTGTGAGATTTTAGGGGCCTGAAAAATGTTAACACGAGAGGCCTCAAATGTTTATTAACACGAGGCCTATTGTGAGATTTTAGGGGCCTGAAAAATGAAGATCGGAAAATAATTATAGGAAATAGTTTTACAGAAAACCAACAAGCACCGATAATCGTGTAAAATCTGCAAGTCTTTGGAATCTTGTGTGGTCCATTGAGGCAAATTCTCATCCTATTGGAATTGTCAAATCGTTGATGCACCGTGAAAATTTATTATTTTACAATGAAAACGGAGAAATATTCGAATGCTGTGCCAACGACGAGGAGGATCCTCCAAAAATTCGTGTAATCGCCCATCAAGGCTCAAAATACAAATTTGTCACATCGATCAATCCACGTGGTGATGAAATAATTGCGATCGATAATTACGATCGTTTGTGCATTTTTCAATGTCTCACAGGAGAATTGGTCACGAGCATATGTTTGAAAATTTATGGCCACGGTAAATTTTTTCTTTGTTTAAAAAAAAAATATAATCGTAATATTTATTTGTCAAAATAATAATTTTATGAAAATTATTGCAGTTCGTTGTATCGCGTCTGAGGCAAATTTTCCAATCGTCACAATTGGCACGGAAATTGGAAAATTTATTGTAATTAATTTGATGAAAATTTCACAACCATCAATCACAAGAGTAATCCACTTGCAGAGAGAATCATTAGAAATTATTCGTTACTCGTGGCTTGCCAGTATTATCGGAGCTCTCAGTATTGATCGAAAAAAATTATTCATTATCGATAATGACGATGAAAAATTAAATTACTCAGTTTTGGGTCTTTTAGAATCAACGATAATGGAAATAATTGATTTTCTCATATACGAGAATGATAATGAATCGACGAAAATTTTAATTCTCGAGAGAGGTGGAAAATCTGTCAAGTGTGGCAAAAAAATAATTATTTATTCATTTGAGAATAAAACGTGTGAAAAAAAATGTGTCATAGAATTGACAAATGTGCTAAATTCATTGAATTATGGACGAAATAAATATGAATTTATCGTCGTTCCTTATCTGACAAAACAATTAAATTTTTTACAAATTCAGGTTGGTTGAAAAAAATTTATCAATAATTTTTCGAATAATTTTCAGATAAAATAATATTCGTGACGTTTATTGATGCTGCGTGGATTGACAGAAAAATTTTGAGGGAATTACATTGACCGAGGCACTGTCTTTGCCTCACCAATTGACCAATATTAAAGTCATCGTAAAAAATTCTTTTGTTATAACTTTTAGCTACGATGGTTTAATAATTATTAGAGATAAAAAAAAAATTGAGCAAGTTGTAGCAATTTTCATGTCCCATCATCGACTCGATGGTGGAACCAGCAGCGCAATTTTCTCGCCTCTCAACAATATAATTGTCTCGTTGGGACGAAATGGTGATTTAATTGCTACGAAAATTTGGTAATTGATTAAAATTATGGTGAAAAAAAAATCAGACGAGTCGTGAATAATTTTTTTATTTTTTTTCTCAAAATTTCAGCAATATTGAATCCACCTCTGATTTGATTATCGATCGATCGGCTCAAAGCCGCAAAGAGCCAAAAGAAGACACTCGACATGATTATTTAACTTGGATCGAAGAAAAAATTGCTAAAAATGAAGAAAAAGAACGAGAAAAATGTGCCACTGAGCGTAATTCTATAATGAAAGATTTTTCAAATCTTCGAGAACGTGTATGAGATATTATTTCTCTCACTCTTTATTTTTTCGAATTAAATATTACAATAAAAATGAATTTTGTAATAATTTAATTTTGGTTTTTTGTTTTCAGCTGCGCCTTCTTCTAGACGCAAATGAGAAGGAATCGGAAATAGTTAAACTTCCAATTTCTTCGTTTGATCTGAATGAAAAATCACGAGGTGAAAAAATAAATGAAAATATTGAAAAAGGAACTGAGCTCGTTGATAAATTGGAGAAAGAAATATCCGAGCGTGATAAAGTTTCGGAATTTGTTCGTAAATTATGCTGGGAAAGGATGGAAATTCATGCTTGTAGTCTTTTGTCATTTAATGGAAAAACAAAAGTTGATAATTTTCCTTTGCCACGTGTAACAAAGGATCGTGAAAATAATCGCAGATGGTTAAATTTTTCCATCGAGTTTAAACCCATGGAAAGCTGGAAAAGTACGAGAAATAATTTCATTCCCGAGAATTTGTCAATAGTGGGAACAACGGGACATCGATTTATACCGGAAATGATCAATGAATCGATAAATCAAATACAAAAATATTCGAGTTACACTGAGGGTCTGAGAGCGAGTATCGCGATGAGAGATCGAGAACATAACCTCAAAATATATTTTAACAAATTGTTTGAAAATATGAAATTATCGAAAGAGCATGAATTAATTATGATAGCTCAACGTCTCAGTGAAATTGAATATTGTGCATTGGAATTGAAAAAACATTTTCATACAGTTAATCCCATTGAGAGTTGTAAATTTTCACAGCCACTCTGGCACTTTAGCGAAAAGCCAGAAACGATCGTAAACGTGACACAAAGTGAAATTTCAAAGGGAAGAGCTGCAATATATATAGAGCGTGATTTACGCTTGGAAATTCAAAGAAAAGAGAAAGAAGAGAATTTAAAATTAAATAACCATTTTCGAGAAAAAGCTCTGGAAATAATGATGGATGGTTTACTCGAAGTGAGGTCAGTATGAGAATCCACAAAGTTTGATTTTTCTTTGAAAAAAAAAAATACAATACGTCATTTATTTTCCATGGAAAACAAAGATGGGAGGATGAGATTAAAAAAGATCCACCCAGACCTTTGTCGCTATCGAGAAAAAATCCTTCAAGTTATACAGAGGAAGAAATGGTAGAATTGGAAATTTATCGAATAAAATGTGACGAGCTCGCTCGAGAGAGAGAAAAATATAAAAAAATTCTCCAAGATAAAATAATACAAGTGGAAGGTTTTTTTTTTTCACCATAATGATTCACGTTAATTAAATATATTTTCTTACTCATGTCGCGATGATGATGATGATGATTTTTTGTAATTATTTATTTTTGGACAGAAAGCCTACGACGAGGTGTGAACGATTTTGACCGAAAACTTGAAATATTTCATTTGGAACGAATAAAAATTGAGTCCGCAATATTGCAAGAGACATTGATGAGTCTGAGAGAGTCGCAGAGACACTCGCTGAGACAACGAGGAATGGAAATAATCCAATTGGCACAAAATGAATTATCAATTGGTAGTGAAGAATTAAAAAAATTCAACGATCTCTCAATTATTTTTGAGACTGCAGTGAGCGAAGTGAAAAATCGTTATGAAAATTTATCAAAACGTGATAAAATATTTGATGGAAAATTTCGTGGTGAATTTCCTGATTTGAAGCAACCAATGGTCGAGCATCTTTTGCGACATTATCGTAAAAGACCGAAAAATGTACAATTGACATGTACATCGATCACATATCTTATGGAAATTGGCAAGTGCATCGTCAGTCGAGAAAAATCAGAAATATTGCCGAGATATTGTTTAGATTTTTTGTCTGGAATGAACAATCTTGACGCGATGCCAAATAATTTGCCCGCCCAAATAGACACGAATCATTGGAATATTTTGTGCAAATTGAGACGAGCCAAAGTCGAGTTGGAAATTAAAGTTGGTACAATTTGCTTTTCAGCTTGCTGCTCATTCGATTTATTTCCATAAAGTAAAATATAGATTTGATTTTTTTTTCAATTAAAAAAAAAAAACAAATATATATTTTAGATCAAAAGTTGCGCGGTGGAAGTCGCGGAAGCTGAGCAAACATTTGCTCTAAATCAGAGAGCTTGCACAAGCGCTGAAATGAAAATTAATCAAATGAAGGAAATGATAAATGAGCTCGAGATGAAAAATGAGAAAGTATTGGAAGATACGAGAATTCAGTTGGTTTTAAAAATGGGCCAGATAGAGTCTCGTTTGTACGGTGATACGAGTGAGTTGTCCAACGCCGTATTTCTCCCATTGCGTATCGTCCAAGATGCGAATAATGCAATAATAGCAGCAGGAGAAAAAAAACTCGGAGCAATGAGAAAAACGGTTGTGTTTCGTCGTACAATATTGTGGCGTGAATGGCGCCACAAGTGCATGCGAGTTACACTCAATAACATGAGAGAAGAGCTCAAAGTTTTAC
Organism: Dyspetes luteomarginatus; assembly: GCA_963669185.1. Classification (NCBI taxonomy): domain Eukaryota; kingdom Metazoa; phylum Arthropoda; class Insecta; order Hymenoptera; family Ichneumonidae; genus Dyspetes; species Dyspetes luteomarginatus. The sequence continues at coordinate 153,935 of OY769906.1, forward strand.
AGTCTGTCAGAGTTACGAGAGAGATGCAAAATTATTTGTTCATGACAAAACCAAAACGTGACAATGGGAGGGGAGAAAAAAAGGGAAAAACGTCCGAGTGTATAGTCACATCAACGGCCAAGGTACGAATCAATAAGCAGTTCTACAAAACATGTGTGTGTGTGTGTGTGTGTGTGTGTCTGTGCCTGAGTCTGAGCTGAGGCTGAGGCGATGCATGTAAACAAACAGAATTACCGCGCTCAAGCTCATTCTCGTTTTTTTTTTCTTTCGCCTACAGAGTGAGAAACAAAAAGGAGAAAAATAAATGAAATTTTTTTATCGTCAAAACTTGCGTTTTCAGAGACTCGAGAAAATGCTTGAGGACAAAAAGAACAAATTGAGAGTTACAAGTCGATATATAAAATTATGGAGAAATGAAAACAAAAGACACGAAGAATCCTTGGAAATGATGAAATTAACGAGTTTCAAAGCTTCCATGCTCATTCACGATGAAAATTGTGAGAGAAACAGGAGATATCGAAGAATTAAATTAAAAGCCATTATGAGAAGAACGAGAATGATGAAAAAAATCCATGAAAATTATAATGAATTGTTAGCTCTACAGACGCAATTAGAATTATTGAGACTCAAGACATTTCCAACATTAAGACTCAAAGAATCACCGCTAGGGCTCGCTACAACGTCCAATAAAAATTAAATCTCGTTTCTTGTATATTTAAAAATAAAAAATTATATTATCCAGGGAATAATTTATTTACGAGAATCAAAAAAACCCACCAAAAAAAAGAAACTTCTATCACGAATGATTACTGCGGGTCATTGGAGGTCAGCAGGGAGCACATCCAAGAGTTATCGCTCGAATATATTTTTTAATTATTTTATCCTCTTGCCGGGTATAAGACAATCAAAGAGCCATGTGTGTATGATGTAATAAAAAATAATAAAAAAAGTTCAACCTATGAAAATAAACTCGTCGTCTATTCGTGTGACATATATATATATATATATATATATATATAATTGAGGAAGTCTTATCAGACGTATTTTCCAATGTGATTATAGAAGAGTCTAAGAGCGGGGAAGTACCCTGATGCTTAACCGCAGATGTATATACATATTATAGTTATTTACTGATGATCGACCGTAACCCTGACTCTCGATTCTATACGCATTAATATATGCACACGCAACCAATTCTTCCACCATTTATACTATATATATATATATGTGTGTGTGTGTGTGTGTGTGTGTGTGTGTGTGTGTGTGTGTGTGTGTGTGTGTGTGTGTGTGTGTGTGTGTGTGTGTGTGTGTGTGTGTGTGTGTATATGTATAGACACGCATAATTTACCAATAATACAGAAGACGATCTACGTGCTTGTAATACGATGCAATATCCTCTTTTTTCTCCCTCACGCATTAATCTCGCATGACTACAGGACAAAATGATAGCCAAGACATTCGACCCTCACGATCAAACAGAGACAAAGAATTAAAAATATATAAATATATATATATAGAAAATTTGAGAAAAAATATTCATCGCAAGAGTTATTTTTGCAATATACGAAATTGTCGACGTAATACATTCCATATCTAAAAGTTGACCCAAGTTCAGACGCGCGGTCAGAGAGAGAGAGAGAGAGAGAGGAGAGCCGCAATGAGCATAGCATAATAAATGCACAAGGAGAAATTCATGCAACAATGTCAATGAATACAAGAGAGCAAGAGATTATGTCTAGGATTATAATCGTCTGTTGATGAAAAGAACGTTCTGTATATATATATATATATATATACATATATATATATATGTATATGTACGTGAATAAAAATTGACGACGGGAGACGCGAATTGTCAGTGTGGTGGGAAAGAAGAAACGAGACAAAGTACACATGAGGAGAAACGGAGGGAGTCCTATACAACTATATAGCTATATATATATTTATGTATATAAAAATATATATATATATGTATATATCGTTTACCCTCTCCGCAACGACCGGACCGGCCAAAGAATGACATCTTGTCCACCTATATAAGAAAGATCCTGCGATGAAACGCTCGTACAACTCCTCAGATCTTACACTCTGGCTTATTTCTCCTCGTATTATAATATTCGCTCTGAGCGATAATAGTGCGAGTGAGTTTTGTGTACTTTTTGTTTCCGAGGTGAAAAATAAAAAAGGCGAAAGAAACTTTTTCGCCTTTATTTACTTTTGGATCGTCAACGATGTCACGAGAATTCGTCCTTGTTGCCCTGACGGCTTTGTTCGTCGGGACTTGCATGGCCGAGGAGCCAACCACCAAAGCTCCTACGTGTAAGCTCTTACTTTTTTTTTTTTTATTATTATTATGACAAAGAAAAAACTCAACTTTATTTTAATATCAATCTTTGAATTCATATTTATAATTCTGAATGAAAAAAAAAGTTGAAAAAAAATGGGGGAATTATTGATAAATTTTCATTTGATTAAATTTCGCTGAATCGAGAGTATAAAATTTATGAAAAATCGATACGTTTTTTTTTTTTTTTTTTTTTTGGTATATCAAGATCGCATTAATATAGTTTTTTTTTTTTTTTTTCCTTTGCCGCATTTATATAGTAAAAATATGCGTGCCCGAAATTTACTCGAAGGAGTGCCTAAAAATGGTGGAAGATTCGGCAGCAAAGGGAATCCCGATAATTTGCATATCGGGTCGTGACAGACTCGAATGCATTGATAAGGTTGGCAAAAAAGAAGCAGATGTCGTTGCGGTCGATCCCGAGGACATGTATCTCGCTGCAAAGAGCGAACTGGCCAATCAAGCAGGCTTCAGTGTCGTCGAGCAGGTAAAATAAAAATTTACACTAAAAAAAAAACTCGCATGATAATTATCATAAAAATAGAATTTTTATAAAAATAAAAAAAAATTACAGCTAGAAATATATAATTTCTTTGGCCAAAATAATAAAATAATTATTCAACTCTTTGAGTTACTATTTGCTATTTATGAAAAAATAAAAAATAAAAAATGGTTAATAGGTTCGAACCAAAGAAGAGCCCGAGGCCATCTACAGATACGAGGCTGTCGCTGTAATTCACAAAGACTTGGAAATTCACGACGTTCAAGGCCTCCGTGGTCTTAAATCTTGTCACACGGGTGTTGGCCGTAACGTCGGTTACAAAATTCCCATAACTAAGCTGACCGCGATGGGCGTACTGGCCAATATCAATGATCCGGAATATTCAGCTCGCGAGAATGAAATAAGAGCTTTGAGCACGCTTTTCAATAAGGGTTGTCTCGTTGGTACTTGGTCACCAGATCCAACCATTAATCAACGACTGAGTAAGAATCGAGTCAACGATTTTTTTGTCTCTTTTTCATTATTTAATTTTTGTATTTTTTTTTTTAATTTAATTTTTGTAATTAATTTTTTAATCAATTTTTGTAATTAATTTTTGTAATTAATTTTTGCAATTAATTTTTTAATAATTTTTTGTAATTAATTTGTTAATTAATTTTTTAATTAATTTTCAAATTAATTTTTTAATCAATGTTTGTAATTAATTTTTTAAATTAATTTTTGCAGAGGAGACTTACAGCAACATGTGCGCCCTCTGTGAGAAACCGAGCGTGTGCGATTATCCTGATATATACTCGGGCTACGAGGGTGCATTGAGATGTCTCGTTCACAATGGAGGTCAAGTCGCATGGACCAAGGTCATATACGTAAAGAGATTCTTTGGTCTACCAGTTGGTGTAACTCCGGCTGTCCCGACCAAGGAGGATTCGACAAATTATCGTTACTTCTGTCCCGATGGTACCAAAGTACCAATCGACGCAACGACAAAGCCATGCACATGGGCAGCCAGACCATGGCAGGGATACATGACCAATGGTCAAATTAAGAACGTCAATGCAGTTCAAAAAGTACGTTTCAATTATCAAATTATTATTTACATTCAACTAAAAATGCGCTCGTTTAAACGAAAAAAATTCATGAAACGAAAATAAAATTTACCTAAAGAAAATTGGGAAAAATTTCATTTTTTTCTTTCTTTATATAAAATATCTCTCGGAATTATTTGATTTTTAGGAATTGACCGATTTGGGTGCACTCGGTGAGAAGGAAAAGGCACCATGGTGGAAGGACATAATGTTGCTCGATGATAAAACTTTGGCAGTTAGCGCGCCACCGGTAAATCCACAGGAACATCTCGAGAATGCAAAATATTTGGATGTTATTGAGAGAAATTCGGGAGCACCCGAGAGAGATGCACGTTGGTGCGTTTCGCATGAATCTTCATTGGCAAAATGTCGGGCACTGGCAAAGGCAGCTCACTCGAGGGACGTTAGACCGAGAATCGATTGCTTTGTAGAAAAGGATGAAGAAACTTGTCTAAAAGCATTGAGAAATGAGGCTGCAGATCTCGTTGTTATCGACGGTGGATTGTCGGTAAATGCAACGAGAGATTACAACACAAAGCCCATTATTTCCGAGGAATATGGTCCAGGATCGACAAAAATGGGAGAAATACCGGCTGTCGCTGTTATCAAGAAGAGCAGCACCATCAAGAGTCTCGGTGTGTTAAATAATCGATCGCCGTTTCGTTAACATTTTTTTTTCATTTTCTTATTTAATTTTTTTTTTTTCACAGCTGACCTGAGAGGCAAAAAATCATGTCACAGCCAGTACGGCAATAATTTTGCTGGATGGCTCGCACCTCTGAAAGCATTGAAGAGGGCAAATCTCGTTAAATCGGAAAAAGAAATGATTGACTTTTTCGGTGGTTCTTGCGCTCCAGGTGCACCGGTGGAGTCGAAGCTTTGTCAGGAATGCGCTGGAAATGTTGACGCGAAGGGTCAAACAGTTACAGAAGGGACAAAATGCAAGCCAAACGAAGCTGAGGCTTACTACGGTGGCAAAGGAGCACTAAAGTAATTATCCAAACAAAATTTCAATAATTAAAAAAAAAACTCGAGCGATCATTTTTTTAATTTTTTTTTTTCATTTCAGGTGCTTGATCGCAGATAAGGGACAAGTTGCATTTATGCCACTCACAGACTTGCTTCAAGCAGGTCAGTCATATGAATTGTCATTTTTTGTTTTCAATCAAATTTTTTCTCAATCTGACAATTTTCATTATTATCTTTTGTAATCTTTTTTTTTAGAGAAAAGCGATGCGACTGAAGGAACGATAAAATCTTCAGACTTTATGCTCGTTTGTCCCGATGGAAGTATCACCGCAGTTGATGAATGGTCAAAGTGCAATCTTGGCCTTGAACCACCAAGAGTGATCGTCAGTTCGGCGACAAAAACTCCAAATGCTCTTGAAGAATTGACTCATGGAATTTTGGCAGCGAGCTCATTGTACTCAAAGAGACCAGATTTATTGGAGCTCTTTGGTAATTGGGGTGGTCAGCCCAATATATTGTTCAAGGTCGGTGGATTAAAATTTTTTACAACGAAATATAATTTTGTATCATAATTTTTGGTAAATTTCTCATATTGTATTTTTAGAACGATGCAAAGGGTCTCGTGTCCATCAGTTCTGAATGGGATCACTGGGCTGATTGGTCGAAAACAAAACAGGAATACGTATTGGCCTGAAATGGCATTATTAGCCTCGTGTGAATGTCACGATTATTCAAGCATGCTTGAGCTCTCTAAAGTTTTACAATAAATAAAAAAATCATCATTTGTCATATAATGTCATATATGAAAAATCGTTCCTTCTTGGAACTTTTGAGCCGCATTTTTTAAATGATCCATTGCGAGATACATGAAAATATTTTACTTTTATTATACACGCTCGATAAATTTCAATTACATAGATATGAAAATAAATTAATATTATTACTTGTAGAAATTGTTTTTTTTTTTTCCTTTTTTTATCCGCTATTTGTATTATTAGTGGAAAAATCAACGAGGCTATTCCGGATGAAGAAGAGATCTTACATTGGCACCGAGAAAATGAGAAATTCTTCCGTATCTCGAACGATTGTATTTTTTGAAAACAATATCACCGTCATTGTGTCTCACGCAGGATTCGGCAATTTTTTTAAGCAGCGTTGATCTCACAGGCTCGATATCTTCCTCGGTGTATCTGCCAAATTAAAAAATATAAATAAACAAAAATTAGTCGAATGTTTGTTTGGGTTTTTTTTTCTCTCGAAAATTAAAATTAAATTGAAAAATTGAAAAATTGCATACCTCTCATGAATGTGAGGAGCTCTCCATTTTGACCACAATGGTGACCTCCATGTATAAATTTTCACTTGTTCCATCGTAAAGTAGAGAGAAATTTCAGCGGCTGCTGCAGCCAGCAAGACGCCTGATATTTTAATCAAATCTTGATCAAAGAGTGAGAGATCGATCTAAAAAAAAAAAAAAAAAAAAAAAGAAATCAATTAACGTCGACTTAATGATCTCTCAATGACTCAATCTCATAATTACCATATAATTTCCACAATAATATGCTGTCGCAATTTCTTTCGTTTTCATGAATTGTAAATGTTTGCATTTTGATATATTATAAAATAATATTGAAAATGGATCAGAAAAAACAATATTGAAATTTAAACTTTGAAGAATTTTCATCTCGCACTGCAGCAACAAATCTATTTTTCCCTCGTAGAGATCCTTGGAAAATGATATCATTGTTTCGGCCTAAAAAAAATCCATCGTGATTAATTTTTTTTTTTATTCTCTTTTTTTCTTAAAATTTAGCGGCCATTTTTTTTTTTCCTTTTCTAACCGTTGGAATTTTGTATACTGTGTGCTCTCTCTTCAGTACAATCCACATTGCGGCCAAAGCGTTTAATTGCAAATTCTCAATTTCTATAACCGATGAATCGAGAATCGCGTCGAATAATTTGACCGTTTGATAAAGAAAATATGAGGGATAAAACAAGTGACCCTGCAAACGAGATTTTCAAAAATGTTTTAATCTCAAGATTGAAAAAAAAATTAATTAAAAGAGAAGAAATAATAATAAATTGAAAAAAACAAATAATAATAAACGCACATTTAATCGAGTGAGAAATTTAACAATAATTTTTCTCTGCTTATCAGTAATATTTCTTTGACGAAGTTGCGTTGGAATATTTGAAATTAATTTTTCCTTAGCCAATTCGTGTTCTATGAGATGATCATCGTATGGCAAATCATATTGTAAATAGAGCGAGGCAGATCCTTCTGGATCACGTGACTCTTCAAATTTCGTCGACAAACTTTTTCTGTGCAATACTTTGACCTTTGAGTAGTTTCAGGGGAGAAAAAAAAATGTTTCGTTAAAAATTTGCATTTATTTAATTTAATGTTTTGATTTTTGAATTTTATTACCTTTTTGGGTTTTGGTGAGAGTGAAAGCGCCTCGACGGGTGTAGCACGTACTTGACCTTGCCTGCTGCTGCATTCCTCGATCGAGACAATTTCATTCAATCGTTTATTTTCAGCCACAACTCCAGCCGATTTATTTTCAACGATATTTTCCAATTTCCTAGCCACGGAAATATCTTTGCCGCGATTTTTTTTCGAATCATCTTTGTAAACCTTGAAGCGAGATTTATGAAAAAAATCTGCGTCTTCGCGAATATTTGATCGTTCATTCGAGATAATATTTTTTGTTTCTTCCGCAGACTCGATATAAGATTTTTCACGTTTTTTTATCGCTCCAGTTGCAGTTGAATTTTGCACGACGGGGAGAATAACATTTTTTCTTGCAATCAAATTGTCTTCGTAAAGTGCTTTCATCTGTTTTACCGAATTAACAGAAGGAACAAATTCTTTTCCAGAACGATTTTCCTTATCATTCTCGTCCTCTGTCAAACTTTCACGTCTCATTATTTTCATTGTAGAATTTTCCATCAATCTTAATGATTTTTTCATTGGATTATTATTGATTATTGAGCCTGAGGACGTTTCACTGGCCATTTTGGGCCCTTTAGTCGGGAGACATTTTTTAACGGATGAACGTACCGGTCGTGACATTATTATCCGGTGAAAATTAAGCAAACAAAAAAAAAATATATATCTATAATTAATTTCTCTTCGATCAACGAAGAAATTAAAAAAAAAAAATACATTAATTAAATATGAAATGGATAAATTATTCAATTTTATTTCAACGGTTTGATCAAACACAACTCCGAATACGATCGCTTTTCAATCTCAACTAAATCATTTATTTTATATTTCCCTCGTAGACCGTGTTTGCCCTCAAACTCGAATAATAAAATGGAGACAACTCGAGCACGACCTTTCTTCTCATTTAAATTTATATTGTGTAGGGAAAAAAAAATGATTCTCAATATTTACATGCTGAAGAGAGGAAAATATTTCGCTGGAAACGTTACAAAGCTCACACACATGATTGAAGGAGCCAAATTGAGCAAAATTCTTTATTTTTATATATATTTAGTACAAGAGAAAATAATTCAAATTTTTTTCAAACAAAAAATATGAAATTGAAAATTTTACATTTTGTTTGATTTTACGCCACAGAGATTAATAAACATTTTTAATGATGGTTTTTCTTATTTAATTAAAATTAACGTTTCGATAATTGGATAAATCAATTCGAGTGCCATTGTTCATTTTTAAATTAATCAAACGCAATGCGTTCTTTTTTTTCCTTCTTTTTTTTCGTAATGGGAGAAAATTTTTTTTCGAAGCGAGATGCTCGCTGCCGAGTGTGACAAAACTGAATAATATTCCAAATATTATGACTATTGCCAGAGGCAAAATATCGGTCATTTCGACCGTTGTCCAGCCGCTTTCAAGCTGCAAAATATTTATTTCGCGTTATTTTTCTCGATATTAAAAATTATAATAAAATTTTTGGTGACAATTTTTTTCTTCATTTTACATTATTTCCCGTGAGCATCCATTCTGAGTGTAGCAAACGTTGCAACAATCCACTGTCACGAATTAATAGTATGCTGCAATAATAATAATAATAATTTTTTTTTTTCAAATTTATTAATTTTTCAACCGTATAAAAAAATAAATTTTACTTGGCATTAATAATTCCTCTGTAAGGACTTCGAGATGGAACGGCCATAGCGATCGAACTTTGCATTATCGTGTCTAATGGTTCGAGTTTACAATTAACTTTTGGCTGTAATTGCAACACTGCATTGTCCAATGTCATAAATGCATAATTATCTTGTTGGCAAACTTTTTGTAAGCCATCGTAATAATTGTTTGGTAATATGAGTTCGTTGATCAATACATCGTCGAATAATACATGAAGAATTTCGTCCGTTGTATTCTGTGTAAATTTTTATGTTTCTTTTTTTTTTTTCATTTAAATAATAAATTTTCAATATATTTTTGTATATTTTGAAAATAGGGAGAGAGAAAAATACCTGAAAAATGCTGTAATCAGCCGAATCACCAACGACCCCAAATCTATAAGTTCCATCTTGCAAAAGACCCTCCATAGTTGTGAATGGCATTACAAAAGTTTTAACAGCCAATGAACTTATCAGGGCAGCCGAATAGGCAGCTAATACAACGACACCCGTTAGATGTATCACGAGATGAATTATTCGTATTGGATCCAACAAGGATTGATCCATTCCTGTCGAAATTATTATTATTTTTTTTTTTCAAAAATCGACGCCAATATATATTTTTTTATTTAAAAAAATAAAATTTTATACTCATCTACCCTGACTGCAAAAAACTCCAAAAACGGCAAATACAATGTCAGAAAAATTTGAAGGTGAATTATCGGTGTCTTTCATGCTACTCGATATAATCGGTGCGATTGATTTAAGGAGAGAAATCGTTGCGCTCGTGACGACAATTAAAACACCAATGGAGCTCCATATTCCCGAAGCAAATGGAGCTATATAGGCTTTCCATTTGAATGAAGAGGAGGAAGGTCTTTTTATAAATGCGCGACATCTGTGAATTATTTTTTTTTTTTTTTTTTCTGATTGAAAATTCGTCCATCGTGCTCAGAGGATGGATGGGAGGGGGAAAAAAATATATATATGTTGTACTTTGTCGAATAAACCGGAGTCGTAAAATCTATAGCCTCGAGACGATCTCTCGTCATCATGAGTTCGGCAGCTACGATATCAGCGACACCTTTGGTCAGCATACCTATGGCACCTGACCACGTGCCATTGTCCAAATAATGGCCCCATGATTCTGTCTCCACGTACTTTATTCTGAACAAAATAATTAATTTAATAATAATAATAATAATAATAATAATAATAAAAGAATCGAGCCATCTGCTCCCAATTTCACAATTACATCAATTGTTTCATTCGAGCTGTGACATTTAGTCGCAAATAAAAATTCACAATTTTTACCAATGTCAGAATTTTTGAAAAAAATAATTTTTCGACAATTAAATCACTCGATAACGAGTAGTATTTTTAACGCTATATCAATGACAAGTTGTGACAAAAATTCTTAATCATTCTACTCGCATAATTTTGTATTAAAAAAAAAAAAAAAAAAAAAACAATGGGAAATTTAAATCTCTATTGATGAAATATTTAATTAAATGAAATTAATTAAATGAAATTATTGGGGAAAAATGTGCGAAAGATTTTTCGAATCAAAGTAAAGGATCATATCGCAAAAATATGTTGGGCAGAATATCAAAAATTCACGTCGAGAGAATTATTCGTGAATGGATCATTTCACATCAGCCAAGAAGATTATACGCGGAGAGACGAAGACGAAAAGGCGATGGAACAAAAACGGATATATTTGAGGAGAGATCAGCCGCCAGTCAGGAGGAATATTTTCGGAAAGAGACGGCGAGACAATTAAAAAAAATTAAGGAGGAAGCAAATAAACGAGAGGAAAAAAAAAATAAAAATGATAATAACGAGGAGAGTAATCCTGATGATAAAAAAAAACGATGACCATAGACGAACGAGTGAAATTATTATTTTACGGTGGGTAAATTAATAAATTTTACCAAATTTCATTTTTTTTAAATTACTCAATAACGAGTAATATTTTTCACGCTATATTTATGGCAAGTTGTCACATTTGATTGTGACAAAAATTTAACCTTTTGTCATTTCTTAATTATTCTACTGGCATTGCATAATTCGATAATTGAAAAAAAATTAAGGAGGAAGCAACTAAACGAGAGGAAGAAAAAAATAAAAATTATAATAACGAGGAGGAGAGCAATCCTGATGATAAAAAAAAACGACGACCATAGACGAACGAGTGAAATTATTAGTTTACGGTGGGTAAATTAATAAATTTTACCAAATTTCATTTTTTTTAAATCACTCAATAACGAGTAATATTTTTCACGCTATATTTATGACAAGTTGTCACATTTGATTGTGACAAAAATTTATCCTTTTATCTTAATTGAAAAAAAATTAAGGAGGAAGCAACTAAACGAGAGGAAGAAAAAAATAAAAATTATAATAACGAGAAGGAGAGCAATCCTGATGATAAAAAAAAACGACGACCATAGACGGTAAATGAATAAATTTTACCAAATTTTACTTTTCGTCCAATATTTTCATGGGATAAAAAAAATAAAAGACTTACGTGCAATTCATACTTTCCTGCAGTAATTCCATCATACCACCAAAGAAGCCACCCAAACCAATCATTTTTCCATCCTCATCGCGAACAATCAAGGATCCCGGTGGATCCTGCGAGAATGAAAAATAATTAAATTTGCAAAAAAAAAAAAAACTAAAAAAAAAAAAAAAAAACTTCTCACGTGAATCGAGGCAACTCGAAGAATTTGGCCAAAAAGATTATTTCTCCTCTGATATAATCCAAGTCTCGGTGCTATAATTCCACTCGAAGAATTCCAACTTCCAAATATTGCTTCTCTAATTTTTTTCTCACGATCAATCTGATATATCTCTCTGATTATCTCGCCGGATTTATTTTCATGACCTTGGGCGACCATAAATGTACAATCAAAGGGCACATAAATATTGGCAAAAAAATCATCGATCGTTGTTTCATCACGAAAGAAAATCAACCAAGTTGGATATGACATGTCGATCCAGCTAGTTATCTGCTGTTGACACGTATCATACACTGAATACACATCATTGTCCAAATCATCAAAAATTATATTTCTATTTTGTGTATTAGAAAAAAAAAATTAGTAAAGAAAAAAAAAATTTAATTAAAAAAAAAAAAAAATGACCCCAAAATATTCACCTCGGCAAAATCACGCTTTACATCCTCGGAATCATTCAGAAGAACAAAAAGTGGTCTCTTTATGTGAAAATAACTGAATCCAATCTGCAATGAGCGATATTGGAGATGAAGGGGAAAAAAAATAAAAAAAATATTAAAAAAATTCTCACACGTGTAGCAAAAGTGACAAAATCCATCGAAGTTGTGCGTATGTGACGGCCACTGAGATAAGCCTGGAGCTTTTGAAGCGCCATGCCTTCAGCTATGCCTTGTTTTTTGTTAAGTAAAAAATTGATAAAATTATAAATTGATTTTTTTTTTCTCTTTTATTTTTTTTTCGGTGAAATTTATACCTTGCGAACCGATGGGATTGCTCGTAGCATGCAACAATATGATGCACGTGTTATTAAAATAATCATGAATGCCCTTAATGATTTCCTGGTAAACGTCAACCGGTCGAATTAATTGGCCATGGACGCTCCGAGCATACGTCAGAGCCAAAGTCAGTAATAACGCTTTACGACACATTTTTCTCTTCTCTTTTTCTTTCTTTGCTTTTTTTTTTCTTCCTTTTCGACAAAATCTGACGTTTTTTCAAAAAATATCTGCAACGTAATTTCATGAAGGAAATGGGGAAAAAAAAAAATACTCCACGATGCAACGTTAACGAGTGACACCGTAAAACTGATTGCTATTTTTATTTCTCTTGGAATATTTTTTTTTTCATTCTAGTGTCAACGTTGAAAGGGTCAATCGCACATCCGATGTCATTTATAGATAGAGAATTTACGTACGAAATTATCACACGCGCATCAATAACGCGCTCAGTCGATAAAACAGCACAAAAGTGCTTTTTCGTTATGAGATAATCGTTCAATGTGATGGAATAAAAAAAAAAAAAATCCTCATCACAGCTCAATTTGTAACATACGAGAAACGTGTAGTCAAAGCTGACGATAAGATCAAACTATCTATTTTCCTCGACGATCTAAAACTGTTTTTTTTTTTTTTCCTCAGCCTGGTGGCCGACCAAGTTTTCCCACGAGATATTTGACTAAAATGTCGCGTCTGTTTGATCAATTTCAGTGCAAATATCCTTTCTCCATCGATCTTAGGAATCTCCGATGATGAATCTCACAGTTTGCCTGCATATTGACGGTGCTCGATGATTGTTTATTTTTTTTCATTATTTAATTTTTTCATAGCTCAAGAAATATAATCTGACAAATTATTCGAGTTAAGAAATTTTTAAACGACACGATAAAATTATGAAAATTTTTACGAAATCCTCAATAATATTAATATTTTTTCATTGAATTTTCGTCTCATCGAATCACGTTGGTTTTTGTGAATATTAAAAAGTTCCAGTATTATATATACTGGAGAAAGTATTGAATTTTCGATTTTTTTTTTCTCACAGTCAGCTGAATGAGAGCTACTGGATATTCAATATATATATATATAGTCTTATTGCAATAGTATGCGCCGATGCTTCATCACATACAATAAATAATAAAGCTCGTGGCGTATACGAGATAGTCACGCGACATAATTTTTTCCATCTATAATAATACTCGCAGGTAAAAAAGAGGCAAATAATGAAATGTCTTAAAAAAAAACATTTGTTTTTTCTCAAATTTTTTTTTCTTCATTTATTGTGGCAGAGATTAACGAAAAAAAAAATGATTTGAGTGAGATCGATCGCTTAGGTAATAATATATAATAATAATAAATATAATAAGAATTTTTTCCATCTATAATAATACTCGCAGGCACAAGAGGCAAATAATGAAATGTCTTAAAAAAAATCATCATTTGTTTTTTCTCCAATTTATTGTGACAGAGATTGAGGAAAAAAAAATTGAATTTTAGTGAGATCGATCGCTCAGATTAATAATTGCACGTGAAAAATAGAAAAAAGAAAAATGGCTACGGGTAAATGGTGATCAAAGAGCAAGAAATCCATTGATGGCTTGATAAGTATGAGCTTGATAAACAGGCCAATAATAACCAATGATCGTTAAACTCGAGAACGTAGAGAAAAAAAAAAGAAACGTTTTTTTTCAACCGCCTGACGATATTCAGTGAGTCATAGTAGCGTTAATTCGTAGGATCGTGAAAATTGTTGGAAAAAGTTTTTCTTTCTTTTTTTTTTTATCATGTCAACGTACTTTTCATATTTATCAATTTTACACGTAATCCTCCTCGTTAGCTTTGCTAAATTATCCAATACGCTAGAAAATTATAACGAATCGATCAACGCAAAACATGAGAATTTTTTCGCTACGACGGAAAAAATAAAATTTAAATATTCTAAAATTAGTGAAAATTATTATTCTGGTGATTCATCCGGAATAGAGGAAAAAAAATTGTCAAAAATTTTTAATCCTCGAAAAAGCCTCGATGGATATAAATTAATTGCTAAAAATACATCACAAAAAATTGACGATACTTGTTGGATTTTTTTTTCAAAATTCCGAGAAAATTGTGAAAAAAAAATCATACGAGCTGATAAAATTGAAATGGAAAAATTTAAGGAAAAACGAAAGAAAATATCTAAGGAAGAAAATTACGTATTTGGATTATTGAGAACAGAAGAGGAGCCTGAATCATCGTTTTTCGGTAATGTAAGCCTTAATTTCGTGTCCTAAAACGACATATATATATATATTAATATTCCAATTTTTGCATGAAAAAAATAAAATTAAAAAAAAATACAAAATTTTGAAAAAAAAAGAAAAGGGAAATTTTTCAAATTACACGAAAACTCTATACAGACATTATATTTGTTTTTTTTTTTCTTTAAATTTATCCAGATATGACGAAAATTGATCGAGGACGAACAGATGAATATGAAAAAGAGAGGATGGAAAATATTTCATTAAAATCCATTAATTCGAAAGGTCATAATTCACGTACCTCTCGAACTCTCTCAGTAATAAAAAATCAAGAGAGAAAAAAAATATTATCGATGAAATTACCGCAGCGTGTCAATACAACTCTCTATGATAAAAATAAAATAAATTATTCGTTAAAAAAGAAGAGAAACGTTATGGATTTGATTATGAATAATCGAGGAAAATGGTCAAAAGGTCATGAAAAACGCGATGATATTTTCAGCAAATTAGACGGGGGAGATTGGAACGAGGAAATATCAGAAAATCCTGTTAATTCTACATCGAATATTTTAATGAGTTGGTATGATTTTAATAAACATAATATAACGGAAAATCCTTGGCCCCTCGTGCCTGGTCCAATATCGTGCGATCTCGGTGAGTTTAAAAAAAAAAAAAAAAAAAAAAAAAATACAAAAATTTGCTTCGATACGTTATTAATTTTTGGACCAGTAGATTTTCAGCTCGAGCCATCGTTCGTTGCTAAACTCGGAGAATTCGACTATGTGGTGAGTCGATGAAAAAAATAATAATAATTATTGGCCTATTTTGTCGTGAATAAAATAAAATAAATAAATAAATAAATAAAATAAAATAATCACGTATTAAAAAAAAAAAAAAAAGGTATCAGTGCAGCGTCAACGAAATCCCGAGGAACCAGCCGAGCACGTGTGCACTGGGGTAATTTATAATCCTCGTTTCGTCGTCATAGCTCCGCATTGTCTCAGCGATAATTACGGATTGACTGTGACATCGACCGACGATCTTTGTACAATTGACGAAATGATTGACGTCGATTACATTATCGAGCATGAAAATTATGACTCTGAAACGAGAAAAAACGATATTGCTCTCATCAAGGTTGAATCGAATTTAAAAAAACAAAAAAAAAAAATCTTCTCAATTAAATTAGTAATATGAAAAAAATTTCGTGTTTTTTTTTTTCCAGCTAAAATCTGAAATACACAAAAAAGCTGCAATATTTCCCAAAGAGGACGCTCCTCTTGGACGAATTTTTTACGCCGTTGGTTTTGGCGAATTGATGGTACGAGTTTTGAAAAAAATTCAATTCTTCACATTTGAAATTTTACTTTTATTCAAATGTATAAATTTTTGACATATTTTTACAGTGGAAATCATTTCCAATGAGAGTTGGTAAACTTTTGCAAAAAGTGCCAGTTCAACGATATCCTCAGATAATTTATGAGGAAACTGGAACATTGCACATTGCAACGTCTCACATGGATCTGACCGGAGCATTCAGGGTATTAAATTGTCATATATAATTCGTTGTATGAAAAAGTTTTGTCATTTTTTTAAATTTATTTTCTTATGAAATATTAATTTTCCCTCTTTTTTGCTAAAAAGAAAAAAAAAACCTTTTGCATGTAATTTTTTTATTTATTCTTTACTTTTAATCAGGGCGATTTTGGCGGCGCATTAATAAATCCTCGAGGAGAATTTGTTGGATTAAAGTCAAAATTTATTAAGAGATCAACGGAATATGAGATTTATACGACAGTACGAGCCTATTTGCCATGGATAAAGTCGATGGTCACTCTGCACGGATCTTGGTGATGGGCAAAAAAAAAAACAAAAAAAAATTAATCCAAGTCGAATTTATCGCAGTTGAAATATTTTTAATTAACATTTCTGGAATAATCCAAATAATTTCAATGCAAATTTTACCAAAAAAAAAAAAATTCTCATCAATGATAATGAAATAATTTTGTAAATTAATTTTATTCCACGAATTTAAATATAACAAATAATTTTAAAAAACACACGAGAATAATTATTATTGTGAAATTTATTGTATTACGAAAAATCGAGATGATCATCTCTGAATGAGAATCGCAAAATTGTTTATTTTTTTTTTTCGTCTTATTTCCATTATTTAAAATTATCAGCGATAATTCCGGTGTGTTCGAAGCAAATGTCGAACGTTGACGCAGTACGATCGAAGGAGAACGCAGAGGTGGACAAACAGTAGTTTTTTTTTTTTTTTTTGCCAACGAGACTGCCCAAAAGCGTTTTTGTGTGCATTTGGCCAAAGTTGAGACTGTTATTATTATAAACGACGTATACACGACGTAACACATGTATTGTATACTGAGTGTTGTGTAATTCGAGGTCGAAGCCGAGGAGGAGACTATATAGGAACGAATACACTCAAAAGAAGAACCGATAAGCTGTCGAAGGTGGTCCCTAAGTTATATATAAGAATGAAGCGGAAAGAAAAGTTTCATTAGGCCGGTAGTCTGCATACCTGCATTTTCCTCAAGGTCACGTGACGAAAAATAAAAAACAAAACAATAACAATAATAGCAAAGAAATAAAAGGGAAAAAAATCAGCATGTCGCGTTTAAGTTTAACTTTCCTCATAGTTTTGTCTCTGCTAGCAACGATCCATGGACAAGATGGGCAAGATGGACAAGAGGGACAAGATGGACAAGAGGGACAAGATGGACAAGAGGGACAAGATGGACAAGCGGGACAAGATGGACAAGATGGACAAGCGGGACAAGATGGACAAGATGGACAAGCGGGACAAGATGGACAAGATGGACAAGATGGACAAGCGGGACAAGATGGAGAAGATGGAGAAGATGGACAAGATGGACAAAATAATGGTGGTGAGTCAAATCTCGAGTTTATTACCATCAAAATTTCCATTGAATAATTCGATTTTTTTGTACAATGTGAAAAAAATTATGAAAAAAAAAAATTAATGGTACTCGAAGAGATTCATCAATGCCAAAATTTTATTGTTTAATTGTCATAATAATAATAATTATTATTATTATAATTATAATTTCAGCCAGTGCGAACCCGCCCATACAAACGACAGTAACGACCAACGGTATTCTGGGATCGATAACGCCATACTTGCACCCCATAACAACTTTGTTATACCAACTTATCGACAGTATACTCAGAAATGTGTATAAACAAAAATTGCCATGCACGATCTATGATTTTACGCGATTGGACATAAAATGTGAGGATTTGTAATAATCTGTAAAAATTTAAATTGCGAGAATCGTGTCTTTTGTCTAGACGCTTGTATCATTGTTGTTGTATAATTTTTATCAAAAAAATAATAAATATATAATAATAATAATGATAATAATAAAGGATAAAAGCGAGCACGGAAGAAATTAGAGGGGTATATATATATATATATATACATATATATATATATTGCGATTATACGTTCCCTTGATTATCAAAGCATACATTTTGTCTCGTTATGAATTTTAATGTTGCAAAAAGACCAATCCGCAATCCCATCATTGAAAAACGAACCATTTTTTTTTGTTTTTTTTTTTTTTTTTCGATAATGTAATACCGAAGGCGAATAACACATTTATGTTTTCTTAATAAACAATCTGACATGAAACAAAACAAAAATTTACATTGCGAGAATTGTGTCTTTTGCATAGACACTTTTATCATTGTTGTTGTATAATTTTTATCGAAAAAATAATAAATACATAATAATAATAATGATAATAATGAAGGATAACACATATATATATATATTTATATATATTGCGATTATACGTTGGCTTGATTATCAATGGACACGTTTTGTGTCGTTACGAATTTTAACCCTGCGGGGATCATATGACTTTGCTGGCATCCCGGACCATATGGATCGCTTGGGTCAAAAACGACCCATGTCATCCGCGCAGGGTTAATGTTGCAAAAAGACCAATCCGCAATCTCATCATGAAAAACGGACCTTTTGTTTATTTATTTTTTACTATAATGTAATACCGAAGGCGAATAACAAATTTATGTTTTCTTAATAAACAATCTGACATTATGAAACAAAAAAAATAAATAAAAACTAAAATCTGCACATCAATTGCTACGGTCGCAATTATTATCCCAATATTTTTCCCCAGATTGACGTGAGATCGACGCGCACATTGGCAGATTTACTTTTAATTTCGTATATAAGTGAGTTGGGGCAGTTTTATTATTATTTAAAAAATAAAAAATAAAACTTGAGATAAAATCGAGACAGGCCGATATGTATGAAATTTTTTTTTTAGGTATTTTGTATTTTGTTAACGATCTGACATTATGAAAAAATAAAATAAAAAAAAACTAAAATCTGCACATCAATTGCTACGGTCGCAATTATTATCCCAGCATTTTTCCCCTGATTGACATGAGATCGACGCACACATTGGCAGATTTACTTTTAATTTCGTATATAAGTGAGTTGGGGCAGTTTTATTATTATTTAAAAAATTAAAAATAAAACTTGAAGTAAAATCGAGACAGGCCGATATGTATGAAATTTTTTTTTTAGGTATTTTAGACGATCGTAAAATGATGGTCATGCGAGTCGAGGTGAGAAATTATTAACACTCCGTTAATATTCACACTGGGGTGTAGGGCACCCCAGTCTTCTTTTATTTTTGGCACTACGCATAGAATTTTTTTATTCTCGAGAACTTTCAATTATTTTCTTATAAAATATTGATCTTTGGGGTCAAATCCGAATGAACAATGTTTTTGAGGGCCTTAAAATTAATAACAAATTAAATTTGTTGGAAAAAATCCATTTTTTTTCACGGATTATTTTTTCACGTCAGTAACGGAGGGTTGAAAAATGATATATATATCATCCATCCTTTTTGCCATCCTTGCCGATTACCGTAACGGATCATGAGGAGACGAAAAAATTGCATCTATGAACGGAGAACGGACTAGGAATGAAATTTCCGAAAATTTTCAGCTGCTATTGAGCGAATTTTTCTTGACCATTGTACGTGCGGATATGTCATGTGACTTTTATTTTTTTTATTTTTAAATTTCTAAGCGAAAGATCCATTGCACGTTTTGCGAGAAAAAGAAAACAAATTAACTGGCGAAAATGCTTAAACTTGAGCCGAAAAATCAACAAAATCTAATAATTCAAATATTTTCTAATTTTTGAAAAAAAAATCGACTTATCGAAGTTACTTGTTCATCTCATCCGTATAAGATAAAATTTTCTCGTAAAGAAAAAGAAAAAAACTAAAGAAATGAGAAATTTTTACGATAATTATTTTGATACGATAAAAAATTATCTAAAATTATCGCTTTTTCTAAAACGAGAAAATTCCTCAATAAGATAGGATGTGAGGAAAAGTCAAAGAGGTTAATTTCCGGTTCATTTATGGCCCCCGAAAAATTATTCCGGCTTTAATGGATCAATTAGACGAGCAAAGTGTCACGTGTACGATGATTTCGCTTATCGAACAATTTTCGTCGATATTTCCGGCAGTAATTATTGTTCGTCGAATGTCGAGCATGCACCTTGACCTTGAGGCTGACGAGTCACCCACCGAAAAAAAAAAAAGAAAAAAAAATCAGATAGCAAAACTCGTGTTAATGTCATGCAAACGATATTTTTCCCCAATAATTTTAGATTATCCTATCGCGTCATTGCCGTCACATTAATACGTTCGAATAGTCTGTAATAAAAAAAAAAAATGCGAAATGCTTAATTATCGCGAGGATATTAGGAAGATAAAATTTTTTCGTCAGGTGGGAGAGGGAAAAACAATTTTCAAGCGTATGAAAAAAATGACTCGAAACGTATACGATTATCGTTTTTCCATTCTACCTTCCGGCAAGTTAACAATAATAACTGGGTGAGGAAAAAACAGGTCTATATCCTGGTGTGCTGCTCGTCAAGATATCATTTTTTGACAAAATTGGCCAATCGATAATCAACTTTAATGGAATGCCATTGTCAAATGTTTGCCGCGTGTCAATTATCCAGGAAATATTCAATTTTCGCCAAGGTCAAGCGCGATGACACACACACTCACTCTCTCTCTTGGCCAGGAACTCGATAACGATAAGAAACACGAGAAAGGAAGAAAAAGAAAGAAAAATTAAATTAGAAAAAAAAAAAAGCGATCGTAAAACTCGAGCATCGCTGGTAAACATGAATATTGAATTTGTTGATAATTTTCGCGTTAATTCTCTTTCTACCTCGTTTTCCGTATTCCATGAGTAATTTTGGCTTCGTGACGTCAACGATGCATTACACAAATATACAATTATAGATCGGCCAAACTACGAAGTATTATCGAGACTTTTGCTCGTGTTTGAAAAAAATATTAAAAAATAAGAACGCACAATTCTTGGTCTCTATTGACGAAATTCCTTAATTGAGTTAAACAAAGTCACGATTTTGATAATTTCGTTAAAATTGCTTTTTCCAAATGACTCTTTTCACAAATAATATCTATGCATATATATGATGGGGGAAAAAAACGTATGTTTATGACAGTTTGAAGGAGACATTTTTTTTCCTCCCTAACGATGAAATTCATTAATTGAGTTAAACGAAGTCACGAGTTTGACAATTTCGTTAAAATTGCTTTTTACAAATGACTCTTTTCACAAATAATATATATATAATATTATTATGCATATATATGACAGGAAAAAAAAAAACGTATATTCATGACAGTTTGAAGGAAGAATTTTTTTCCTCGTTAAAACGAGACTCGCCAATTCGTCTCGCTTTATCTATATCTCGAATGCATAAAACATTTTTTTTTCTTTTTATCGTACAGGAAAGAAAACACGAGTAACAATCCAATTTCAACAAAAACTGCACTACGATAGATTCTAAATTTTTAAATAAATAATTAATTAGAAAAAAAAAAAAAAAAAAAAACTCGACTCTCCTTTATACGAAATTTTCTCGATCTCAAGAATCATCAGACATTGTAAAAATTTCGAATTTCGTTAAAGAATATGAAAAACTTTTTTCCCCCCTTTATCGAACATTAACGGACCTTGAAAAAAAAAAGAGAAGAAGAAAAAACTAGTTTTGATACGCTTTAAAGTATAATGGAAACGAGTCAAAAGTTTTTTATAGTTTTTCAAGAAGAAGAAAAAAAACAAATGTTCATAAATAACGAAAGAAAATCGTTTTGTACGTTTAACTTGAATGACGGGGGTGAAAACAATTTCGATAACCAGAACACAACTAATGGCTTTTCAAAGCAAGTATTTCTTTTTTTGTTCTCCATATTTTACGGAATGATGATAAGGAGCCAAATTTCGAGAGAAGGGATAATATGAATTTCTTTTTTAGGAAAGGTTTCCAAGTTTACACGACAGTCGAGACAATGTTCAAGCCATTAACGGTCGTAGCGATATTGGCGGTAGCGGCGTTCGCGCTGACCAGCGGTCAAGAGGCCGGTCAACAAGGCCCAGGTGCACAAGGCCCTGGTCAACAAGGCTCAGGTGGAGGAGAACCGGGTAAACAAGGCTCAGGTGGAGGAGAACCGGGTAAACCAAGCCAAGGTCAACCGGGCATCGTTCAAGCCAAATCTGATAATCCAACGGCTGTGGCGCCCAGAGGCACGTTTTTTTACAACTGAGTCTCTCTCTCTCTCTCTTTCTCTTTGTTTCTCTCTTTCTCCACGACCAAAAGCCCCCAAAGTAAACAAAAATATTTTTAATCTGGAAATATAATTTTGCTTGATTCTTAATTATATATATCAGCTCGGGTATCATCTGAATGAGTGAAAAATAGATAATGGCCGCCTTATGCCTTTTCATCTTCGATGAATGAATGAGTGAAGAAAAAAATAGAGAAAAATAGAAAATGGCCGTCTTTTGATTGTTGATATATGATTTGTTTGTTGGTTTGTTTTTATCTCTCTTCGGTTCCAGATGAAGGGAAGAAAAATGAGAAGAAGGATGGTCTGATCGGGGCATTATTGAACGGACCTCTGTTAAAACCATTATTGAAGCCATTATCATTTTTGCTGAATCCTGTGGTTGGCCTAGTGGACACATTACTGTCGCCATTATCATTCATGCTGAGTCCAATATTGGCGCCGGTTGGTTGGTTACTGAACGGCCTTGGTAGACTGTTGGGGGCTTTGCTGCCTGGTATATTTGGTTCAGACTCGTCGGAACAGCAGCAGCGGAAACGACGAGCCATCATGGAATCGTTCATGGGTATGATGCTGAGGAAGACATTAAACTTGCCATTAGGCTTCGCTCGTTCTCTTATTGGTTTTCTTCTATCACCATTTGGCTTCATCTATGACATTCTCACATGGCCGTATAAATATTTCTTCGGTGATAATGAAGGAGTTGACTTTACCGATAATTCAAACGCTCTTTCCACAAGCTCTGATATCGCGTATACAGATATACCGTCTTATGTGAACAATTTGATATCCTCCTTCGTGTTGAATCTCTCTGAATCCTCGCAGGACGCGGCCATTAAGATGTTGGATCAGACATGGTCGGTAACGAAGAGCACCCTTATACCGACATTGGATCAATTCATCGTCAAGGCTGTGGATTCCGGCTGGGTACCAGATGATATTGCCCAAGTGCTGCAGAAGGTACACACAGCGTACACGTGGATTCATGCCCTTGGAGTTATTTAATCGGCCCATACGACAACCGGGCAAACTCCAAGTCCAACGAAGTCTCCAAATTTCATCCATTCTGCCCATCACATTGGCCAACTGAGTCTACTCGAGTACAAACGCCGAGAGTGCATCTTCTTCATATTTTCTCATACATCCTTTTATGCAATATCTGGCGTGCTAAATTTATTCTTTCCGACTTGACGATAAATTGAATAAAAAATTATTTATAATTCGATTTTTTTTACTTTACGTCATAATTGTCCTTTGAACATTTCCTCAACCTTTTTATCCTTTTCTCCAATATCTGGCGTACTAAATTTATTCTTTCCGACTTGACGATAAATTCAATTAAAAATTATTTATAATTCGATTTTTTTACTTTTCCGTCATAATTGTCCTTTGAACATTTCCTCAGCCTTTTTATCGTTTGCTGGAATATCTGCGTGTAGAATTGTGTCCAGAATTGCGTGTAGAATTGCGTGCAAAATTGCGCTTAGAGTCATTTAATCGTCCCAGACGGGCTGGTCCAATATATCCGTCTCGAAATTCCATCCATTCTGGCCATCATTAGCCTAGTGAATCTACTGGAGTCTCTGGAGCCAGTACAAACGCCGAGAGTCCATCTTCTTCATATTTTGTCATACATCGTTTGCTAGAATATCTGGCGTACAGAATTCATTCATTCCGACTTGACGATAAATGCAATAAAAATTCATCTATAATTTATTCATTCCGACTTGACGATAAATGCAATAAAAATTCATCTATAATTTATTCATTCCGACTTGACGATAAATGCAATAAAAATTCATCTATAATTTATTCATTCCGACTTGACGATAAATGCAATAAAAATTCATTTATAATTCGATTTGTTTACTATTCGTAATAATTTTTCCCATCATCCTTTTTATCATTTGCTTGAATATCTGGCGTACAAAATTTATTCTTTCCGAATTCACGATAAATGGAATAAAAAATTTGTGTACTTTTCATCATAATTGTCTTTTGCACATTTCCTCATTCTTTTGCCAGAGTATAACTATAATTTTTTTAAATTATTTTTCTTTCTGCTCAATGAGGGCATGAAAATTATTTGGTTAAAGTTAACTGTATAAATTTGAATTCTTTTTTTGGTTGACTGCAAATAAATTATTCGTTTTAATTAAATTAATGAAACGCTATCGATCAAATAATTTTTATTATCCAATCAGCTGAAAATTTAACGGGCCGAGATTCAAGTTAAATTGAAAATACTCTGAAATTCATCAGTTTCAGGATGAAGAATCAAAATTTCAACCAAGATGATTTTATTCAATATTGATCATCAGGCAAATTTGAGGCTAAATTTTTTTACCCCGCCAGAGTAAAGTCGTACGATCGAGCTACGAGTACGATATATATATATATATTATATATATGATATATATATATGATTCAGTCACGCTGCTTAACGGAGACTTGAAGCTATTTTTTGCTACGACTCGACTTAAAATGCACGAAATGATAGAAAAATGTTTCCATGTTTCAAGGTTTCAATTATTCTTCTAGACGGTAATAAAAATTATTATTATTCTTATTATTCTTATTATTATAATTATTATTATTATTTTCAAATAGGATTTATTTCTTGTCGCACATTGCAGAGACATCGCTGCCCCCAGGAAATCGTACATTTATCAATTTTATATTTATACATAAAATAACATTTTGGACGAAATTCTTACATTTCACTATCTCTCTCTCTCTCTCTCTCTCTGTTTTTTTTTTATCATTATACATCAAATCCTTATTGATTGTTTTATTTTTTTTAATTTTTTTTCGGCGTTTCGTCGAGTGTTGAAAAATATTTTAAATTAAGTATCAACGGTGACACCTCCAAAGAGTACATCGACAGTTGGATCGATAAAGAATTGAATGGCCAATTCCAACGCTGATTTAAAAATACGGGGAAGTAAGGGAGGTGGAATACCATCGAGAACGCCCATCAGTACAGTCGCGAAGCCACCGTTGCTCGACAATCCCGAGCACGATAAACCGGTCAGAGCAAGGTCACAGGGCAAAGCGCCACCGAGAAGTCTCGCAAGGGCGCCATTTGTAGCGATCTCGAACAGACTGATCGCTTCAACAGTCCAATCGAGTATGCGGACGATTCGGTCACCAACAATCGGTACATTGTTAAACACATTTATAACACTATCGACCATTCCTGACAAGCTTCTTCCATTGTCTTCCTGCTCCGCCTGTCTTTTTGCGACTGAAAAATTTAAACGACACAACTTACTGGTTAACGAATTATGAATTTTAAAAATAATAATAATAATAATCATCCCATCAAGTCTGCAAAAAGGATTTTAAAAAAGTGGCCATTTTCGAAAATAAAATGAGCTCACTGGATGAATAATTTTTTTTTCTTCTCATTTAATAATTTTTCATAAAATTTGTTTGATTTTTTTTTTTTTAAATATTTTTTTGCTTCTTTTTACTCACTACTGCCGGCATTTGCGTATCCACATGCAAAAAGGAGGCTCAGATAAAAAATATATTGCCACGCGAATAGCCTCATGATTGGAGAAATGAAGACGTGAAAAGCGCAAGTGACACTATGA
>OY769906.1:182500-405714 GCA_963669185.1 Dyspetes luteomarginatus
TGAAATTTCCAATTACATATCGCGCGTCGATATTGACGTTGCGATACTTGGATGTTTTTTCTTTAACAATATCGATAATTTCGTCACGTTAACATAATCGATAAATTAATCGAGTATTGAATGGATTTAAGAATGAAAAGGTTAAGGATGCTAGTATGATGATACGAGCATCCTGCTGCATGAAGACACGTTAAGCGCGGCGACAGTCCATGGGGATTGTGACAGGTCGCCTGAACGGACAGCAGAGCAAAATTGGCTCCGCGCTCAACGTCTTACATGATACAATAATACGCAAAGAATATTGGCAATAAAAAAATGATCCTAATAAGATAAAATGATGATAATTTTGTTGACCAAAAATATCATAAATTTCATTCAATAGAGATATTGATATCGAGTATCGATCTTTTGAGGAGATGGAAGGGATTTCGAGGAAGAGTTGGGAGTAAAATAAAATTCCTCGAAAATTTTATATCTATATGAATGATATAAAAAAAAAAGTGTGAGGGAGTCAGTGGCTTAGTGGTAGCGCGCCCGGCTCGCACGCAGTGGGCTCGGGTTCGATTCCCGCCGACACCGATAGAATTTTTTTCATGCGTTTTTTGTACGATATCGATGATTCAGAGAATCTCCACCTTAAAAACTGTAGGTCCGCAGGAATCGAAGTGCCTGAGTATGGCGAATCAGAAAACTGGAACAGAGAGGAGGTTCGATGCCCGGTGACGAATTCCCGCAGGTGGAAGCACAAAACGCCATGGACGGTGTAGCTCCAGAGGTATAGGATGTTGCGAACCACGACTATAGCTGTGCCAGTGCTGACACATAGCGGGGTGCACACGAGCTCGGGTGCCGCGAAGAGAAATGAAATAGGGAAGGGCGCCCCCGCGATGGAGAGAGGAAAGCCCCTTAACCACTGAAGGGGGATCGGTGCAAGTCTCTCATACACATATATTCTCCCATATTAAAAAATCCATTGCGATATCACGCAACTTCGATATTCGATTGGGAGGAAAAAATAAGGGAGAATGAAAATTGTACAAAATCGGGAGAGCGCGCTACTCCTAATAATGAACTAATTACTGAAAACAACGACGCGCATAGCGCGCACGGGGCGATACTAGTGAACATATCAAGAAGATAACAGATAATACAATGATATGCAGGCCATGTGCGTGAGAGGCGTCGTCACGGCGCGGCGGGTGAGAAAACCCACAGATCCCCCGAGTGATCATGATGACGTCATTAAACAAATGTGCAACAGCCTCGAGAGAGTATCCATCATATATGTTATACTATGCTTATACTATATATACGTATATATGTTCAACGTTAGTGAGCAGGATACTCCATGAATTTCGCGCTCTAAACTAACAATAAAAAATACTATATAATAAATCCATGTGTGTGTCTGTGTCTTTATACACGTGTCATTGAAGCCGATGACGTAATCGACTGTGAGGCGAGAGGTAGAAAAAATAAAAATAAAATGTTCCACTGAGACGCGCAAGAGGAGGTGAATCAATGCAGAGCGCTGCCATTCTTCAGGTATACCCGCATAAGTCGTCGAGATGCCGATAGACGCAGTTTCGAACAGTTTCGAATGACTTGCTGAGGTGAACGGTCACAAAATACTTAAACTCGCGATTTTATTTCCGTGATTTGTAGAATCGAGCTTACGTTGCTACCAGCAATTTTTTCCTGACCTTGAATCACTCCGAGCCTTTTTTTCGTGTGTTTAATCGAGCTTCGAGGACAAAAGGTAATTGTCAATTATTTTCAATTAATATTTTGTCAGCCAAAAATTTTGTTTTAGACACGTAATTGTCGAGGAATATAAAATATTCTAGTTTTTTTTTTTTTTTAATCGCAACATTCGCGTATGATCGAGCTGTAGTTGATTTATTTTTCATCATGTGATATAAAATTGCTGTGAGATGAAATCAATTGCATTTGGATAACATTATTTCTCAATTATGCTAATGTGGAAAATTTTTCCTCATGACAGACATTTGCTTGGATATATTGCGAATAATTTTCATTTTATTACGAGTGTCTCGGGGAGGTGGGGGAAATTATTTTGCATGCGATAATAAAGATCGTGTGGATATTCAACGTGTACCGGATATGCTGTTATCATTCATCAGGAAATAGGCAAAGTTTTTATGAAAATAGTATGCTGTAACCAAAAGGAAGATTAATGTTAAAAATTTCATTTTTATGGTGTGAAAAATAACGCTTTTCAATTCAATTTGAATAATCGGTAATTTTTGCCAAATTATTTATTCTACTCGTCAGCAATGAATTAGTTGTTGGTTGAAATTGTTTATTTATTTATCAAATAGTCCAAAAATTATTTAATAAATTTATTTGATGAAGTACAAAATTTCCTCATTCTTCTATATATATATACCGACATTTTATAAATTTTTCCCACATATATTCATGTTACTTGGACGAAATAATTGGCGAGTGGAAATTCCCCACAACTATAATCAAATTCCCAGCTATAATTTCAGGAAAAATCTCCTCCCGTCCTTAAAATAAGCTCTATAAGAATTTATATTTTCGCAGTACAGATGCTAACAAACATGAAAAAAATAATAAATCTACAGTGGGAATCCTAATTTGATTAACCAATAGAAATAAGAAACCTAGCAAGAATTTATTTAAAATATAATTTCGTCAATCTTTGAGCTTGATTTTTTTTCTAAAAAATAATTATTTTTTCCAGCAAAAAGTTCAATTGAAAAAAAAGATAAAACTGACGATTTCACACACGATTGTTGTAAATAGACTTCTAAACTCACAGCTATGCCAATAGAATATATTATCAAGAATGTACATACATCGACAGTCATTTTCCAAAATTGTAGCGTAATATTCTCTCGTATATCAATCATTGTGGAAGGGACTCAAGGTCATGAGATCGATAATTTAACGATTAAAAAAAAATGTAATGGGACAATAAATTGATTATTGAGGAAAAAAAACCTCGTTATACCGAGCTGTTGAATGTATCGAAGGAGAAATTTTTTCCTACAAATAATTTAGCTTCTAGCAAAAATGGCGGAAACCAGTCGTAAGCCAAGTGCAAAAAAAAACTGAGAAAGCTCTACGATCGTGTACACGTGAAAAAAAAAAAGAAAAACTTGAGTATGATGAGGCACGTTTTATATTTCCATTTTAAAATGGCTGAAAATCCGAGTCTGTAATCCCAAAATGAGACTAACCAAGATGGCCAAGGTCAAAAGATTTTAAAAGTGTTCACACACCGACACAACCAAACCCAACGCGCCAGCGATAAAAAAAAGAAAAAAACAACGCGAGAATAGCCGAAGGTGAAATGCATCACGATGCCGGTGTTTTTTTTTTTTGCGCGGCAACATCGCAAATGAGAAGTTCGTGCCGGAGGTAAATGCCGAGATGGTTCGGTGTCTGAGTTGTTTATGTTTCTTTTTCCCACCGCTGGCATCGTAATTTTGTGTGCGAGCACCTTAAAACACGTTAAACGCGCTGAATACTCGATTCGTTAGCGTATAAGCGTGAGAAATAAACAAACGCGTAAATTTTCGTCTTTCTTCTAACTGACTCATTCGATATGAAGATTTTGAAAAAAGATTTTTGAAAATTTGAATTTTCTTTGCAGATGATGCTGAAAACATGTTGCTGTTGCATCTCATTGCGAACGGGATCAATCGTTGTTGGTTCATTATCACTGGTCAGTATTTACCAAACACAAATAATATTTTTATTAATTATGATAAAATTAATGTAAATAATAAATTAAATCTATACAGATTGCGGCGATAATGAATGCGATAACGATAGGAAGGCATATAAATAAGTTCGAGAACTTGGACGAAGATGACGACAATTACTCTCGGTTCATGGTCTTCAAGATTTTTACCGTGACCTTGATGATTTACATTTTGACCGCTGGAATTTTTTCTGGTCTCATGATTGCCGGAACATTTAAGGTGAGTAATTTGTTAGTAATTATAATTATAATTTATTATAACGATGGAAAAAAAATTAAAAAAAAAAAACATTTCAGAGAATCGCCGGTTATTTCTTCCCTTGGCTCGCAGTTGGATTCGTCACTTTGGTGATTACCATTACCATAACTCTGGCTTTTGTAATAGTCACCTCTTCGCAAGTGCCCTTAGATGTATTTTTCGGTGTTCTCGTGTTCCTGATGGCAACTACAGGTAATTTTTTTTATTTACTTATTTTTTTTTTTATGCAAAATTAAAACTCATCAATGGAGATGAATTTATATCGATCGATCTATATATATATATATATATATATATATATATATATATATATACGCAAAAATTTTATGAAATATATATATATTTTTTTTTACTTTTTTGCTTTTTTTATCGTCGGGACAGATATAGGGCGATAATTTATTTTTCTCGATAATTCGTCATTGCCCGATACCAGATTCAAATATATTGATTGAAGTTTTTTTTGTTTTTTTTTTTAATCAGCGCACAGACGATAATAATACAAATTTCTAATTGTTTTTTGATTTTTTTTTCTTCTTTTATTTCGCATCATTCAGTTCTGCAAATTCATCTGTGGCTCGTCGTCTACAGTCACTACAAAGAAATTATCGCAGAGAAATATGGACATCAGAGCCGTCCAAGCGATGGGGAAATTCTGGGCGAGGCGATCAAACATCCTTATTACAATGTTTAACCCTTCGTGGTCACCCTGAGTGAATTTCACCCATCGATTTTTTTCAGTGAAAAAAATCATTTTTGGCGCATAAACTTTTTTACGATTTTTTTTTAACCCTGCGCGGATCATATGGGTAATTTTTGACCCATTTTTGACCCAAGCAAAATCATATGAGGGTTAAAGATGTTGTCATTTAATTTCTTATATATCAACTTTTGCTAAATATTCTAAAATGTTCGAAATATCTTCCATAAATTTTTAATACCGATCGGACGGATAATTTTCACACAGTCACTATTTGAAAATCAGCGGGTAAAATTTGACCCATCGATTTTTTGAGTCAAAAAGTTTATGTTTGGGGCATAAACTTTTTTACGATTTTTTTAAAAAATGTTGTCATTCAATTTCTTATATATCAACATTTGCTAAATATTCTAAAATGTTCGAAATATCTTCCATAATTTTTTAATACCGATCGGGCGGATAATTTTCACACAGTCACCATTTGAAAATCAGCTGGGTGAATTTCACTCATTGATTTTTTGGGTGAAAAAAATCATTTTAGGCGCATAAATTTTTTTACGATTTTTTTTTAACCCTGCGCGGATCATATGGGTCATTTTTGACTCAAGCGACCTATACGATCCGAGGTGTCAGCAAAATCATACGATGGTTAACGATGTTGTCATTTAATTTCGTATATATGAACTTTTGCTAAATATTCTAAAATGTTCGAAATATTTTCCATAATTTTTTAATACCGATCGGAAGGATAATTTTCACACAGTCACCATTTCAAAAATCAGCTGAGTAAATTTCACCCGGTGTGACGACTGTGAAATTCTGACAACGAAGGGTTAACCCTCCGTGGATCATATGATTTTTGCTGGCACCCCGGATCATATTCGCTTGGGTCAAAAATGACCCATATGATCCGCGCAGGGTTAAAGGATGAGAAGAAATAATAAAAATAAATGTAACAAAAAAATTCATCGCATCGCGTGAGATTATTTTTTTTTTATTTACTACTTTTCACTATATTTTCATTCGATATTGTCAAAATGAAAAATTATTTTTATACCATAAAGTTGATTACATAAAATATTTCTATATATTCTACATAAATAAATATGTATCACTGCAAATGGAAAATTTGTCCGCGAATTTTGCTCTGCAAACTCAACGAAAATGTACTCTGTCCTTTTTGGCGCAGCCAAACAGTTATAAAAATAAAAATAAAAAAAAATTATACAGACACTTAAAGGAGGTAAATCCATGCTGATTTTACTGAGTACCGGACTTTCTTCAGGTGTACGTGTATGTGAGAGTATCCGAGATACAGAAATCTCTCTTCGGTCGCCACAGTTTCAACTGCGTTGCCGAGGGGAACGGACACGACTTTTACTCGTGGGATACATTCGCGTATTTGTTTTCGCTGAGTGTGCGATCGACCTCGAAAGTTTCTAACAGTACTTTGACCTTTCCTTCAATCACTCGGTGCATCTTTCTGTCGTGTTTATTCAAATTTCGCAAACATGGTAATTGTCAATAATTTTTTATTACTATTTTTCTCATTCAAGAATTTATTACATTAATAGTGAATTCTTGTTGCCTCAATATATATATATATATATATATATATATATATATATATATATATATATATATATTAAGGCAACCAGGATAAGCATAACCTCGAAAAAACTGCAATAAATTTATCTCGAAAACGACTTGATGAAATTTTCAAAAACAAAGTGTGGTCCAAAATTCAATTTTCATTTCATATCAAGTCATTTTCGAGAAAAATGTCTTGGGCATTTTTGCTCTCTCACTCGTAAGTACGGGAAAGGCGAGGGAGAGGGGGGGGGGGCTGACTCATTCCTTGGGGAAAGAGGTTGACTCATTCCTTAGGGAATAAAAAAAATGTATATTTTTTTAATCGCGAAATTCGCGTATGATTGAGCTAACTGTAGTTGATTTATTTTCATCACGTAATAAAATTTCTGGGAAATGGAATCAATTGCATTATGGATAAAATTATTTCTCAATTATTCTAATGAGGAAAATTTTTCCTGGTAAGAGAAATTTGCTTGAATATATTGGGAATAATTTTGATTTTATTACGAGTGTCTTGGGGGTGGGTGGAAATTATTTTACACTCAATAATAAAGATCGTGTGGATATTCAACGAGTTCATGATCGAGCCAACTGTAGTTGATTTATTTTCATGTGATAAAATTTCTGCGAAATGGAATCAATTACATTTGAATAAAATTATTTCTCAATTATTCTAATGAGGAAAATTTTTCCTGATAAGAGAAATTTGCTTGAATATATTGTGAATAATTTTGATTTTATTACGAGTGTCTTGGGGGTGGGGGAAATTATTTTGCACGCAATAATAAAGATCGTGTGGATATTCAACGAGTTCATGATCGAACTAACTGTAGTTGATTTATTTTCATCACGTGATAAAATTTCTGGGAAATGGAATCAATTGCATTATGGATAAAATAATTTCTCAATTATGCTGATGAGGAAATTTTTTCCTCATAAGAGAAATTTGCTTGAATATATTGCGAATAATTTTGATTTTATTACGAGTGTCTTGGGGGTGGGGGGAAATTATTTGAGATCGAAAAATAAAGATATTCAACGTGTACCGGATATGCTGTTATTATTCATGAGGAAATAGGCGAAAAAATGAATGTTCAAAATTTTCATTTTTATGGTGTGAAAAAGAAAAAAAATTTAACGTTCCATTTAAATAATTGAAAATTTCTGTAAAATTAATAATTCTTCTGGTTATAAATAAATCGGTCGATGGTTGACCTCAGTACGTAAGAAAAATTGCAGTAGGATGTCTCATCGCTCGACTATGTATTTACATCCTGAAAGGACGAACTGAACACCAGCATCACAAGCTTAAAGGTGCTCGCACACCGACCTGTTTTCTCGCGCTGAAGGCCAAACGGTCGAGTGAAATGCATGCCGATGCCGGTTTTTTTTTTTTTTTTGTCTGGCAACGTCGCAAATCGGACGCTCGTGCCCGGGGCAAAAAACTTGTTTCAGGTGCACGCGGACGAAAATTATCTACATCTTATCGCGCTGATTCTGAGTGTGTTTCGGTTTCTCAAGCGTAAGGACGAAAGAGAAAATTATATCTGTCATCTTTACTCAACTCGAGAATTTTGTATTTGTTTTGCAAAAAGTTACGAAAAAGAGAAAAAAAATTTGAAAGAAAAAAAAAAAAATTTGCAAAACATTTAAAAATTGTTTTTTTTTTGCAGATGGTCGTAAAAACATGTTGCGGTTGCATCGACTTGCACAAGGGAGTGGTTGTGATCGGCTCATTATCTCTGGTTAGTATTTAAATTAGGTAAAGAAATTTTAACCCTGGGCGGTCGCATTGGGACAATTTCGTCCCAAGCGAAATTTCACTTGGTAATTCCTGGCAAACCGGAAATGGGCAGGGCGCGAAATATAATAACAATTTGTACTTAAATAATCGTCGATTCGCATTCAAGAAGGATTCAAGAGTATTCGTGAATTTTTTTAAAAAATTTAAAGCGATTTAGGTTGAAAACTTTACGTGGATTTTTCGTCCCAGTGCGACAGGCGGAAGCAGCGAAATTACAGTGCGACTGCGCAGGGTTAACTCTCCGGTCTCTACAGACATGCGTCGAGCCAACGTCACTCTGTAATTTAACGTGGCGAATATGAAAATGGTGGAAGCCAGCCGATTAATTAATCAATAAATTTCATTATGATAAATTAATGTAAATAAGAAAATTTTAATTCGTGGATTAAAATTTAACGTGGCGAATATGAAAATGGTGGAGGCCAGCCGATTAATTAATCAATAAATTTCATTATGATAAATTAATGTAAATAAGAAAATTTTAATCCGTGGATTAAAATTTAACGTGGCGAATATGAAAATGGTGGAGGCCAGCCGATTAATTAATCAATAAATTTCATTATGATAAATTAATGTAAATAAGAAAATTTTAATTCGTAGATTAAAATTTAACGTGGCGAATATGAAAATGGTGGAGGCCAGTCGATTAATTAATCAATAAATTTCATTATGATAAATTAATGTAAATAATAAAATTTTAATCTACAGATTTGGGCGATACTGACAGCGAGCACAATGATATTTCATGTCAGTCAAATGGAGAACCTTGAGGAAAATTACAGTCGATTAATGCTCCTCAAGACTATCATCGTGACTTTGTTGATTTACGTTTCATACGGTGCAGTTTTCGCCGTTCTAATGATTACTGGATCTTTTCGGGTGAGTATTTACGATTGTTAAGCGGCTCTTTTCGGGTAACCATTTAATAATAATAATAATATTAATAATAATAATAATAATAATATAATAAAAATAAAAATAAATAATTCTTTATAATAATGAAGACATTTTTTTTTTTCAGAAAATCGCTGGTTATTTCGTTCCTTGGCTCGCACTTGGCTTCACAGGAGTGGTAGTTTCAGTTTCGATAATTTTCGCTTTCATAATTGTCACTTGTTCGAAATTGCCTGCAGGAGTATTTTTAGGTTTCGTCATCTCCATGATGGCAGCTGCAGGTACCATTTTATTTATTCTTTTCATAAAAAATGAAAACTCACCAATTATCGAGACTGATAAATTAATAATAAAAAAATGATTCAGTTTAAACAATATATATTGTTTAAACTGAATGAATGATTTTTTTAAATTTTTATCGGTGCAGAGATGTAGTAATAAAAAATTTCATAATTGCTTATTGTTTGTCTTTTTTTTTGTTTTGGATTATGCAGGTCTGAAAATTTATCTATGGCTCGTCGTCTACAGTTATTACAAAGAAGTTATCGCACAAAAATATGGACATCAGACTCGTCCCAATCATGGCAAGATCCTGAGTCAGCCAACAAAAAATCCTTATTGGAATATTTAAGAATGAGGGGAAAAAAAAAAAAAAAGTAAAAGGAATATTATTCATCAGTGCCTGTTGCTACTAAAACGTAACATTATTATTATTTTTTCTTACTATTCCATTATATTTTCCTCACGTTTCGTGATAATGAAGAAAAAAAAAAATTTTATACCACACACACTCAGTTGTTTGTATTGAGATATATACGTAAAGATACATACAGCGAGTGTAAAAAAGTATTTGTACACCTATGAGTGACAAATATATATGCATTTTTTTTTTTTAATAAATGCTTTGCTTTTTTTTTTTTTAGCTTATCCCTGAATATCTTACGAATATTTAATCTCGTTATATTATCGTCACGTTTCGTCAAAATGAAAAATCATTTTTCATTTTGACGTGACCTGTGAGTGACTAATATAAATGCAATATTTTAAATATAAATGCTTTGGTTTTTTTTTTTAAGCTTATCCCTGAATATCTTACGAATATCTCATCTCGTTATATTTTCGTCACGTTTCGTTAAAATGATAACTGATTTTTTATACCATCCAGTTGTTTATATTATTCGTACACCGTCGAGTAACGAAAATAAATGCAATTTTTTAAATATAAATGCTTTGGTTGTTTTTTTTTTAGCTTATCCCTGAATATCTTACGAATATCTCATCTCGTTATATTTTCGTCACGTTTCGTCAAAATGAAAAATAAAAAATCATTTTTCATTTTGACGTTACCTATGAGTGACAAATATAAATGCAATTTTTTTAAAATATAAATGCTTTGGTTTTTTTTTAGCTTATCCCTGAACATCTTACGAATATCTCATCTCGTTATTTTTTCGTCACGTTTCGTGACCTATGAGTGATAAATATAAATGCAATTTTTTTAAAATATAAATGCTTTGTTTTTTTTTTTTAGCTTATCCCTGAATATCTTACGAATATCTCATCTCGTTATATTTTAGTCACTTTTCGTGACCTATGAGTGATAAATATAAATGCAATTTTTTTTAAATATAAATGCTTTGTTTTTTTTTAGCTTATCCCTGAATATCTCACGAATATCTCATCTCGTTAATTTTTCGTCACGTTTCGTGACCTATGAGTGATAAATATAAATGCAATTTTTTTTAAATATAAATGCTTTGTTTTTTTTTAGCTTATCCCTGAATATCTCACGAATATCTCATCTCGTTATATTTTAGTCACTTTTCGTGACCTATGAGTGATAAATATAAATGCAATTTTTTTAAATATAAATGCTTTGTTTTTTTTTAGCTTATCCCTGAATATCTTACGAATATCTCATCTCGTTATATTTTGGTCACGTTTCGTCAAAATGAAAAATAAAAAATCATTTTTCATTTTGACGTTACCTATCTAGTGAATATTTTATTTACTACGTTGTATTTTATAATAAATGTGGATATAATATTATGTTATATCCACATTTGAAATCTGGACAAATGTATATGACGGTAGAATGCAATAAGGTTATTCTTTTCTCGATGAAGGTCCAGTAAGAACTGCTCGACTTCCCTGTGGAGTCTTTTGACTCCTCTCGTCTGTTTAGTCTATTCTGAAGAGTCCAGCGTCGCCGGATCCGAGGTATACACAGCGTGGCATAAACAGCCTCGGCTATGGGAGTCTGTTATCGCTGATACCCAGGCGTAGATGAAAATGTTTCTCTCACCTATGAGTGATAAATATAAATGCAATTTTTTTTAACTATAAATGCTTTGTTTTTTTTTAGCTTATCTCTGAATATCTTACGAATATCTCATCTCGTTAATTTTTCGTCACGTTTCGTGACCTATGAGTGATAAATATAAATGCAATTTTTTAAAAATATAAATGCTTTGTTTTTTTTTTTTAACTTATCCCTGAATATCTTACGAATATCTCATCTCGTTATATTTTCGTCACGTTTCGTCAAAATGAAAAATGATTTTTTATACCACTCAGTTTTTGTTTATCTAAATGATTTCGACTAAATAAATTGCTAAAACTTTCTACTATACTTTTATTTATCTAAAATATATGATCGATGGTTTACTGAGAAAATTCTCTTGTTATCAGTGATATTTGTAAATTTCCGAATAGTTTTATAATCTCTCACTCCATTTGCCATTACAAAAACAGGAAATTCCGCGAATTTTACGCTGCAAACTCATCGAAAATAAATTCGTGTGTGTGTGTGTGTATTTTTTTACAAACGCCGCATTATGCGCGATGTGTTTAGCTGAGCCGAGCGATAATGAAAAAAAAAAAAAACAAAAAAAAAATTAAATATTCCATAGAGGATTTTAACAAGAGGCAAATCAATGCTGAACTCGTCCGCTTTTCACGTCTGCGCGTAACAGTCGTCGAGATGCCGGACGATCTTTCGTCTACCACCGCAACAACGCAGTTCCGACTGAGTTGCTGAAGCGAACGGCCATAAACGCTTTTTTTCTTACTCGCTCATTAATTTCCTCGTTTCCCTCTGACTGTACGATCAAGCCTACGTCATTACCGGTATTTTATCTCGATCTTAAATAATTCCCGAGCGTCTTCCTCGTGTGTTTAATCGAGCTTCGCAAAAATGGTAATTTTCAATAATTTTTCAATTTATATTTTTCATCAAAAAATTTACTTAACACATTTAATTGTCAATATAAAAACTATATTTTTTTTATCGCGAAATTTGCGTATGATCGAGCTAGCTGTAGTTGATTTATTTTCATGTGACAAAATTTCTGCGAAATGGAATCAATTACATTTGGATAAAATTATTTCTCAATTATTCTAATGTGGAAAATTTTTCCTGATAAGAGAAATTTGCTTGAATATATTGCGAATAATTTTGATTTTATTACGAGTGTCTTGGGGGTGGGGGGAAATTATTTGGCATGCGATAATAAAGATCGCGTGGATATTCAACGTGTACCGGATATGCTAGACGGATATGCTCTTATCATTCATGAGGAAATGCCAGGCTATTATGAAGATTGTATATTGTAACCAGAAGGAAAATTAATTTTCAAAACTTCATTTGCGTGGTGTGAAAAATAACGCTTTTCAATTCCATCCGAATAATCCGAAATTTCTGTTAAATTAATTATTCTACTCGTTATTGAAGAATGAGTTAATTATTGAAATTTCATCATGATTAAAAGTGTAAAATTATTCAACGAATTTGATTTGATGAATTCAAAAAATTAAATTTCCTCATTATATAAATTTTTCATACGTATTCGTGTTGGCGATGTAATAATTTTAACCAGAAAATTAAATGTACTGAGAAGGACAATTGAGGGGCGAAAAATGATAACATTATCGAGTTATACGACGAGGATAAATTTATAATTGGAACTGCAACGAGTTAATGTGAAATTTTTGCTTGAAAAAATTGCCACGACGATTATAGTGAACTCGGGATTTTCCCACTCATGGATTGATACCGATGGACTAAGTATAATTTGTGGAAAACCCCAAAAACTGCCGAGTCACCTCCCTCCACTAAAAAAAAGTTCTATAAGAATTTAATTTCGCAGTAGAAATGCTGAGAAACATGGGAGAAAAAATTATTGTTATTATTTTTGTAAATATAAATATTTAAGATCATTTAATATGTTGGGAATACGAGCGAGCCATTTGTGGGGTTTTTTTCGAGTGTCTAAATCTACAGTGGGAATTCCGATTTAATTAATCAGTAAAAATTAAATTCGCGAAATGGCAAGAATTTATTTGATAAAATAAAAAAATATAATTTCGTCAATCTTCGAGCTAGGACTTTGTATCGTCAATACAGGGAGAAAAACTTTTTTTTTTTATCTAAATATTTAAGATCATTTAATATGTCGGGGATACGAGCGAGCCATTTGTGGGTTTTTTTCGAGTGTCTAAATCTACAGTGGGAATTCCGATTTAATTAATCAGTAAAAATTAAATTAACGAAATAGGAAGAATTTATTTGATAAAATAAAAAATATATAATTTCGTCACAACCTTCGAGCTAGAACTTTGTGTATCGTCAATAATTTGTCCATGTTAATTTTTTTTTCTCAAATAATAATTTTTTCAATCGAAAATTCCAATTGAATGAGAAAAATATTAACATTAGTAGAGGAAATGAGGAGAAATTATCAAAGGCGAAAGGTCATACGGAAAAAAAATAAAATAAAATGAATCGCTAAATTTGTAGATTTATACAGGGAAATATATAAATTGTGTAGATACACCAACGGACATTTTCATAGAATTGAAACGTAATATTCTCTCGTATGGCGATATCAATGTGGGAGGGAACAAGACTCAAGGTCGTAAGATCGATAATTTCACGAGCCAAAAATATAATCGAACAATAAATTGAGTAAATAATTTTAAGAATAATACGTTAGATTGAATTTGTAATCCAGTGAAGAAGAAGCTTTTTGCCTACAAAGATGTTGCCTCTCGCGAGAATAACAGAGTTCAGGCCGGATAAAAATAAACTTGGTGTACGTTCCACGATCGTATAAACACACACAGACACGCGCGCACGCGTTCAACGTCGCCAGCTCATTCTTGGAAAATGGCCGGATTCAACTTTGACATAATCCTTTAAATATATTTAATAATATTAAATCAAATCCTCACTTACTAAACTTATTAAATAATTTTTTTATTTCTTTTAATTCTTTAAAAATAAATCCTATGGAAAAAAAAAACTGAGGCAAAATAGACTCAGATTTATTTGAATAAAATGCAATTTGTTATCTCGGCGGGTTTTTGTTGCAAGAGAATAATGTGCACAGTCCCATAATAGACCCCTCGCTCCTGTTGTCAATTCTCCAATTTTTCAATCAACCAACGACTAACGATATATATATATATATATGTATATATATATATATATATATATATATGTATATATATATATATATATGTATATATATATATATATATATATATATATGCGAGAAAACGTGCAGGCACCGTATTGAGCTTATCATTTTAATTGTTAAATTGATGCAAACTGTAGCAGCCAGCATCCAAAGAATTGCAATCTTTGAACAAATGGATAAGCCAGAATTTTTTTTGCCAAAAGTTTACCAGACCAAAAATGAAAAAAGAAAAAAAAAATCTTAAAAATTGAATTTTCCTTGCAGATGATCGTAAAAACATGCTGCGGTTGCATCTCATTGCAAAAAGGAGTAATTGTCATTGGTACATTATCGCTGGTCAGTATTTCGTTAAATAAACAAAATTTTAATTGATTAATTAACTTTATTATGATAAATTTATTTATTAATTTAAATAAAAAATAATAATTTACAGATTTCAGCGATACTGAACGCGATAATGATGGGATCTCATGTGAGTGATCTGTCGAACCTCAGAAAAGATGCTGCCGATTACGGCCTATTAATCCTCCTCAAGACATTCGTCGTGACCTTGTTGATTTACATTTTATTCGGTGGAGTTTTTTCCATACTCATGATTGTCGGCTCAATTCAGGTGAATATTTACAATGATTATTCAATTATTTTGTACTTTTATTTACTTCGATATGCAAACTGATGATTATTTATAACAATGAAAAAAAAAATATTTCAGAAAGTTTCTGGTTATTTCTTCCCTTGGCTCGCACTTGGATTCGGAGGAATCGTGGCTGTCGTTGCCACCATCTTGGCTTTCATAATTGTCACTTCAGCAAAATTGCCTCTAGGCGTGTTTTTCGCTGTTATGCTATTCCTCATAGCAGCTGCAGGTGCGTTTTTATTTTTTTTTTCTATCCAAATGAAAATTCATTAATTATCGAGATAAATTTATCGATCGATAAGCTAAATTTATATCAAATATATATATATATATATTTTTTTTTTTCGTGGGGATATAGAGAATAATTTTTCGATTATTTATTTTTCTCGATAATACGTCATCGGCCGATACCACAAAATACTAATTTTAAATATTGATTGAAGAGAAAAAATAATTGCCCGATACCACAAAATATTAATTTTAAATATTGATTGAAGACAAAAAAAAATTGCCCGATACCACAAAATATTAATTTTAAATATTGATTGAAGACAAAAAAAATTGCCCGATACCACAAAATATTAGTTTTAAATATTGATTGAAGACAAAAAAAAATTGCCTCATACCACAAAATATTAATTAATTAATAAACCCAAACGTATTAAATCGTTTTTTTTTTCGCTTTTTTTTTTTTAACTCACAGACGAATAAAAATTGCTAATTGTTTGTCCAATTTTGTTTTTTTTTTTTTCATTATGCAGCTCTGCAAATTTACCTCTGGCTCGTCGTGTACAGTCACTACAAAGAAGTTGTAGCAGAAAAATACGGACATCAGACTCGTCCCAGTGATGGCAAAGTCATGAGTCTGCCGCCTAAAAATCCTTATCACAATGTTTAAGGATGAAAACAAGAAGAAGAAGAAAGGATAATTATCGATAAGCGCGCGCCTTGCTACTGAAGCGTAAAAAATATTTTTTTTTGCTACTTTTTCTTATATTTTCGTTACGTTTCGTCAAAGTGAAACATTATTTTTTATACCACAGAGTTAATTATATTGAGATATATATATATATACGTAAACGCATACACACTTACTAGTGTCTGAAAAATACGTAAAATATATTTCAAACGCGATATTTTTTTCAAAAATTTTGATAAAGCAAATGTGGTAATTGCAAATTTTCACAAAATTATTATTATTATTAATTAAATTATAAAAACGATGCGAGAACCACGCAAAACACGTTTCAGTGATATTATGAGGGAGAGGATTGTGACTTGCCAGAGTATATAAAAAGTGAAAATATTTCAGGACTCATTACTAACTACCATATATATATATATACTTTGCAAACATTTTCTTATCGTCAATTGGTACACGTGGTGAAATCTTTCGAGCGTCTGCCCGAGAATTTAGC
Source organism: Dyspetes luteomarginatus (assembly GCA_963669185.1). Taxonomy (NCBI): domain Eukaryota; kingdom Metazoa; phylum Arthropoda; class Insecta; order Hymenoptera; family Ichneumonidae; genus Dyspetes; species Dyspetes luteomarginatus. Next base: position 199,040 of record OY769906.1, read on the forward strand.
AGAGTTGAAAATACTTTTGGCTTTACAATTAGCCCAGAGACAAAAATTGTTTGAAGGAATAAAATTAAAAAAAGAAAAACAAAACAAACCATTTAATATAATTTTTGCGAGAAAATAATTACGAATAAATATTTTTTACCGCTCCAGAGGGGAAAAAAAAAATCAAAGAATTATAGAAATGAAAAAAAAATAAAAAAAAATTAACCATCGAGAAGAAATATCAGCAACTATTTTTCCAGAGATATAAATAATCAGTACGGGGAAAAAAAATATTCTAAAATTGTTTTCACATAATTATTTGCAATGCTTTTTTATTTGTCAAGTGTTGATTGATGAATTGCGAAATAAATAATTTTTTTATTAAAAAAAAAAAAAATTAAAATGTTTATCGATGTACTTTTTTTTTTCCAAAAACAAAAAAAAAAAAAAAAAAAAAAAAAAAAAAAAACTTGAACTCGCTTGGCATTGTGCTCTTCATTACGCAATTATGACACGCTCGTTGAATAAGTGGATTTTACATTAATGTGCCAGGCGGTTTTGACCTTGGCGAGAGTGCGAGAACGAACTCGAGAATGACATCAAAACTTGAGTGTTTCAAGCACATAATTGATATGTCATATTTGTCCAGTACCAAGCTGTGTTGTATACCCAACCCAAAGAATTATATATATATATATATATATATATATATTATTTTCGGCAAAAATTTAAACTCGAATGTTTCAAGCACTTAATTAATGTACCATATTTTTCCAGTACCAAGTTATTGTATCTCATATTTGTGGGCTGTACATCCCCCCCCCCCCCCCCCCCCCACAAGATGAAATATTAATATATAATATATTGAGAATATTTTCGACAAAAATTAAAACTCGAATGTTTCAAGCACATAATTGATATGTCATATTTGTCCAGTACCAAGCTGTGTTGTACACCCAACCCAAAGAATTATATATATATACATAGAGAATATTTTCGACAAAAATTAAAACTCGAATGTTTCAAGCCCATAATTAATGTACCAGATTTGCCTCCCCCCCGCCCCAAGGTGAAATATTAATATATATAATATATTGAGAATATTTTCGACGAAAACTCGTATATTCCGGATAAATCTCAGATTAAATGCGGGCCCAAATATAATATATGAAATACGAAATGAAAAACTTATATAATTATTTTCCATGGGGTTGGTTTTACGGGGGATAATATATTTAAAAAAAACGATAATATTTTTGCCTCAATTCGAGCCACTACGAATTTGAAAATTTTTTTCTCAATAAATTTCGTATTGTCGATCGCACACTGAATTCTCAATGTACATGAAAAAAATTCACGAAAAAAATTCAAAAATTTGTCAAGTCTATTTTTCTTTTGGTTTCTTTATATAAAAAAATGTATACGATTCGTTTCAAAAAGTCAAAATATTGAGCACACACACATGTGTGTCGTTCTAGTAATTAAAAAAATTAAAAAATGTATATATCGCGCGTTTAAAATCACAAGGGCGTATGTTTCACGCTTATTAGGAGTGACATAGGCTCTTATGATTTTAGACGAAAGATATTCCATTTTGCTTATACACGGACGAGCGAACAAACGTGGTCTGTATTAGCAGTATGAGCGGGTGTAATTTTTTTTTTCTTTTTTTCTTGAGCTTCAAAGCTTTCAACGGAAAGGCTTTCAGTGTCTCTCGATGCCGAGATTTTAACTCGTATTTATTTCACATGCGCGTAGGAACTTAATACACGCCTAAATGTGTCAAACGAGATGTGATGTCTGTATATACATATATATATATACATATGTGTGTTTTTTTTCCTCAGGAATCAGTGCCATGTCATATTTGACGTACAATTCTCATTTGTGGGAATATTTTTTTCAACTCATCGAAAAATATTTTTTACTTTAATTAATTAAATATAATATAGCTGGCCATCAGAGCTCTATATATAGAGCATACAATTGAGCACCTTTCGAATAAAAAATTATTTAAAATATATTTTTACAACTCGTCGAAAAATATTTTTTACTTTAATTAATTAAATATAATATCGCTGGCCATCAGAGCTATATATATAGAGCATACAATTGAGCACCTTTCGAATAAAAAATTATTCAAAATATATTTTTACAACTCATCGAAAAATATTTTTCACTTTAATTAATTAAATATAATATAGCTGGCCATCAGAGCTCTATATATAGAGCATACAACTGAGCACCTTTCGAATAAAAAATTATTCAAGATATATTTTTATAACAAATTAACGATGATTAGTCTCGTGAAATTTACAAAAACTTTTATTAAACTACAAGTAATTATTCGAAGAAAATTATTGTAATGAATTTTTTTTTTTCTTGCATTAAAAAATTTATAATTATTTTTGTATTCAAATAGTGACAAACTCTGATGAAACATGTAAATCTTTGTTAGATGTATTGTCAGTAATGATAACCCTGCGCGTTCGCACTGTAATTTCGCTGCTTCCGGCTGTCGCACTGGGACGAAATTGTCCACATGAAGTTTTCAACCAAAATCGCTTTAATTTTTTTTTTTTAATTCACGAATACTCTTGAATCCTTCTAAAATGTGAATCGACAATTATTTAAGTACAAATTGTTATTATAATTCACGCCCTGCCCCTTTTCGATTTGCCGGAAATTCCCAGGGGAAATTTCGCTTGGGACGAAATCGTCCCAGTGGGACCGCGCGCGGGAATAAAAATGATAAAAATTCTTTGTCAAGTGTCGCGTATCTAATGTTGACCTCTGTGTATATTATTACGTGTACTAAAAATACATGGAAATATTTACGTGTGAAAATCTACGAATACGCAAAACGATGTACGCATGGAAGGCAAAAATGTTCCTCTCATTGCCAATAATGGAATGTAATTTTTTTGAAATATATTTCGATATAATTGAATATTAAAAAATTAAATAAACGCGAGAGACCTTAATTGAAACAAAATTTTGTCTGACACATGGCAAGATAAACGTCATGCAATATTATTACGAGTAACTCGTAGAAGAAAGAATGAAAAAAAAAAAACACCTAAAATTGCCTGTGACCGAGACTCAATTTTCTGAATGCTGGTGGTGGGATCGCGTAGGTGTAATCTCGCGAGTTTGCCTGCGTCTTTTCCCGCGATCTTGGAGGGCGCGCGGGTGCTCTCGCTCGCGTCTCTTTTTATACACGAGTAGCGTCTCTCGCGGAGATTCGCGGTGCGTGTGTGTGAGTGAGTGAGCGCGCAACACGCGAGTCTCTTTCTGTGTGTGTGTGTTGTTGTGATGTATAAAACGTGTTATAGGTGTATTACGATCGGCGGTTTGGCGCGCTGCTTTATACTGTTCTTGGCACAGTTTCTGGCCATCTCCTATTGCGAACGGAGTAGTGGACCTAGCAAAATCATTTTCTTGCTCGTAAATTGAATTTCTTTCTCTCTTTGTTTTTTTTTTCTTTCAAATTATCGAACAAATTTAATAGTTTTTTTTTCGTCAAAAAGCTGGCAGGTAAAATTTATACAGTTTCTGGCCATTTCCTATCGCGAACGGATCAGTGGACCTAGTAAAATTATTTTTTCGCTGGTGAATTGAATTTGTTTCTCTCTTTGTTTTTTTTTCCTATTGCGAACGGATTAGTGGACCTGGCAAAATTATTTTTTTGCTGGTGAATTGAATTTCTTTCTCTCTTTCTTTTTTTTTTTCCTATCGCGAACGGATCAGTGGACCTGGCAAAATCATTTTCTTGCTCGTAAATTGAATTTCTTTCTCTCTTTGTTTTTTTTTTATTTCAAATTATCGAGCAAATTTAACAGTTTTTTTTTTCGTCAAAAAGCTGACAGGTAAAATTTATACAGTTTCTGGCCATTTCCTATCGCGAACGGATCAGTGGACCTAGTAAAATTATTTTTTCGCTGGTAAATTGAATTTGTTTCTCTCTTTGTTTTTTTTTCCTATCGCGAACGGATCAGTGGACCTGGCAAAATTATTTTTTCTCTCCTAAATTGAATTTCTCTCTCTCTTTGTTTTTTTTCTTTCAAATTATCGAGCAAATTTAACAGTTTTTCTTTTTTTTTTTTTTTTTTCGTCAAAAAGCTGACAGGTAAAATTTATCGTCCGATTTGCCGAATGTGCAAATAAAACAAGTGATTGCCGGACAGATGTGAAAGGCTCGATTGCTCGTGACAACTCTCATTGTACACTTGGAAGCGATTTAAAGCGCAAAAACTTTACGTGAGTACTTTTTATCCGATAATAAGACGAGGTGTTATTATTATTATTATTATTATTATTATTATTATTATTGTTATTATTATTATTATCAGTGTCAAAAAAGTGACTATAAAATTTGTTACTCAATTTTATACTTTTGACCATTTATTTTATGGCAAATTATTATTTCCAACAATTGCCGATTTTTATTCAATTTAAATAAAAATTGAATTCGTTAATAATAATAATAATTAAAATTATCAGTAAACTTTGCAGTTTTTGTAACTTGTTAATATTAATCAATTAATTGTTTATCTCTTCAATTATACGAATTAATTTATTCTAAAGTTAAAATAAATAAATAATAATAATAATAATGGAGAAAGAAGAGTCTACTGCGAACATTCAGAGGGTGGCGCGTCACAAAGTAGATTTTTCCTAAATTAAACGGACACGCGATATCGATTTCTCGTTTAGGCAATGATTGAACTCCCGGATTCTATTGCGCAATTCTTTTTTTTTTCTTCTTCTTTTTCCATGAATTGATTTATCAGCTTTTTTGAGCTCGATAAATTTTCGTGTTAAAAAAAAAAATAAAAAACAATAATTCAACATTTTCACGTGAAAATTTCGATATCTCTATAATGGCGGATATTCGAGCGAGCTCGCAGTAGTCGCGGCTGTAAGAGGTCAGACGCAATAACTCTGGCAATATTTGACTATGAAAAAAAAAAAGACGATTAATAATAAAAATTATTATTATTATTATCGAAATTTTTTATTAAAAAAATTCAAGAATTGGGTTAAAATTGAAAATTTTAGCTCGATAATGTTTTCTGGGATAAATTTATCTGCTGGTCATCATTTGGATCATCCTATAACTCGTAAAATTCCTCATGCAATGAAAATTATATTTAATAAATTACTGATGACGTTACAATGTGTGCGTCATTTTTTTTTTTTTTTTATATTTTCTTCCTCTCTTTGTCGGTACGAATAAAAATTCTGTCAGAGGCGATCAGGTTTATCGTGAGCATAAATAATATAGAAAGAAATCGTCGCCTTGCTTCACAGAAGCCAGACTCGCGGGTCACCTTTTCTCGTTTACTATCACGAGTGTTATATCGTAAAATACATAAGTATATATATATATATATATATAGTGTAGAAAAAAAATGAAGGAGAGGTTTTCAAAGCGGGATCAAGCGATCGAGCAGTTTATAAACCGTGTAGACTATATATATACATACATACATACATATATATATATATTTAAACCTCGTTTACCTCGCGGGAGAGAGGGAGGGAAACTTTTGACTCAGCGTTTAAATTTACAGCGCTTAAAGTTTGCATATATAGCTGTCGACAAATTCGATTCCGCGGGCTTTGTACGAAATTTTTATGTTACTTGCGCATATTACCGAATAAATAATAATAATAATAATAATAATTATTATTATTATTAGAGTAGAAGCTCGTTTATGGAGCCTTCGATTAGCAGATGCTTCGCGTTATTCAGCTCGGACTGAACGGATTTTTTTTTTTAAACGGAAAATATAACGGACAAAGCAGCTATGTTTACGCGCGTAGTCCGTAACTGCTGCTTAGTTTTTTTTACACGCGTAAACTTTGTAAGGGTCAAGCTGGTTACGTTACTCTTATGTTGCGAGTCACAAATGCAACAATTTCAATTCTGCAGCAGCTAAAAAAATTAATTATGCTCTCCCCATATTAACTTGGATAAACGAGATTCTTTACTGTATTATTATTATTATTATTATTATTATTATCATTATTATTGATTTGGTCCATACCCACCTGTTGTATTTTATATTGAAATTCTGATTTAATTTAAAGGAATTTGTCAAGCAGTCGTAACGAAAATTATATACTTTTTGACAAATATATTTTAAACTTTTTTTTTTCTTTTTTTTTTTAATCTCCGATCTCTCCCACGTGGGATCGATGGAATCGCTCGATGATCAATATGAGAATCGAACGAATCGAACCACACACAAAATACACGGATGACCGCGACGTTAATAGGGGGGGGGGGGGGGGGGAGGGAGAAAGAGAGAGAAAGAGAGAGGGAGAGAGGGAGAGAGAGGTCATTGAATTGTGTGTGAGCAGAGAAAGAGAAAGAGAGAGAGAGAGAGAGAGGGAGAGCCGGAGATCCGTAAAAATACACGTGATCTTTGAGAGCCCCATAAGGAAACATGCGCGTTCTCTCTCTCTCTCTCTCTCTCTCTCTCTACATGTGTGCGTGTTTGTTCCAGCCTCTTCGACTTACTTCACGTCCTCTCGTTCACCTCGCGCAAAAAAAAAACAAACTCACTGCGTCATCGCGCAACAAGCGAGAATACGAGGGACGAAAGTCGAGGACATATATATATATATGTGTGTGTGTGTGTGTGTGTGTGTGTGTGTGTGTGTGTGTGTGTGTGTGTGTGTGTGTGTGTGTGTGTGTGTGTGTGTGTGTGTGTGTGTGTGTGTGTGTGTGTGTGTGTGTGTGTGTGTGTGTGTGTATTTATGTTTGTGCATTCATTCCAATTTTGTTCATATATATATGTATATTATTTCTTCGTCATATATCATTACATTCTCGTGACGTGTTTTAAGATGAATGGAAAATGCTCATAAACTTCCGGCCACACTGCAGAGAGAGAATCCTTGGCGAAAAAAAAAAAAATCTACTATTGTTCAATTTTTAAGATAAGCGAAGAAATAAATTTCAAATATTTCATACATTTCGACAAATATACGAAATAAATAATAAAATTTAATAGCTAACATTTGACTTAGTTAAATTATTCAATTATTGATTACGAACGAGTAATAATTTTACGGGTTTTTTTTTAATTCTTTTTATCGTAATTACGTAATAAGTAATAATTTTATTATTGTTCAATTTTTAAGATTTTACCGCGAAGAAATAAATTTTAAATATTTCGTACATTTCTACAATTATACGAAATAAATAATAAAATTTAATAGTTAACATTTGACTTAGTTAAATTATTCAATATTGATTACGAGCGAGTAATAATTTTATTATTGTTCAATTTTTAAGATTTTACCACAAAGAAATAAATTTCAAATATTTCATAAATTTTAACAAATATACGAAATAAATAATAATAAATTGAACTATTCCATTTATCAAACGAAAATGTAACATTGTTTTTTTTGTTTTTAATTCTTTTTATCAATAAATTACATCGCTACGATGACACAATTTCTAATTGCGGAAGGTAAATTAACGTTGTGGATACGTAACAGAGGTGGGGAATTTCATAGAAGCGTGAATATCGTTTTGTCGTTTTTTTTTACCACCGTGGATTCGTTCAAGGATTATTACCGTGAGCTGAGTCGCGCTTGAGGGTTAAAAAAAAAAAAAAAGTATAAAATGCTTTTTTATTGGTTAAACGCGAGTCAAGTGGAAAAAGGGAGTCGCGCAGAGTCGAAATGAGAATTATACGGAGAGCTAAAGAGACGTTGGAATGACGTTGAAATTTATCAAAAGAAACGATCGAGGATCTATTTTAATTTTGTTTGTTAAGAGTGAACGTGCATCGACCTCTGTAGAAGGGCGCGGGGGAGACACGAATGAGATAACGGAAGAAGGGAATTTAAATCTGTACAGAGCTCAGACACGCGGCTTGCAAGCACCAAATGACGAAGCTGTGCGGGCTGTGTGACGCGAGAGCGATCGTGTCGGTTTTTTTTAACCTTTTTTTTTTTTAGTGCTTTTCCCTCGCATATTCGTCTCGATGACGTATCGTGTATTTCCCACATATTCACATTTTTAATAAAAAATCATTTTTAATTAAAAAGGAATCAGGAAGGCGAAATTTTGATATTAATTCAAAATATTTCATTTAGATGAAGAGGAAGAATTTTTTTTTTTCGGTCGATTTTTAGTTCGCTTTTGTGAGCTCACGAGCCCAATCGTCAGTTCATAAAAAGCTCATTTAGATGAGAAGGGAGAAAAATTTGTTTTTTTTTTGGTCGTTTTTTTTTTTTTTTTAACGGATGATTTTTGGTTCGTTTTTGTGAGCTCACGAGGCACTCGTCAGTCCATAAAAAGAATAAACAGGCTCGTTTCTCAGAGTTTCTACGTGCGTTGATGAAACCGAAAGGAGAGAGAAAGAGGGAGGGAGTGTGAGAGAGAGAAAGAGTCAGCTAATAAAATAAAAATAAAAATAAAATAAAAGACTGAAGAACGAGAACGTTAAATTCAATTGAAGCAACAAAACAAGCAACATCGTCGTGAAATATACTAGCGTGGGTGTCCGTTGGATGCATATGGGACACGCACAGGGTCAGCCACGGGACACGGCAATTGCACGAAAAAAAAATGTTTAGAGGGCGAAAGAGAGAATAGAATAGAATAGAGAGAGAGAGAGAGAGAGAGAGAGAGAGAGAGAGAGAGAGAGAGAGAGGAGGAAATTTTAAAAATATATATATTCACAGGGTCAGGAATCGCCAATGACCCATATTTTCATATTCACGTCGTCGTCTGTTCTATTCTCGTCCATATACGCGAGGACATTTTTTCTGCGCCATCGCAAGAATACTCGAGATTAATAAATTTTACTAAAATAAAAAAAAAAATATCAAAAATTTAGATTCACCTATCCGTTTTTTTTCACACATTGACAATATTTTTATAGATCTTTTTTCGTAAATTGAAAAAACAAAAAAAAATTAAACGACAAATTATATAATTATAATAAAATATTAAAAAATAGAGTAAAATATAAATTTTAATTAATTTCAGAATGAAGCTCAACACGTGCTGCGGTCGTTTCTCCCTCAAAACTGGCACTCTCTTTGCTGGAATTTCTTCGATTGTAAGTTTTTTTTTTACAATAGATATAAATCGATTTTTATGGGAGTAGAAAAATTAATTAATTATTATTAATTAATTAGAATGAGAGATAGGGAGAATAATAAATTTGATCGCAGGTTCTCTCGATAATTATGATAATTGTCATATTCACTGTGCCAAGGCTCGTCATAAAAATGATGGTATTTGATGCATTGGGCAAAAATGTCGTAAATATCATACTGACGATTAATCTGTGTATGACGATCATCATATCGGCTTTTTTAATTGCTGGCACCTTAAAGGTTCGAATATTTATTTATTAAGCAACCCCATGAAAATAATTTATTTAATAATAATAATCGTTTTTATGAAATATTATATATATATATATACACAACATATTGCGTTAACCCTTTCCATACCATGTGAAAAATGGCAGCTGATCCAGACAAAAATGGCACTTTCGAGTTTTACGATTTTTTCCTCTATTTAAAATCGTTCTAAAAATCCTTAAAAATTTGTCAATATACTTTGAATTTCGTAAAATAAAATTCTTCGACTTAATTTTGGAAAAAATGACGAAATTTAGTATCGCATTTAATTAATCGGAGAATAATTAATAATTGTTGAGATAAATTTAATCGACCTGACACGAAAGATCGATGTTTGCACACACACACACACACACGGAAAGGGTTAATTGTGCTGATAAAAAATTGACACAATTCTCATGGTTTTGTAATTAGAAAAAAACGGTAATGATGTTGCCCTGGGTGATACTGGGTATATTGCTGCTAATTGGTGCTCTCATAAGCGTTCTCTACACGGCAATAAGATTTTTCATTGATCACAAAGAGCACAGAGATAATATTGCAAATGGCGTTATTCTCTTGGTACTCGGGCCAATTGTCATACGTAAGCCAATGATTTTTATTCTTATCGATTTTTATCTTGAGAAAATAAAAAAAAAATCTCCATAAGCGATCGATTGTTTTTTTTTTCTTTTTTTTTTTCTTTTCTTTTTCAGTGATTTACACGTATTTCTGGTTCGTGGCGTACAGTCACTTCCAGCAATTGAGAAAGGAGAAGAATAGCGGCAAAATTGGACCATATGGAAGGCCCTACAACTACCGAAGAGCTTGAAGAATTAACGCGAAAATTATTAAAAATTCAAAAAAAATCCCCAACAAAAATGACAAAAATCTCTGTAATCGATCGATCGTTTTTTTTTTTCTTTTTCACACAGTGAATTACATCACGTTTTTTGTGGCTCGTGGCGTACAGTCACTTCCAGCAATTGAGAAAGGAGAAGAATGGCGGCAAAATTGGTCCATATTGATGGCCCTAAAACTACCGAAGAGCTTGAAGAATTAATGCGAAAATTATTAAAAATTCCAAAAAAAAAATCATCGACTTTTGACGACAAAAAAAAAATCCCAACAAAAACAACAAAAATCTCTATAATCGATCGATCGTTTTTTTTTCTCGTGGCGTACAGTCCCTTCCAGAATTGAGAAAGAAGAAGAATAGAGACAAAATTGGACCATATTTATGGCCCTAAAACTACCGAAGAGCTTGAAGAATTATTGCGAAAATTATTGAAAATTCAAAACCAAAAAAAATCTTCTATATGAAAAACTAGAGAGGGAATGGGGGAAAAACTATTATGAAATATTATTTTTGTCATTTGTCAAGTTCTACCAAAAGTGTCTTTTGCATGTAACTCATAAATCGCATAATCACGCTGATGTTATTATAATTTTTAAAATCGATACGATAAAAATAGTCTGTGCATGTGTGCGTGTGTATGAAAGATTTAATTTAATGCAATTTAATTTAATTTAATGGATGCGGTATGAGAGATTTTCAATGTACGCACAAATTTACGACTGATAATATTTATATGTGCAAAAAGTCGTACCTGTTGAGTGAAAAAAATAATTATTTTTGTTCTTTTTCGATAGAATTTTATTTTTACCATCAAATACTCTCAATAAACCGATTCTATCGGTTAAAAAAAAATATCTCATTGAAAAAATAATAAATTTCAATGGGGTTTTCAATGATCTAAAAGCCCAGGGTTAGCCTATATATATACGAATACGATAAAGATATATATAACGAAGTGTAATTAAAATAGAGTCCTACTTCAACCCAAATTATTTATCCCACAATCGCAAAATATTATAAATATTGTTGCTTAGAAAAAAAAATATATTTACGTAAAAAATAAAAAAAATATCACATTTTATTTTTTTCCACGAGCAGAAATATAAAAAATGTTGAAAATGTCTGCAATATATATATATATACATATGTTTATTTTTTATATTGTCACATCGACAAACTGCCGGCTGCCATTTAACACAATCAACGAATAATATTTTTTTTTATCGATGTTGCGTAATATCGAAATTATATATCTATATATATATGTATATTTTCTTATTTATTACTTCATCGGTTTGTCAAAAATTAGCCAATGTAAAATAGCGCATTGTTGAAATTCATTAATAAATCATACGTAATAAGAAAACTCACTCTTGGGAAGTTCTTGTTGATTTTGACGTGCCTGCACTGTAATCCATTCAGCAACACTTTGCACTGATCGTCAGCGACACAAATTTAATTGCACATTTGCAAATGCCAATAAACAACACTTTTGGTAATTAATTTGCGGCAATCGAGAGAATAATTATTGTTAATAATTTTCAAACACAAAGAAAAAAACTGTAAATCGTTCATCGCGATCGAACTCGCAAATTTATAAGATCGTGCAAATTTTATCATCACACTGGAAGATTTTATTAACGACAAATATAATTTTATAAAAATTGAAAATTTTACGCGTAACATCGAAACTTCCGATTTTATAACAAATGAGAAAGAGTTAATTGTTTAATGAGAAGAAAAAAAAACTGTGAATATAATTCACCTCGATGATTCGCGCCAAGTACGTAAAATGGCAATAAATTTTACGAGCTTTCACGAAATTTGAATAATTTCTCGACAAAGGAAAATCACTCTTGTTGGAGGCAAAAACAGCTTTAATTTTCTACCGGAAGTAAAACAAATGGAATTTGCCATAGCAAATATCATACGGAATTTCGATAAAGCGAATATTATTCAAATACGATTTTTAGCTGAGAGTGAGGTTATGAAATATGTCAATTTTTACATCGCGATAAAGATCAATGAAAATTATTCGATAGATTCAAATTTTTTTCATCAAACTCACGGAAAATTCTTCAAGAATACGATGCACTTGTTCTTGTTGTTTTTTTCATTACGAAAACATCGACACGAGGAAAATTAAACGACGTGACGTACCGATGACGAAATGGCACAGCAACAACTAAAATGGCCGACAACAGACGCTAAGAAAGATGGCGCAAGTGGCGCGCGCACTGCGGTGGCTCTCAAGTGAACTAATCGGTGAAGAACCTGATGTGCGAGCTACCTTTTGTGGCCAGATGGTGGCGCTATTTATGCTCAGGATGGCTTCGGAACGATAACTGAAATAAAAATAAAAGAAAATTAAAGAATGTCCCATGTTAAGAGCATTTTGGTGAAAATCGTTTATAAATTTCCAAGTTTTCCCTCGTCAATCCAGCTGACAGAATTACCATCTCGCCTATGTAATAAATTGCTCCGTTTCCTTTTCACTTCTCTCTTGAAAAAAGAAAATTTATTCCTCACCAATTTTTGTTTCTCCTACAAATTATTATACCAGAGTCTTAATGGACTATCGTACGATTTTTAATTAATAAGTAATTAGTTTGCTTTTTTTTTATTCCATCGAGTTAAAATTTCAAAAATAATTATTTGTTAAAATTTCAAGTTTTAGTTTAAATCGTATTTAAATGAATAAAGTATAAATTAATGAACTGGGCTCTCTCGTCGAAATCGTTTAAAAATGGGCAAATTTTCCCTCGTCAATCCAGCTGACAGAATTATCATCTCGCCTATATAATAAATTGCTGCGTTTCCTTTTCACTTCTCTCTTGAAAAAAGAAAATTTATTCCTCGCCAATTTTTGTTTCTCCTACAAATTATTATACCAGAGTCTTAATGGACTATCATATGATTTTTAATTAATAAGTAACTATTTTGCTTTTTTTTTTATTCCATCGAATTAAAATTTCAAAAATAAATTTTTGTTAAAATTTCCATTTTTAGTTTAAATCGTACATCAATTAAATGGACAGACAATATCAAGGAAGATATGAATGAAATATTTGAGTGGGTTGAAAACGAGATTAAATAAAATATATATTCGACAATGATTATTAAAGGAGAATGGATAGTAAATGAATTAACTGGGCTCGGCATTAATAACTCTGCTGATGGTTGACGATAGCGCGTCGTAACGGAGGGGTCTTGGTCGATATTTACTTCTATTGACTAAATTGACTTCCGTCCAGCCACTCCTCTATAGATTTCATCGTCAAGATATTTCAACTGTGATAAAAATTCCGTTTTCTCACACTAATAATATTTCACACAGGAGACCTTGAGAAAAAAAAAACGAATCGATGAAATTTCAAATTTCACCCCATTAAAATTATAATTTTATTTATTTAATTACCTCACTTCTCTGTGATATTCTGTCACATTTTTTTAGCCACATAAAATTTTTCTTAACTAGCTCAAATTGTTACATAAATTCTCCAAGTGAATTTTCTACAGCTGAACGAATTAGTAGGGAAAGACTAGCAGCTGCAACACCGGAAGCGTGATTGTCACATCCGTAATCCATAAAGTCAGTTGATCTTTTTTCTTGTTTCTTCTTCCTTCCGCCATGATGGAATCTAAAGAATTTTTCACCATTACCGCTCTCTCCCTCTGTCTCTCTCTCTCTCTCTAATGATAAACTTGATGGGTAAAAAATATTTTTTTTCCCTCATACCCAAGAGCCGAATAACAACCATGAGAATTGGGCCAACTGGCGATCAAGGTCGCGTAATGCTCGTTGACAAATTCCATATGACCTTCCATGCCGCATAAGGAAACTCGAATAAAAGTTGTCATAAAAATCAGAGGAAAACTAAATTTTTCATTGAAAAAATAAAAAATAAAAAAAGAGATACTATGTTAATTGCCAGTCTAATGTTATTATTATTGTTATTACTTTGTTCCATCGCAAGATCGCTCGATGGGGCTGGAAAATTCATAAATTCCAGATTGACCAAATCTTGAAATATCTCGACGCAAAAATTCTTGGTCAATTCAAGGATAGATGCTGACGAGTCTTGTATGCAGCCCAACTGTAAAATAAATTATTACAGTTATCGGTGAAAAAAAATAATTTAAAAACGAATAAAATTTTGTAAAAAATTCATAAACTCACCGCCATTGCCGTTTGAAGATAAAGAAGTCTATGAGCCAATGGATATCCACGAGATGAATCTTTTCTCACGAGCATTTTTTCACACTCTTTGGAAAGTGCACAAATGATTTTGTCATCTTGCGCGAGTAATTTAGCGAGACAACGAGAACTCTCAGCCTCCGAGGGAGTTCCCTGATAAATAATCGAGGCAGCTTTGGCTCTCGTAAGTCCAGGATTTATTAATGGTTTTTTTCCTAGCTGACCGCGTTTCCAAAATATCGTACGATTCCACATATCCGGACGAATCATCCTCCCAAATTCTGCCAAATATTGAGCAAAAATTAAATACAATGAAAAAAAAAAAAGGAATTTATTTCAATTATTAAAAATATCTTACCGCTGGCTCTTAAAACTTTTTTACCATCGTTTTTGGCCACTTTGCATAACTTCAATATTTCCATCAGCATCCGACGATTTTCTTCTCCCACGAAAATAGCATTTTTATGCCCGAGCACAGCAGTCACGTGTACTGATGTTTGTTTTTTTTTTTAGTTTAATTGTCGATAATTGGGATTTTTATTTTAATTAAATGATTTATTTATCACAAAATTACCTTGTACGAAATTTAAGCCAAAAAGGGCATCGACGTTCATCTGATCGGGTCTCTCAGTCATAAATTTAACATCTCTGTAGAGTGTGAGGCTGATGAGATCTGAAAAATAAATGCAGCTTTTATGTATTAAAATTCTGACTAAATATTAATTGTGTTGAATTTTTCTTTTATTCATTATTTATTTTATTTAAAAAAAACACACCAAGAATCGAACGATTATGAATCGTAGAATATCCATTCTCAAGTGACACAAAAATCACGAAAATCGCTACGTTTAAGGTACAAAGGATTTTCATGACTATTCGTCGCGATTTCTCGTCACGAATAGAAGCAAACACAAAGATTTTCCTTGTTTTATAAACTTTCTCCCCACTCGTCGCGATTCGGTCCTCATACTCTACAGGGGGCCATAAATCGTTTGGAAAGCTTCTCTAATGAAAGCTTGACATGTATTGAAACACTTCGATGTATATAGATATAGAGAGAGAGAGATAAAAATCCTTCGAGAGTATCTTGGCATTTTTTCTTCATTATAGTAAATCTCAGATTGACGCAGGCAAAGATGTCATCGAGCTTTTTTGTGATCTCGTGCAGTGCTTCGTAAATATATATATATAAAAAAAAAGAAACGTAATTTTATCTCTAAAATACAATTTTTACGACCACGCAGGAATTTGGACATAGGAAAATTAATAAAAACAGCCAAGGAATTTACGTTAAATTGACCTTTTGTCTGGTATATATCGTTGTAATTTATTATTAAAAACTTTCTTAATCTCGCAAACTTAACATCGAGGACTAAACTAACAATTAATTATTATATAGAGAAAAAAAAAACATTCAACGAGTGTTTCGTGATAAGCTCGATATCGTCGATAACGCCACATTACGTATTTATGTATTTAGGTGTTGTAGGAGATATATAGAGAAAAGTTTAGTTTCTTCATCGTCATTAATCACAATATATATATATATATATATATATATATATATATATATATATATATACATACATAATATTTATTCGCTAATGTATATCCGCGGACAGAGCACACGTAATTTTTCCTATGGCCGCATTCAAAAGATTCATCCGTTTCCGTCCGCCATTTTGGAAATATTTTTATACATGAGAATTATGCGTTTGCGTGATTATCGTCATTTCCGATATCGAGATCGACTTCGAGCTGCATTCTTATATCCATAGCGACAAAAGCCACAACGATGAGAACCGGTAGACGAAATCTCGATTTCCAACCAAGTTTCAGCATAAAGATCAATGCACGATGAAAACTTCCGCCACTTCCGAGAAATAATATTCCAGCTGCCATCGTCCGCATATTCTTCACGTATTAAAAATAAAACTATATTTCTTCGTGTTTGTTTATTTCTTTCTCTCTCCGTGCACAGTCGGTAAGTCTCTAATGTGACGTTTCTCACAGACAAGACAAACTTAACCTCAAATAAACAAACCACCGAGTCTACTCATCTTTCTCTCCCTCTCTCTGAAATTTCCGGCGTCTTTTTGTAAAAACAAATTTATCCACAATAATCGAGTGGACAATAATTTATGTTTTCAAGGTCACCTTGCGACAAATTCTCCAAGACATTGTAATCTTTTAGTTTGACGTTGCAGAGCCGGACGCGACTATAGTGCACTCTACACTTTTTTGTTTGTGTGTATTTACTGTTTTACCGATAGGGAGAGTGACCTATGTACCTCTTTGTATATATATATAGCCGACTGTACTGATAAACGGATACTCCACCTCTTTCCTCGTGGAAATATTTTCGCAGAGCTTTTGATCGCACGCGCAGTGCAAGTACTCTTGGAAATAAAGAGGAGAAGCGCGTAATAAAGAGAAATCAGTAAACGTCGCGATACGGACGGACAAACTTACACTTTTTATTAAATAAAAACGGAGCTATGGAAATTGATTTTTTGGGAAAACGCATACTCGTGACCGGTGCCGATAAGGGTGAGAAAATATTTCCGGTCATTTTTTCATTCAAATAAATTTAATTATTTTTATTCGCCCTTTTTTCTTTTTTTTTTTAATCTCACGCACAGGCATAGGCCGAGAAATTGCGTTGAGATTGTCAAAATACAAAGCCACAGTTATTGGATTGGGAAAGACACAAAATACACTCGACGAGCTTACCAAAGAGCATCCAAATATTACAATTATTTTGGCCGATTTGACAAATTGGGAGGAGACACGAAAAGCTGTTAAAAATGTTTTACCGATCGATCTGTTGGTCAATAATGCCGGTGTCGCTTGTCTCGCCCCCTTTCTCCAACTCACAGAGGATCAATTTGATCGAACTTTTGATGTTAATGTTCGTGCAATTTTCAACATCTCGCAGATTGTTGCCGCCGATCTAATAAACCGTAAAGTCGGAGGTAGCATCGTTAATATTTCGTCTCAAGCTAGCCAAGCAGGTTTGCAAGATCATTCGGCCTACTGCGCGTCCAAAGGAGCAGTTGATGCGCTCGGAAAGTTTGTAACTCAATTTTTTTTTTTTTTTTACAAGTTGAGAAAATAATTTATTTGACAATCAACAAATAATTATCGTGCTATGTGTTGAGAATGCATTATTTTCACAACATGTGACAAAATATTTGTCACTTTTTTTTTAAATTTATTTTTAATATTTTTTGATATTTCTCAATTTTTTTTTGTCATTTCATTCGTTACGACTCGATGGATTATGACTTCTCATATTCTCAGTTATTACGAAATTATTATATACTGATGCGTCAGAGCGATAAAACGGGATGAAAAATAATAATAATAGTTTGCCAATAATTGTAATAAAATTTTTAGAGTTTTAGCTCTGGAACTTGGACCTCACAAGATTCGAGTAAACAGCGTGAATCCTACTGTAGTACTCACTGCCATGGGTAGATTGGGCTGGAGCGATCCTGTAAAAGCTCGAAGCATGATTGATAAAATTCCCCTCGGCAGATTCGCCGGTAAGACAAGAAAATTCGTCTTTTTTTTGTTGTTTTTTCGAATAATAAACAAGTGAGGCGTTACATGCTTTGGAAGAAAAAGAAAATGCCAGCAGCGCGCAGTCGGCGTAGCGGCAATTTTTCGCAACATTCCCTTATGCTATAAAACTTTATAATTCTTTTTTTTTTTTATCTTTCATTGCTGATTCATATTTTCCTGATAATTGGCCATTGACATTAATTTTTTAATGACTTTTTTTATGAGTAATAATGAATTATTATTTTTCTTATGAGGGCAGACAAATGTTGCAAAAAAATGATCGTACATGGTGGCGCGCGCGTCGGGTATTTTTTTTTTGTACTTGCATAACAGAACGTACGAACGAAATAAACTTTGGACCAAAGGAATATTCAATGATATATCTCGGATATTTCTCATAATGTAAAATTTATCTTTGTAATTTCGCAGAGGTCAGCGAGGTCGTGGACGCTGTTGTTTTTCTACTCAGCGAGCGCAGTTCGATGATAACGGGAGTCAGTTTGCCGGTAGATGGCGGTTTTCTGGCCAACTGAGTCGCATCAATTTCGTATAAATTTGCACTGCAATGTGAAATTTATCGCTGCCATTCCGATAAATATTATAATACGCGATATTATCCTATGGGAATTTTGGTAATAAAGTTTACGTAATAAAAAAACTTTATCAATTAGAAGATGGCATTATCGACCGCATAAGCTCGTTCATTCGAGTTGCGTCAATGTGTCATTTTTTTTTTTTTCTTTTCTTTTTTAATGTATTTTTCTTTGACATCGATTCGAAGGCGTTTGTGTTTGTTTGTTTGTTACTCTGTTTTGGTTTGTTTTTTGTTTGTTCGATTCAAATGAAATTCAGCACGAAAATAAATATACGACGAATTACAATATTTTTTTTCACTAACGTACACTCGAGTCCCCGAAGGTCCTTTCGTCACCTTTTTCTTTTTATCCTCTTCAGTCCAACTTGAAAAAAATTCACACACAAATATATATATATATATATACATATATATATATATTGTTTTTTTTAATTCACCCTCTTTGTCTCATGCGCAATCGGAAAGAAAAAAAAAAAAATTGGCAATCGATACAGCCGATTTGTAAATGAATTTGTTCTCTTCTTCTCAATTTTGTATCCAATCACTCGCGACAAGAAGCACCAAACTCAAAGGGACTCACACAACGATAAGTGTCATTACTTAATAATATACTCGTGTGATAAAGCAAAAAATTACGCTCGAAAGCCACTTTTGTTTTTGTTTAACTTGTTGGTTGTGCAACAGCCCATCAACTTTTTGTTTGTCTTTTTTTTTTGTTTTTTTTTTTTTTTTATACTGTACACAAAGAGTTTACAATTTTGTGATACTCGATATTTTGTTTTTTTTTTGTAATTTTTGTTTTTTCACTCATTCAAACATTCACATGGAATTTCATTCAGTCGTTTAGACAAATCAAATCGCTTCACTGGTGTTTTACCTTACACCATGTTCATTTTTTTTAAATCTTTTTCTTCATACAGGCAAAAAAAAAAAAAAAATGTTCTCCTTAACGCGTAAACTCCTTAATAAGTCGGCTAATATAATAAATTGTATATAATATATATACAAACCGTTTGATTCGTTACATCGGTTATACATTTAAAAACGTGTCATTGCCATTGCCACTATTCTCGTGATTGCAGACATTCTTTTCGAATATTGCTTAAATCACACACACACACAGACACACACACATTTTTTTTTTCTCGCTATCTAAATTTTTCTCTCTCTATCGATCATTGTCCTCGCGTATTCTCAAGGGTCTCCCTATAGGCCGTGGAAGGCTCAGAAAATCCGTATTCGCGCGCGCGACTCTTTTTTGTCCACTTTAAAATTATTATTTCGTGACATTTCGTAATTTTTTTTATTTCGTAGTTTTTTATTTGCCTCTCTCTCTCTCTCTCTCTCTCGTCTCTTGTTGCAATAAAAAATTCATAATTGTACAAGAGAGAAAACTTGTAAAAAAAAATAATAATAATATTTTCAGCGAGTAAAGTGAAAGTGAATTTGCGTGTGGCGTGGATGAGAGTTAAATGGGGGAGAAAATCCCAAAGAGATCTTCGGCACATCGCGCACTTTTTTTACGCTGGCAGTGTTATTATGCTTTTTTTTTGTGATTGTTTGTGATTGAAAAAAAAAAGGAAAAAGAATGAAAAGTCCCACTCAGCCCTCAAACTTTATTTTCGATCGATTCGAGTAGCCCCTCGAGTGGAAAATTTAGAGAAGATCCGTGCGATAAATGGGGGTTGATATCTGATGAAAAAAAAACAAAGATGAAGAACGGAAAAGTCTGGTAGAGTGAAAATAAGAAGAAAAAAAAACAATAATTTATGAAATTTGGGATGAAGAGGAAAACAAAAATCGTAATAAAGCACGTGGGGGGTCTAAGTACGTCTGTCCGTCTTGGAAAAAAGAAGAAAATTCGGTAATGAGTGGGCAGGCGAGCTTGGAACAGACGATTTCTTCATCGCCTTTGAGTGCTGATGGAAGTGGAGGGGGAAGAAGAAATGTCCATGAGACGTCAAGCAAGACGTGGAAATTAAAATCATGAAATACAAAAATGAAAAACAAAAAAAAAAAACAGAACCTCCTTTAATTATATCTTTCATGTTGCATGTAAATTTCTCTTCATCGTCAATTTTTTTTCGCCATTCTGAGATTTCTTCTCTCGACCAATAAATCGCGAAAATTTTCCAAATATTTTTTTTTCTCGATCGGTACAATGGAGAAAAAAATATTATGCTCTTGAAAGTGATTTTCCAACGATATGTACGAGTTAGAGGAAGAAAAAAAAAAAAAAAACTTGCCTCAATCGCGCGCCCAGATTTTTCTGGCGTGTAAAATTAAAAAAAAAAAAAAAAACGTGTAGAGGAAACATTTTGGGTACATTGGATACAATATAATATATATATATATATATTGTGTTTGCTTTTATCTATTAATATTGACACGCATTTTTTTGACGCTCAGGCAAATACAAACGCAGCGAAAAAAAAAAAAAAAAAAAAAAAAATTGCCCTCACACGGATACGATCCGACAAAAAAAAAAACATTCAATCATTTTCTCGTGTTTTCATTCACATCAATCTTGGTAATAATCGTTTCGTATAAAAAAGAAGGGGAAAAGTTTGTGTCGGGGACGCGAGAGGGGGGGCGGGGTCGACGGGGGAGGGCAGAAAAGCTCCGTTTGAGTTGACGAGTTTTTTTTTTTTCCGAATCCTCCGAACGCGCCTAATTCATTTACTTTTAGTTTTTATTCGTTTTTTTAATTTTTTTTTAAATGAAATTCGTTTGTCTCATCGCGATTCTCTCTTTAGTTTTTCCTCCACACTTTCACTCAATTTCTCTCAACACTCTGACGCGCACCACAACGAGGTGTATTTTCCTTTTTTTTCCTCTCTCTCTCTCTCTCTCTCTCCATTTTAATCTTTCACTATCCCTTTCTCTCTATTTTCACATTTCGTTAAGTTTATTTTTTCTTGATTAAATTTTCATTTCTTTTTTTTCCTTTTTCTTTTTTACCGCCTGGAAATGGATATTTTCCGCTGGCAAAGATCCCTAGAGACTATTTGCGAGGTTGACGCGTTGCCGAGAGCGAGGACGAATGACGAGGAGCAACAGCGACAGGAGCAGAGGCAGCAGCAGTAGCAGCAGCAGCAGCAGCGAGGGCAGTATGTTGGCTTGAATCCTTATTATTCACTTGTTGTGTTGATCGTTTGCCCGCCTGGCCACCAGGGTGGGCTGTGCCGTTGCCGTCGCATTGGCGCTTCCAAAATAAAATAGACACACAAAGCAGCGACACATTAGGCGGGCTTCTGTCCACCTCAATCTCACGTCAGTTACATCTCTTTTTTACTCCCCAGCGCACTTTTTCCTCATCGGGGAAAAAAAAAGAAAAAAAAAAAAACAACAAAACTGACCATTTTGATTTTTTTTTTATCATCCTACAATCATTTTTGTCATGAGGATAAAAATTGGAGCCTCGCTCTTACTTCCCTCTTCTCTCATTGGAATAACATCACGTTTTTTCCCTCCTCTCTCACTTTTTTTTTTGCAATATAAAACGTTTTTGATGGCTCCTTGGATGATTTCTTGGTTTTTTTTTTTTTTTTTTTTTTTTTTTTAATTATTCATTTGCCTTTTTTCCTCTCATTACGATCGCAATTACGGACATTTTTAGTCGGGGGAGATAAAGAGGAATTTGACGGCGAGGCTCCTTCACCAAATCCCAAAATGGCTGTCTCTCTCTCTCTAAATCTCAATATATCTCAATCCCTCTAGAGGCTTTATAGGATTTTTTTCTTTTTTTTTTTCCATTCTCTCGCTCACGTGTGTGACTCGCGCGCAGTCCTCTCTGTACCGTCGCACAGGATTTTTTCCGTGCCTCGACATGGCTCGGGGCAGCATGAGCGTGCATACGTTTTCGTTTTTCATTTACCTAAGAAAAAAAAAAATAAAAAAAACCGCTCACACGCTCATGTGCGTTTTCTTTTTTTTTTTTTTGCTCGCGTCTCTCGATTATTGTTTTTTTTTTTATTTTCTTTTGTTTCTTTTTCATACTAGATTAGGATCTTTCTTTAGCGTTCAGTTTACCTGAAAAAAATCAATCAAGAAAACACAAATGTGAAATGTAAAAAAGATCCATGTTTTTTTATCATCCGTGATCCAAAAAAAGTGCTTAGTTTTTTTTATTTTTTTTCATTTCGTACGCAAACACGATGACGTGAAAATAATTTTGAGAAATAAACACATTTACGAGAATAAACTGGCGCAGCTCTTCAATATCCAAAGACCCTCCATGCAATTTTTCATAAATTAATTTTATAATAACCAACGAACCGAATTATCGAGATTTATTTTCTTATATTTTTTTCTTCACCATAAAAATGTAAAAGTTAAGAAGAAAAAACCCAGCCACAACCCCATGCCACGGTACAGAGCGACAATCAGCCCGTCTATTTTATATATATATATATTTACAATACATGTGCCAAAAAGTTCAAGAGAGCGAGAGAGAGAGAGAAAATTAATAAAGCCAATGGAAAAATTACGAAATTCTGCCAGCACGCTTTTCGATCCCAGATCGAGAAGAGAAACCCCCATGCGTGCCTGGCTAGTTTATCATTTACAGAGTAATGCGGATAGCCTGAGTGCACCAGTAAATTAAGAGGACCCGGTGAATGGACACTTTATGCCAAGTATAGATATACTTGGCATAATGTGTCCATTCACCGGGTCCTACAGATGTATATAGGTAGTGATTTTAACCACGGATGTTCATTAACTGGCTGCTGAATATTGAGCGTTCATTCACTGGTGCACTCATCCTATATGAGAATAACTTTCTCCTCTTCCTCCTCTCCCCCGCACCACGAAAAAATAAATATATCTGCAAATATATCAGAAATATAAAACTTTTCGTCGTTTCATACATTCATGTGAATTTATCTCGTATGAAATTATTTTGGATTTATATTTTTGATAATTTTCCATTCCAATCGACACATTCCGTCGTATATATCCCAAAATACTATATATAGTATTTTGATATCAAAATTAAAGATAAAAAAAAACCAAGATAAATATTGACTGTCACCCACCCACCGCACGACGAAAAAATAAATATATCAGAAATATAAAACTTTTCTTCACTTTATACATTCATGCGAATTTATCTCGTATGAAATTATCTTGGATTTATATTTCTGATAATTTTCCATTCTATAATAATACTATATATAGTATTTTGATATCAGAATTTGAAAAAAAAATCCAAGATAAATATTGACTATCACCCATCCACCGCACCACGAAAAAATAAATATATCTGTAAATATATCAGAAATATAAAACTTTTCGTCGTTTCATACATTCATGTGAATTTATCTCGTATGAAATTATTTTGGATATATATTTCTGATAATTTTCCATTTCAATCTACACATCTCGTCGCCTCGTCCCAATTTGGTACACATCTGCATATAATCCCAGAATACTATATATAGTATTTTGAGGATATGAAAATTAAAAAAAATTAAAAAACAAAAGATATATCCAAGATAAATATATTTGATAAAAATCCAACACATATACTTATTTTCTATGATCTTTTACTACCAATAATAATTTTATCAATAATTACCAAATTACGACATTCTACGCCCCAACCACAGAACAATAACAATTCGCTCCCCGAAATTAGCGTGCCCCTAATTATCATTTTAGTCCTCTACACTGCTTATAATATATTATTCTAAATATGAGAAAAATGATAATTTGAGAAAGAGAAAAATAATAAAATAAAATAAAAGGAAAACAAAATTTCCATTTGCAACTCACTTGGATTTTGGCTGCATCTCGTCAGCAGTCGGTGCAGCAGAACTTCTTGGCAGCCTCGTAATGCTGACCATGAGTCTCTCGTGCATATCATTTGCGGCAGCTGCAAGATAAATCATGACCATGAAAAATCATCATTCACAAAATGGTCGGTGAGAGTGAAATTGAAAAAAAAAAAAAAAAAAAAAGAGAGAGAGAGAGAGATAAAAGGGGCGGGGTGGGCAGAGAGAAACAAAGCAGAGCAAGACGCACAAATCTCGTCTCTCAATTTTCAAAAGGCGCCCCGAGAATATCTCGTTTGTCCGTTAATTTTCTCGGGATACGAAATTGAAGCATAAATAAGATGGAGAGAGAGGGAGAGATAATGGATGAGGAGTGACGAGTTCATGCGTCGTTCTCCGGATTATATCACGCATTTTGGATTTACTCGTATTTTCAGTCGTATCGCCATTTTCATTTTTTTACTTTCCTTCAATTTCATTCGTAAAAAAACAAATTTTATCCCGAGACAACTGCAATTACGAGTTTAGAGTTTTTCGGAATTATTTTTAGCTCTCGAAAAAAATAAGAAATTAAAAAAAAAAAAACACACAAAATGGTCGACTGTATATGATATGCCACTCATTTTAAACGGAATAAAAATTATAAAAAAAAAAAAATCTCATCAGACATTGACATTATTTTAAACGATTAAACGAATATACAAATAATCTCACAGCTCTCTCATCGCACAGCAGCACTTAAAAAATAAACGTTGTAATGCGTATACCCACCAATTCTTCCAACAACATTCTTCCCACTTTTTACGTATATATATATATATATATATATCATCATGATAAAACTAACCGATAACGCTTCGATCAATGGATTAAAATTAAGTAAAATAAAAAATGAACAAAAATTGACAATTTTTTTGACGATGATCGCTGATGAATCCTCTGATAATAGACAACGAGGACAAACTTTGCCCCGCCATCGCCGTCGCAATAAGTATTATTATTATTATTATTACTATTATTATTGCTACGCAAGAAATTCCCTTATAAAATAATTATAATAATCAAGGACGATGGAAGTCTTTCACGCTTGGCCGATTAAATGGAAAATAAGAATCGTTTGACACGTAAATTTGCGAAATGAAAGTTGAACATTAATGATTGATGTTGTACGATAAACATATAAATATGAGGTGCCATTTTGAAGAGAAAAAAAAACAAAAAAGATGATTTGAGATAAAAAAAAAAAAATTGTGAAACAAAAAAATAATATTAAGAGTCGCGAGAAGCTCTGGAAATCGTTTTTTTTTTTTTTTTTTTGCTTTTCTTCAACCCCTTCTGTCGCATTATCAAAGTGAGAACTCAACGATCGCAGGAGCTTTTTTTTTATAGTTTTTCCATTCAAGCCAAGTGAGAAGAGAAAATTTTCATCAGGATTTATGATTACGAAAAAATATCGTGTGGTGTGCGAGTGAGATAAATAAAAAGAGACCAGTCCTTGAATGGAAAAACATTTATTTCTACTTTCGTCTGATTCATCATAAACAAAGAAAAAAAAAAAAAAAGAGAAAAAAAAAATATAATAATAAAAACGGAAAACGAGGAAAGAAAAAAAAAAAACAAAACAAAAATTGCACTGGCTGTATACAATACATGACACGAAGGCTAATGACAAAATAAAAATAAAAAAAAAACGGATTTCAAAGACAACTGGAGAAAAATTGAGAGAGAGAGAGAGAGAGAATGAAGGAGAATAAGAGCGACAGAGTGTGTTTGTGCTCGTGTGGAAAAAAAAAAAATAATAATAAAAATAGATAAAATAATCGATAAAACGATGAAATTATTCGAGTTAATGATGTGGTGAGATGAGACGTCGATGATGCGATGAATGGCAACCGTGCTAATTAGATTGATGACGAAAAAAAATGAACGAATAACGATTCGATGAGGAAAAATTAAATAAAAATCTTAAAACGATTTAAAAAAAATTAATTAAAGAAATAAACGGCAGTGAATAAATTTCAACATGGGCCATCTTACGTTTCAAGTACCCGAGGTGAGATCGATGTGATAAGAAAAATTGATCGTTAAACACCCTCGATGGGTCTCTGATCGTAATTAATATTTTTTTTTTTACTGTATAAAAATATTTTTTCGAGCCAATATGGGCAAAATCAGTCGATAAAAAATAAAAATCATCGTGTATAAAAAAGATTTAAAAATTCTTAAATGATTCAATTAATTAAATGCTAATTTTTCAGTCTGTAAAAACAAAAAAATCGTAATGTTGAATCGAAATCAATCAAGCGAAAGAATCGCGTTGAAAATTTTCGCGTTTCTTTCTCTCGTCTACGATATTTCATTCATCGCGTCGAATCACAGAGTTATGTAACAAATTCACCGAGGTCCGAGGACCAACGAGATAACGCAATTGATTAAAAAAAATATATATATAAAAAATTTCTCATCTCGTCGATCCACGTACAATTTTTAGTTTATATACACAGAAAGGTGAAAATAATAATTAATTGCTTAAAACGTATTTGTCCAACTCAACTTGGTGAGTTTGGTATTTGGTTCGCGCACACAAATCGCGTTCAATAATCTAAAAGGACGTTTAGAAAGAAAAACAAATTAATAAAAAAACTTCATTGATCGAAAAATTCACGCCCAGTGCAAATTTTCGAACAAATTCGTTTGCCCGAGATGTAAAAATACTTCTCGAATTCGGCGGGATATTATTGTCGATTTAAAAACGAAAAACAGCTAATATATATATATATGTCGATAATATTTATAGATAAGAGTAATATCAATGATAATTATAAAATTAGAGCGCGTTAATTATTATCGTTGTAAAATTAAGCAATCGGTTAGATTGCATTTACGTGGGTGAGCATGGAAGAAAAAAAAAATCTTTTACCAACGAATGAGGACCAAATTTTCTACCCCCAAGTTCATTTTCGAGTTCAAAACTTGTGAGTTAAAATTTGGTCCTGAAAGTGAGAGGCCTGAAAAGTTGAGTAAATGACAAATGATTTATTTGAAAATTGATTAAAGGTGAAAAAAACCGATTAATGAGCCCACAAAGCCAGAGTGAAGAAAAAGAAAAATCCCTCTAGAAATTGTAATCATTTTTCATGTGAAAAAAAAATCATTTCTTTATCTTTTTTTCATGCGATAATAGGAACGTGGTAAAAAAAAATCGGCCCTTTCACCTTCAAACGGACATTGGACGAAAAAAAAAAAAAAAAAAAAAAAAAAAAAAATCGAACCGAGCCATAAGCGATTGGGACTTAAAATATCGGCACAATGACGATTATCCTCGAGGATCGTGAGAGTTTGCGTGTATTTTGGTGGCGAGTCAGATGCAAATGCATACGAAAAGATCCAATAAAATGCCCTTGAGAATATCAAGATTTCCCTGGGGTTTGGCGCGTCCGAGCGAGTCGGTTGAGTTTGTACGATGACTCAGAGCGTCCAAATCACCCCGTGCGATCCAATCGAGATAACGATCTCTCTTTTCGCCATCGGGCATATCGGCATTTTTAATAATTTCAGTTTGATTTGCATTTTGAAGATTTTGCAAATACAAACGTCCAAGTTGGCTTATCGAGTAGCCAATTTCAAGGCTATCTTTATTGCCGCTGGTCGTCACGTGGGTATCAACGCTCGCGCTTGCATCTGTCAAAATAACTTTTGGTCTAAATTTTTTTTCATTATTTTCGCAAAATATTTTCCTGTCAATCTCATAATCGAGACTCAGAGTCACCGCGTCATTATCATTTTTCAAAAAAATTTCGGATTTTTCATTTTCCTCAATGAGCAAACTCTGAAAATTCTCATCATTTTTAATATTTTCCAATTCGCGACCATCATTTATCCAATTATCTCGCTTCGTCGGGCGTTTGTCAAAAAAATGAATCTCCGATTGTGGCTTTTGGCTGGTCTCAACGCTCGCAGGGGGCTCAAAAAAATTCTTTCTGTGTCGATGTAAAAAATATTCACACTTTTCCTGATCGGTTTGTCGATAATCATTCTTATTATAATTTTCATCACTTTGGCGCTGACGTGGCAAAAAATGTAAGCTCCGTCCAACGCGCTCAAAAAAACTCGGTCTTTTTCGTTCATTATTTCCATAATGATGAATTTTTTTATTTTTTTGGGACGAATCGAGACTCCTCTGTTTGCCATGAAAATAAACTTGAGCTTTCTCATCGGGGATGCAATCGAGACTTTTGGCATCGGCTGGTGGATCATCATGGCTGATAATTTCGAGTGACTCGAGGCTGCGATGATTTTTTTCCTTGCTGCGAAATGAAAAATTACGGCGACGCAAAATATTCGCCTCCTGAAGAAGTTCGTTGCTATTTTTTCGAAAAATTTCACCCTCACGCTCGGTAAATTCAACACAGCCGGAATCTCTGCGAGCGAGTTGATGAATTTTCGTTGGATTTCTTCGATTCTCATACTCGGCAAAACTTTCTCTCTCTCTCTCCCCAATGCCAAAACAGCTCATTGTGCTTGCCGATGCTGGATTTGCCAAATTTCTCGTTTCATCATCTGGCTCTCTCGCGCTTGTGCCAATTGGGCAAAATTTTTTACCACCAAAATAATCCTCGTCGTTTAATATCCTCGAGTGATCCTCGATAATCGTCATTGGCCGTTCTACATTTTTCTCAGTCTTATGCCCATGAAAAAAATAACTCTGTTTGTCAAGACAACGAGACTCTGCGTTTGAACTGGGCTCGCGTAGTCTCGTCATTGATTCATCGTAATAATAATCTCGCTTATTCTCATTACCGAGTTGATTTTTTTCACGCGATACTTGAGCATTTTGGCTCAAGCTGAGATTCGCGATATCAAGATTATCAACTTCTTGTCTCATCGTGACAATTCCACCACGTGATCCAACAACACTCGTTGACTGTTTAAATGTGCTGAATTTACATGCTGAATTTGTCGCAGTTCTTTGAGGTGACGAGAAATTATTGACGATTGTCGATGGTGCTGCCGCCGCCGCCGCCGCCGCCGCCGCCGCTGCTGCTGCTGCCACCGCGCGACGTTTCTCAGCTACCGCTTGATGCTGGCTAGCGCAGAACTTTTGGTAGAATTGTATTTTACCTTGGAGGTCGCTAATTTTCTGTTGCTCCTGGTCGCCGCCCCCCCGGGCATCAATTCCCTCGTGTCTGTGACGACGACTTGACGTTCCTACCGTTGGGTCAACTGCCGTTGATGCGTTTGCCAAACATTGACGGGTGTAAAGCCTGTAACTCGAAAAATCATTTTTTTTTTTTTCACAATTTATTTTCTACGTCAATTTTTTTCAAACGGAAAAATTATAAATCGAGTATTGGGGGGGATGGACGCGATTGCCAGTTTAGTGGCGGAAAATTTATCAACTCCGAAACGGTTCATAATTTGGACAAAAGAGAATTGTCAAATTTCAAATGATAATAAGCACAGCTAGAAATTAATTTAGGTCGAAATAAAAGGAAAGTTTCAGATAAATGACAATTTTCGGGATGAATCGTTCAAAATGGCGAACATTCAACGGGTGAAAATTTTCTCGTAATACGTGCAAAAAAGGGAAGAACTGGCACGTAATTAGAATTCAAGGACTCGAGAGCGAGACAGAGATTGCAATGCTCAATGTACACGTAGAGCGTGATGTGATATTCAGCGAGGGTAAAAAAATTGCGTGCAGTCTGTAAGATTTAAGGATCTCTCGTCGAGACACGAGAGACTTGCTCTCTCTCTCTCTCTCTCTCTCTGTCTCGCGCGCGCTAGACTCGGTTTCGATTCATTGACCCAGCCGACCGAGAATAGCGCAAACAGCATAGCGCGTTAAGGGAGAAGAAAATGACTCTCGAGTATTTATAGATGAGAAAGAGCGAAAGAGAGAAAATGCACGCGACTCACTTCCTCTCTCAGGCAACGAATTTTTTTCACTCAAAAGTTGAAACTTGAATCTTAATTCTAGAATAAGTAAAATTTGAAATTTTACGAAATCCTTTTCATCATTTGAACAAATTAAAAATGGCGGCATTGGGTCAAAAAATTATCATCTTTAATTTCAAAGCCGAAAAATCAAGTATTAATTTAAAATTGTGATAATTATTCGTTTAATTTTATTCCGCGAATAACGAGGGAGAGGAACAAAAGAATAATAAAATAATAATAATTCAAGGAGAAAAATACTGACCTCGACGGCTGTTCCCGTTCATTTTTGGTCCCCGCGGAAAGCGGCACATTGGCTGGCTGTGAGTGTGTCGGTACTTGCTGAGCTGCTGGCAATGCGGTTTGCCTCGCATTACCAAATTTCAGCATGTTCCAGTCAAACACATAATCGTATGTGAAGGTCTCGTGGTGAAAAAGTGTACGAAATAGCTGTCTCAGATAGGAATAATCGGGCCTTTCCTCGAATCGTATTTGCCGGCAGTACCTCAGATACTTGGCAAATTCGACTGTTGAGATGCGTGGGGAAAAAAAAAAAAGAAAACAAAAATGTAAATTTAAAATTGAGGCGAAAAAAAAAAAAAAAAATGGCAAAGCAACGAAGAAGTAGAAAATATAATTAATAATTACTGGGATAGCCAGCGCAGAGTACGTCGATCGATGTCGACATTTTCATTTCCGAGATACGTTCGTACTTTTGCCTCTTTGTCGCGGCCTTCAGACCCTGCCAGGGCAAACTACCTATATTGAAGTACATGAAAACGTAACCTAGTGACTCGAGATCGTCTCTCCGCGACTGCTCGATTCCCATGTGTGTGTTTATACTCGCGTATCTGTGAAATATATTTGACAAAAATTATAATGAAAAAAAAAATTACAATAAAATAGAATAATGGAATGTAAAAAATATTTTTTTTTTTTTTGTTTCTGACCTGGCCGTGCCGGTGAGATTTTTGTTTTCTCGGTATGGTATGTGCCTGTGAGAACGACTATCGCGATACTTTTTTGCCAGTCCAAAGTCTATAATGTACACTAGGTTGCCCTTTTTTCCCAAGCCCATGAGAAAATTGTCCGGTTTTATGTCGCGATGAATGAAATGACGACTGTGAATAAAGTCCGTTCTGCTGATCTGAAAAAAATAATATAAAATAATCAACATTAATGGAGAAAAATTCTACTCGATATTCGTTAAATTCCGCGCACCATTTTTTAAATTTACGTCGTTTCATATTATACAAAGAGGCAACATTGAAAAAGAAAACGCCGCGACTATGCAATTCTCAGGGAATATTCGAAACAGTCGATAAAGCTCGCAAATCGACTACATTTCATTCGACCCTTGGGATGATGGAAAAAAAAAACAAAAAAAAAAGAAAATCTCCGCAATCTCCAGTCATTTGTAAAGAGTTTGCGTATCGAATCAAATGGGCAATGTCAACGACCTTGCCGTGTGCTACGAGTCAAGTCAGAGCGGCTGGCCTCGAACAAAACAAAGCGTGACGAGGATTGTTCGCCGGACCAACGCGTGGCGAACTTTGATCTCGGCTTTCGTTCTCGCGTTAACGCCTTGTAGAGTTTTTTTTTTTTTTTAATTTTTTTTTTCTCAGGAAACCGCAAAGCTCAACAAAGCCGCGAGATGAAGAAAAAATAATAATCTTATCCACACGCGTTTATGGTTTTTTAAATTTCTTTTCGCAATTTTGTGCATAGCGCGAAATTTCTCGTGCGAATGCATGAAATTTAAATATTTTATATATATTTAAATGGAATGTAAATATTTTTGTGATTCAACGTAAACGACAAAACAGGATCCAGAGATCGCGTCAAGTTGTACTGTGCGATTTTTAAATATCAAATTAAATCCGTAAATCTCGAAATTTCAATGCGAAACAAGAAGAAGAAAACGGACCCAAAAGTATCGCGTTGATATTAATTTTTATTTAGTAAAATTGCTTTTCTGATATCTCCTCCGTGAATCGTGAAAAACGGCCATTTTGTCTATTTCTCTGATTTCTCATCGCGAGATGTTGAATTTTCAGTTTTATCGTTTGCACGTAAAACAAACAAAAAAAAGAGAAAAAGTGCAAGACTGACGATTTACACAACAAACTGATCTCGTTTGAGTTGCGTCAACGCAATCTACTTTTTTTTTCTTTTTCGATATTATACGAATGAGGGCAAAAGAACGTAACAAAGTAATTAAAAAGATTTCGAGACCAGCACGCGACAGATGAGATTTTCGTGCGAGACATTGGCCAAGCCCAATTTCCTGTCTCGAAGAAAGGAAGTTTGTCCTTAATGACCAATGGCCGAGAGAGTACAACTAACTGACCCAATTTAGGCCCCAAGATTAAGTGGAGCATAACGCGCGCAGTTCGCCAAGTCAGTGAAAGCAATTTTATATCCGGATTATAACAGCTGATCCGTAAAGTATAATTTTTTTTTGCCATTTCGTGCCCTCCCCACCACCCCCCTTAAATACAATAAATCGAATTTTATGTAAATTATTTTTTACGCCAATAGAATTATTTCTTGACATTTTCTCTTATTAAAATTCTTTTCCGCCATTTTTATATATATATATATGGCTTTTTTTGCCCCCATTTCGTTTTTCTAATTTCTCACTATGGTTACTTTTTTTTCCCTATTTAAAAAACATTATTATTATTAACAATTATTATTATTATAACTCGTTTTTATGACTAAAAATCGATAATTTTTTTTTTTTCTCAATAACTCACCATCTGATCGGCTAGTAACAAAACGGTTTTCAGTGTAAATCTTCGCGAACAGAAATTAAAGAGATCCTCCAATGAAGGACCAAGTAATTCCATCACCATAACATTGTAATCACCTTCTGAGCCACACCATTTTATCGTAGGTATGCCAACTGTAATATAAGAAAAAGAAAAAAGTTCAATTTTAATGTTACTCGTTGTCGTGAAAATAAATTTATACAAAAAAAAAAACAAACAAACAAACTGAGCGATTTTAGCTCAATTTGTACAAGACACAGAGAGCGAGAGAAAGAGTCAAGAAACTCACCCCCACCCTGCATCATCTTGTAAAACTTGGACTCTATATGTAGCTGTGGATGTCTCGTCTTTATGCATTCCAGTTTTATGGCTACTTCCTCGCCAGTTGAGATGTTTGTGCCTGATGTAACAAAGAATCGTTACAATATATATATATATATATTTCACATTATATACACACGAGATATTCTCCATTTTCATGTTGCACAGTGGCAAATGGAGGGGTGAGAAGAGGGCAAGAGGGGAATGAAAAAAAAAAGAAAAAAAAATAGCCACAGCAAAGGAAAAACGATGAGAAGGAGGAGAAAGCGCATTACGAGAGATAGATGAACGATTACGAGTATAAGAAAACAGATATATGAGGGAGAGAGAGAGAGAGGAGGGGAGGGAGAGAGACGTTTTGTTTGCATGCATACGACGATATAAGGAACAGAGTGCGTCGTGATGTTGATATGGTCGTTGTTGCGATGCATTACAGCGGAATTTCAACGAGCTCTGTTGCAATGGATCTACGCCATCGGGATGAAAGATGCGAGAACAAGAGCGAGAGAATGAGAGAGATAGAGAATAGGATGAGGGCGGTGAGAGAGAGAGAGAGAGAGAGAGAGAGAGAGAGAGAGAGAGAGAGAAAGAGAGAGAGAGAGAGAGAGACAAAGATGATCAAGTATGGCAGAGTGCGGGGTGGATGAAAGAGCGAGAGAGAGAGAACGAGGGGCGTAGGGGGGACAAGCGGGGTGGGGTAGAAAAAAAAAAGTCATAGTTACCTAGATAAATGTCGCCGAAGGAGCCGCTCCCGATTTTGCGTCCTAGCCGATACCTGTTGCCGACTCGGAGCTCCATCCTCGTGGCTTGGGCTGGCCCGCGAATTGGCCGATCACCCTGGACGTAACCTGAATCAACGCGCACTACGAAAATCCTCGTGGCTTGGTGCAGAACGCGCGAGTTAACTACACGGGGCAGTCGCGCTCTTTAGAGGGTCGGGGGGGCCTGGATCTCCATGTTTGATCGCGCTTCCGCTCGCGGACTTCACGACACAAGCATCGGGGCTTCGTTATAGTTACTCGACTCGACGTTTCACGTATATCCCGTGTACGTGGCGCTCCGAGCGTTTCTCAACTCCCCACCCCCTTGCACGCTATTGAGAGAGAAAGAGCGAGAGAGAGAGAGAGAGAGAGGGGCGGTAAGGTGGCGCCGCCACGCGGCTGTAAACGATACCGAGACAGCTGGTGCATTCATGCACGCGTGTAATTCAAATTTTTATTTTTTTTCTTATTATCTCGAAGAATACTGGAGGTAGAGAAAAATTAGGTAAATTGAGAATAATCGATGTATATCGGACATTTTTTATAATCTATGAGGCCATGTGAGAATTTATCAGATCGCGAGATGATCGCGTAGTTGACATTTATAATTGCGCAGCAACCAACCTTTCTTTGTATTTTCTTCGTACAATCTTATTTCTTTTTGCATTAAAAAGGAAAATTCAATTACCCTCACAAATTTGTTTGAATATCACACACGTTGTTCACAACAACAACTCTTTGTACATTTTGTTTTGTTCTAACCGGCAGACTGTGGTACATAATGAAAGCTCAGAGGTTAAAAAGACAAATATGAGAAATTTTGAACTTTTTTGTTGATATAAACGCGTTGCTAATGAGTGAGTGCGCGCGCATCAGCTGCAAGGGCGTAATCGAAAATAGCAGTAACAATCCATTTCAATCATTAAAATTTTCACTTTTTATATATACTTCCGTCTAATATCGATGGTGAATTTTGTTTTACAAACACGATTATAATTTTTATGATTCCTCCTTTGCGTATTTCCCTCTGCTTTGAGCAGCTTGCGACTGCTCTCGGACCATTCGGAGGCCAAAACCATGGAGAACTGTAGTCTCCATGGCCAAAACAATAGCCACAAAAAAATGATCAGAGTAGCTGGCGCCACCTGTAGTTCTCCGTTGGAATTACGATGTCACGTGACAAAAACAACGAAATTACTCAAGAGAAATATAATTTGATGAAAAAAAAAGGGGAGGCAAATAATGCGTCAACAGTTTGGAAATAAGCATTTAATGTAAAATAAAATAATGTTACAATGGATCGTTGAGAAACAAAAAAAAAAATCCTTATCCTCATCCAGGGGCAGTGTCGTCTTATTAAATTCATATTTCATTAAATTTCCGCTGGGATATACCGAAAGTTTCACCATTCTTTTGATACATAAAATTCACAAAATGCATATCTCGTTCATGTGAAATTTCAGCTGAGGCTAATTCTGACACTCGCAAATTCACGCGTATGTCATTTATTTCGTATTATTTTGTATATACTGAAAATTAAACATTCCTGGAATTCTGTATTGGGCCAAATCGTATAATTACTGACCGTTGAACGTTTTATATGTAAAATTACAAATTTAAAAAAAGGAGTGGGGGGGGGGCGAGCAAATGCAACGGTAAAATGAGTTTGAAACTTTTGGAATAATAAAAAACTATCTACAGAGGCCCCGTTTTTTTTATCGTCTTATCTTAAACAGACTTTAAGTTTATCGGTTAATACTATATAAATGGGATTACGTGTTAGTGTGTGTGTGTGTTTAGATATAGAAAATTCTACATGCTCGCGAGCCTCACGCGCACACTTCGCGATTTAAGTAATTTTTTATCATGCAGTCAATTAAGCTGAAAATTGGGCAAAGGCATACGCGGTTTTTTTTTTTCCTTTTCTTCTCTTTTTGTCTCTAAAATATTTCACCGGAACTCGAGATCCCGGAAAATGCTAAAAGCTACGCGTTTTCGCGTACAAACGGAGAGAAATAGACAGAATAAAAATAAAAAAAAGAAACGATAAAATTAATGAAAAACCGAGTCACTTCCGGCCAATGAAGAGTCCGGCAGAGAGAGATACGCTTCGAGCCGGATAACGGGGAAATGTAAAATAGCATTCGAGCAATAACAATATTATTCGCTTTTCGTTGAAACTATAAATTGTCAATTATCGTAATAAAATTATCGAAATGAAATAATTCAATGAAATATACTCAATAGGGTGGTCCTTATTTAGGGCTCGGACAATTTTTTTATCAGACGCCCCCCCAAATCGATTCCAAATAATTCAAAAGCAATACCATAATTTTTTCATATTTTTATCCAGACTCTAACCCCTCGCAAAAAGAGGGTGGATTTCCCCATTTGAAATACACGTGTCTCGGCCATATTCTCAGGATATATTTTATTCTAAGAGTAATAATTTTATTAAAAATCTGTAACTGCGAGATTTTAGTGGGCATTGGTGCTACTATTTGAGAAAAAATTCACATCGTCATGCGGGTCAATCTAGACGAATTGCACACCCTCTAAATCTGACTTTTTTTTTTAATTCAACAAAATATGGTATCTGTATATGAAAATGATCAATGCTTCGTATTTTTCTCCCCCTTAAGGTCACATAGGAATGTACAGTAGGGCATTGCATATAAATATGGCCCGTGTTAATATCACTATATATGATTAATAATCATTTGTACATTTTGCCAATAATCTCATGACGATTATTAATTCAAGACAGAAATAAAAAAATAAAAAACACGAGGTAAAACTGACCGTATATTTATAAATTTTGATCGAAACGAAACGAGATATGAATTTCATCGGTCTTAATTTATTATATTTCACGTAATATAAATGCGGATATTTTTGATATTATATAAAGAAGAGACTTACAGCAGCGCCATCGCGGCCAGTCGTAGAAACAAAAGTTGAATGTGTCCTCATCGGCATAACCTCAACGCGACTGCGCGAGCGATTGAACTCTGCTGCACACTTTTAGGTTCAAACTTTTTCACGTTTTCATAATAATAAAATTTATTTCGAGTTTCAATTGTTTTATCGCGGCTCGCCATTGTTGTCAAAACGTTACACGCACGTCACTAACACTCTGTCTCGAATCATGTGCTCGCTGAATTTCAATTGCGCGAATAAGACAAGCAATTGGCTAAATTGAGCTACATAATCCTTCGTCTCAGGATATTCCCGAAATATCAACAATCAAATAATATCTATGCAGGTTTATAAGCTCTGCATCATCGATTTACGCGGTACTAAAGTTATTATACGTAATATATGTGAGTTGAGAAAAGGCAACATCCCTTTCATTCTCGCGCTTGAGGAAATTAAGGATGAAATTCATGGCCACTTTTTATTTATAATCAGACGGTCGTAGTATATGGTAAACCCACGTACTAATAGCAGATTTCATCACTGGTAATGTCCTACATAACTTGAACAGTGACAGAGAAGACCCGACAAAGCCTGAGGAACAACTGAGCACTGGGTCCTGTGCAGCTCTATTATATATACAGGCAAAGCACTGAATCTCCCCACCGACTTCCCGCGCGCCAATCACAAGCGTACCCACTGCCGCGCCAATCAGAGCGCGCGGAGTGAGTGAGAACGAGCAGCAGCGGCTAGATTCGACATGTCATCCCCTCCCGTTCGCCATGAGCCAATCAGAAATTAGATAGTTGATACCACCGCCGCGCCAATCAGATCGCGCGGGGAGATTTGTTTTGCCTATATATAATAGGGCTGCACAGAACCCCGTGCTCAGTTGTTCCTCAGGCTCTGTCGGGTACGGTCTGTCATTATTCAAGTTATGCAGGACATTCCCAGTGATGAAATCGGCCATTGTGGGTTTACCATGTACTACGATGGTCTGATTATAAATCAAGTGTCCATGAATGTCATCCTTAATCCTTAATTTCCTCAAACGCGAGAGTGAAAGGGTTGCCTTTTCTCAACGCACATATATTACGTATAATAACTTTAGTACCGCGTAAATCGATGATGCAGAGCTCATAAACCTGCATAGATATTATTTGATCGTTGATATTTCGGGAATATCCTGAGACGAAGGATTATGTAGCTCAATCTAGCCAATTGCTTGTCTTATTCGCGCAATTGAAATTCAGCGAGCACATGATCCGAGACAGTGTTAGTGCGCGTAACGTTTTGACAACAATGGCGACCCGCGATAAAACACGATGTTCGTGGCCCAATTTTGAACTCTCATAAGTGCAATTGAAACTCGAAATAAATTTTATTATCATTATGAAAACGTAAAAAAGTTTAAACCTAAAAGTGTGCAGCAGAGTTCGATCGCTCGCGCAGTCGCGTTGAGGTTATGCCGATGAGGACACATTCAACTTTTGTTTCTACGAGTGGCCGCGATGGCGCTGCTGTAAGTCTCTTCTTTATATATCAAAAATATCCGCATTTATATTGCGTGAAATATAATAAATTAAGAGCGATGAAATTCATATCTCGTTTCGTTTCGTGAACGAATTAACGATCAATTAACGTTCGTCCATAATTTCTATTTAGCGAGAAGAAATGATGATTTCTGGGTAATGTTTTTTTTTTATTATGCCGTCCCGGAGAACCGGAAGAGTGAAAAAAAACAGCAAATCTTACGGGTATTGCACGCTGCCCCTGTGAGAACCCTCGTGGTTTTTTATTTTTTTATTTCTGGCTTGAATTAATAATCGTCATGGCATTATTGGCAAAATATACGAATGATTATTAATGATATATAGTGATATTAACACGGGCCAGATTATATATATATATATATATATAGAGAAACTCAAACAAAATTAATGAAATTATTTTATTTTATTATTTATATATATATATATTAGGGTGGTCCTTATTTAGGACCTTATTGGCATGGTCCCATGACCGAAAATTTGTATGCAATGCCCTACTCTACATTCCTATGTGACCTTAAGGGGGAGAAAAATACGAAGCATTGATCATTTTCATATTCAGATACCATATTTTGTTGGATTAAAAAAAAAGTCAGATTTAGAGGGTGTGCAATTCGTCTAGATCGACCCGTATGACGATGTGAATTTTTTCTCAAATAGTAGCACCAATGCCCACTAAAATCTCGCAGTTACAGATTTTTAATAAAATTATTACTCTTAGAATAAAATATATCCTGAGACTATGGCCGAAACACGTGTATTTCTAATGGGAAAATCCACCCTCTTTTTGCGAGGGGTTAGAGTCTAGATAAAAATATGAAAAAATTAGGGTATTGTTTTTGAATCATTTGGAATCGATTTGGGAGGCGTCTGATAAAAAATTCGTCCGAGCCCTAAATAAGGACCACCCTAATACTCAAGGGTCGCGCGTTGTGTAGCGAGAGAGAGAGAGAGATAAAGTGAGAATGAAGACTTAACGATTAAGCAACATCGATAAAAAATATACTTTCAACGTTATTCGTTTCCGTGACGCGGTAGCTCCGGGGTTTTTTTTTTATTTTTTTTTATTCGTACACGTGATATCGTGTTGAAATTATTATTATTTTTTATCACTTGAAATTCATAACTTTATTATCAAGTAAATTGTGGTGTATCCGGCGTCGGTGTGCTTATATAATTAATAATAAAAATTAATAATTAATAATAAAAATTAAAAATTAAAAATAAAATGCGTCCACGTTCCACATTTATCATTCGATAATAACATCGTGGGTTCCGCGGTCTCGCTAAATCGTTCGATATGGCTGGATCTTTTTGTTTTTTTTTTTTTTAACACAAAAAATAAAAACGAGGGCGCTTTGATCGAAGCCAAAGTCAAATTTTATAATAACGATTAACTATAAAAAAAATAAAAAATAAAAAAAAAAAATGCCCTCCCCCCTTTCTAATTTTCATCAGAGTACGAAATGTAAAAAAAGCTGAAGAATGAAGAATCGCAAGGAAATAAAAATATATATATATATATAGAATATATATGATGAGCTGCATTCGTGTAAAATACTGTCGGGGAAAAATATAATCGCATTTCTCTTTTCTCTCGATTAAAAACTTTGCCAAACGTTCAATTTTTTTTCGATCTCCCCCCCAATTAAATTAAATCAATTAAAAATGCCTTCATACCTTCATTGTCAATTTGAAATGCCAAACAATTTTTCTTTTTGCCGAAGTTTTTAAGAAAAAGTAATTTTGGCCCCCAAAAGGATTTAAAAAAAAAAAAAACATGCGTGAGGCTCGATTAGGCCTTTTTTTTTCTCACGGAAACGTGAAAAATTTCGATGCTCGTTTTGAATTGTTGCATTTCCGGTTTTTTTTTTCTTTCATTCTCTCTGCGTGTTAAAAATTTTTTTTTTTCCCCTTTCGGCAAATAATTGCGGGCAGGTCAATCGTGAAGCTCGTCACGATATTGCTTACACATATTTGTAATACTATATGCGTGTAAGTATGCGCGTATAAATATAGATTTTTCCATGGAAAAAGAAAAGAAAAGAAAAAAAAAAAAAAAATCTATTCGTAATGTATATAAATTCTAACTATCCTCGCTGTGTACATGCTCACGGCCATTCGGACTCGATTGTAGGTCGTGGATTTTTTCTTCCTCAATTTTTTTTTTTTTTCTCATTACTTTTTGTCTCCACTTCGGCTCGTTGATATTTCCGAAGGAAAAAAAAATGAAAAAAAAATCCTAAGAGCCAACTTCCTCGGATCGGGGCATCGGTGACTTGGATTTTTCGGTCGTCACCGTTGTCACCTGCACAGTCTCCAAATTTGCGAGATCCGCCGCGCTAATCTGCAAATTTGAAATAAAAATTTTAGCAAAAAAAAAAATAAATAAATAAAAAGAAGAAGAAGAAACAAAAAAATAAAATCTTGCATCTGTACATGGCAAATAGCATTTCAAGACCACTGAACGAATCAGCTGCATTAAAAAAGAAAAAACATTTGCAAATTTGTCAAATCAAATGAATGTGAAAATGATAAAGAGAACATATATATATATATATATGCTATGTAGCAGTGTGAGTGAATGTGATCACGAGTGCGAAAGCGTTTTGTTAATTGACAATACATGAGTATTGGGTAAAATTATGCGATAAAACACGCAAAAAATTTCACTCATTGCCTCCCCCCTCCATAGAAAAAAGTATATATGTCAGATATATCAATATTCATCTAATAAATATTATATATATATATATATATATATATATATAAAATATATATGTATATATCTTATATATATATCTTTTCCGTGGGGAGAAGAAGAAGGAAGAGTAGGAGGAGGAGGAGGGGGGGTGACTGAGCTCTTTTTCGTGTTTGCTGACCTCGACGTTTGGCGGCAGGGTGATTGTTGCGTGTGTCGTTGTCGTCTCCGTACCGCTGTTAATCTCTCGTTCTACGGTGGTGCCTACGCAACAATAAACAATAGGAAAGACACAACAAAAACAAAAAACAAAAAAATCGTACAATACGAGACAAACAAAATGGTAGACAAATGCGTACACACAGGACGACCAGAAGATAAATGAACAAAATATATAGCTCGAGCTAATGTTTAAGGGAGGTTAAAATTTTTTTTTTCTAAGCTCTGGCTACTCTTGTAGAAAAAAAAAAATTATCAATTTCTAATTACATCCAACTCTAGAATATCGCCGAGACCTGCAACGATTATCGCGAATTAGAGAAAAAATAAAAATTTTAAAGAAATTTGAAGAAAAAAAAAAAAATTCTCGCATTTGAACGAATGGAAAAAAATAAATTTAAATAAAAATGTTTTTATCCCCGACGAAAAACTCACTGTTGACTTGTTGACCCTCGATTGCCTGTGATGTCTCGACCTCACCATTTGCCGTTGTTCCGTTAGTATTTGCCGTTGCAGTTTGCGATATGACCGTCGTCGTTTTAACGACCAGCGATTGATTTTGCGTCGATATCTCGGATGTCCTTGAGGTAACTTCCATCTTGAGGCCGGCAAGTCTGCTGTGAAGATCCTCCGAGGAAGTTGCCGTTCTGAATAACGAGCTGTTGCTGTAAAAATTTACAAAAATTGTGAGAAAAATATTTCAAAAAAAAAACAAAAAAAAAAAAGAAAAGAATAAAAAAAATTTGAAAAAAATATTTAAAAATTAATGAGACAAAGGATTGTTGAAAGAAAAAAAAAAAAAACTTACAGTAAATGATCCTTGACACTGTCAATCGTGATGTCCCCGATGGAATTTAAATCCTGACGATCATCATCGCCATTAATGTCGTTTGTGCTAGCTGCAGGTCTCAGCGATGGTTCCTTGGACGAGGCATCACCCCCACCGGCTAAAATACATCCGTTGAAATATCGAGGAAGAATAGAAAAAAAAAAAAAAAAAAAAAGAAAAAAAATATCTCGTTCTCGGAAAATTTTGAGCAATTAATAGCAACTTTTCTAGCCCAACAATGTCAAATTATTCCCTAAGACAATTAAAGCATTAAAGTCTACATAATAATGTTACAGCGCAAAGCTTTTGGGATGTTTTTTTTTTGCCTATAATTTTTTTTTAGTAACACAAAAGACGAGTCGAGCAAATACTCAAGCTTTATGATTGTTGTTAGTGTGTTTGTTTATTATTAATGAATCTCGTATTTTTGTTCCTTGGCGTGAAATAAAAAATAAATAAAAAATCCTATTTTTTTTTCTTTTTTAATATTTAAAAAAAAAAAAAAAAAAAAAAAAAAAAAAAAAAAAAAAAAAAAAAAAAAAAAAAAAAAAAATCGACTCACTCGAACCGCCAACCGTTCCATTTTCCGTCACTGATCTTGGGGTCGGTGTTGCTTGATTTCCTTGCGATTCGCTCTCATTCTCCGGCTGACCCTCAATCTTTGCCAATTCTTGTGTCTCCTCGGTGGCGCCATCTGGCGGCGGTGATCTCGCGTTTGGCGGAAGATTCAAGGTGCAATGTGCCTTTGTCACATTTGTCGCTGATAATGAGATGCGCTGAAGTTCCGAGCTCGAGTGTAGATAAAGGGCTTCGCCGGCTTTTGTGAAAGTCAGCGAAGAAATTCCACTGAAAAAAAATATTGCAAAAAAAAAACATTATTCGTCCTCATCGACAATGTATTTTTTAATATATTATATTATATATTATATTATATTATATATTATATTATATATATATATATATATATATAATATAATATATATATATATATATTGATTTGGGTTTTTTTCGTGAAATGGCACAAATTCAGTAAAGGGGTTGAAAAAAAATATATACGAACTTGATATCCTCGCGTTTGATGGCTGCAGCATTGAGCTGTCTCCTCAATTCGGGTATACTGAGAATGAGACAATCGCCAAGATTCGTCAAGCACAATAAGCAAGTTTCCTCGTGTTTGCCAGCCGGTTCAATGGGACAAGTAAATTTGGCAAATCCAGTTTTTCGTACTCTGGAGCCTTCGTGAGCGGTGAGTTTGTATTTGCAAAATGGTTTGAGCGATGGTAAATTAAAAATTTTAAATTGTTCCTCGCTGGCAATAACGACACGATGGGGTGCAGTCATGTCAGGTCCTGGGCTGACGCCTTTTTCTGCCTCAAAGGGCTCGGGCAAGGGTACGCTGGATCCATCGAGTATGGTAATTGCAATAACGGGTGCTCGATGTTTCAATTGAATTTCTTTGCCGAGTGTGCAATTAACATCTTCCTCGGTGCGTCTGACACCAGCGGGAATATTCAACGTGAATACATAAACGGTCCCATTATTCGTTCCGGCCCATAATGTCGGGGTTGTATTTTGCATGCTGATAATATAACTCGAGGCAAAATATAAGCTTCGTACCATTGAGCCGAGGGCATCATCGATCGGCCTTGCCTCAACTTGCCTCTCAACGGGTTTAACATCGATCGGTGATAAATCACCGCTAGGTGGCGTTGATGTCGCGCTGATCGGTGATATTTGTTTATTATTTTTTTGATCGGGCAACGACGAGGAATTTCTCGTTGGACTCGTTTGGGGAGCTCGGCGCTGCGATCGACCTTTTCTCAAGCGCCGAAATGACTCGCGCAATGATTTTTTGAATGATTTTCTCCGTGATATCGGAGTATCGCCAGAGCCTGACAAATCATTTGGATTCAGGGTGCATTTGACAGTGACAGATTTATTCCGGCAATAATCAAAAACTGCAAGGCCGTGAGCTGTTCCAGCAGCGATCAGTCCCCATTCGCTGTGAATCGATAGTGCCGTAATGGCCGCCGGTGGATAAATTTGCAAAAGGCAACGCGGCTGAAAG
This sequence comes from Dyspetes luteomarginatus, assembly GCA_963669185.1. NCBI lineage: Eukaryota > Metazoa > Arthropoda > Insecta > Hymenoptera > Ichneumonidae > Dyspetes > Dyspetes luteomarginatus. The sequence continues at coordinate 243,472 of OY769906.1, forward strand.
CCAATCGCGAATGATATATTTCCGGTTCGAGGTGGCAAATTATCATGTCCCTTCCAAACAAAACCATCACGATCATTCACAATATTCATTTTGATAGTTTTTATCTCTTTGTTCGTTGCCTCGGGTGATAAATTTGTCGTTATCACGTGACCAGCTGTACCAGCAATAACGAGAGTCGATGACATTGAACAGAGAAGAATTTTTTTAACCGCCAATCTTGGATCATCCGAGTATGGATCAAATGTGCCAACTTTACGAAATGGCGGCCATTCGTCCTCCTCATCCTCCGGTGGCTGCTCAAAAACATCGAGATGCTCACCGGTAAATAATATCGATGAATTATATTTGTAAAGTGGCGTCAATGCGACGTTTGACGCATTCCAAAATCTCACTGTACCATCCTCATGGCCAGTTAATAAAAGTTGACGATTTTTTTCTCTTTCCAAATTTCTCGAATTTTTTCCACACAGTAAAATTCCACCGTCAATTGGCCAAGCTCGGTCCGAATAAAGATGCTCAGTTTGAGCTTTTCCAGCTGACACGATCGAGTCCCAAAGATTATCCGGGACACTAGCCACGTGCTGCGAGCAAGTCACCTGTCGAATTGGTCAAAAAAATATTTTGTTTTTTTAAATATTTAAAAATTGAGTAAAAAAAACAATCAAATTATCTCGAAAAAAAATTAGATAAATAATTACAGCACTGGCGTGAAGAGACACGAGATAGGGCAATGCCATCATTTTCCAATCGTCATCTTTCAGATCAATTGCAATTATTTCTTCCTCGGCGAGGATAACGAGGGCCTCAGGCCCAAAAGTCTCTTTTTCTTTTTCATTATCGTGCTGCTGTTGCTCATCCTGCTTTGGCCCGCTAACCGTAAAAAAATCAATGACCTTTGAGGTAAGGTCAAAAACCACGTGCTTTGTCGATGTCATTGCTGTTATCGTGTTACGATCGCCGTAACTCGAGCGTGGCATTCCACCGGAAAATAAAATCAGCTCGTCGTCCCTGCGAGGCGATGAAAAAAAAAAAAAAAAGGCAAAAATTATCAAATTTTTGTGGCAAATTTCAATATAATGTTTATTTTGGGTTTCCCCACGAGTACAATTTTATATTCAAGTTTAAACTTGAGATTTTTCCGTTTAATTGAGATTTGGGCCTTGTGAGTTTATTTGAAGAAAAAAAATTATCAACTTACTCGTCAATTTCGTGTGCGATAATTTTTGAAATTGCCTTGCACGGAAATGGACCATAAAGGGTCGTTGGCTCGGGTAAGGCCTCATTTCCGGGACTCCAAAATGTGTAAGAACCATCATTGTGCGATGAGACAAATTTCTTGTCGGATATCCAGTGTAACGATTCCAGCTGTTGCGTGGAGACGAATGTCTGCGCAGGCGAAAACAAACCCATCAGCTGCACACGAACACACACACACATATATGTTGACCAGAAAAAAACAAAACAGACCCATCAGGATTGTCAAAAAGACGTAATTAAATTTGAATATATAAAATTGTCCAAGCGGCGAATCATTAATTTTGCGCATCAATTTTTTTTTCTTTCTCGAAAACTCAATGTGAAGCCCCTCGAGTTTGATAATAAAAATTTGAATCCCTTTTTTTTTAAGACACAAAAAGATAATAAAACTTCAATTATAAAATTGACCAACACCAGCGACAAATCATTCACCTTGGATTAAAAAAAAAAAATTGTTCCTTACAAACTCGACGTAGTCTGATAAAAAAAAATATTTGAGCCCCTTTTATGGTCTTCAAAATTTAATTGGAAAATTAAATTAAATCCAAAATTTAGAGTAAGTGGAACAGAGAAAGAGAGAGAGAGCACTGACTCACCTGTTGAGCGCCAGGTGTCGCTTTATTCCACAAAACCATCAATCCACGATTATAACCGATCAGAATATTGTCAGGGTGACCAGGCTGCTCGGCTATTGCCTCTACCGCACCCGGATTTTTCTTGTAATCCTCGGGAACGCTTTGGGGTGCAAAAAAAAAAAACAATTTAGTCAAAAATAAAAATGAAACATTCAAGTTTAAATTAGATCGTGACAGAGGCGAAGTGATAACGCGATGACTTATCAGCATGCAAAACAAAAACGAGAAAAAATTGTTTCTTGGGATCGCAGGATAAAAATCATGAGTTATTTATAAAGAATTCTCTTGGTCGTTGAATCTTCAAAAATTCGCTGGCAATTGATATTATTTTTAATTGGGTGGTTTTTTTTTCTCAAATGTTTACGTTTTTAATAATTTTTTCCTTCGTTTTATTTTTTTCCTCCCCAATTCACTTTCCTATACACACTCGAATGCCATTTCCCATGCAATTATCTCGCAACATTATATAAAGTTGACTTTTTTTTTTTTAACTTACTTTTGCATCACTACGTCCTGGTATATAATATTGTCAGACATTGTGAAACTCTTGAGATTCAAGAGATAAATATTTCCGCCTTCGGTACCAAGAAGAAGATTATCGCCATTTGACTCGAGACACATTGCCGAAATTTTTTTCAATTTACCCTCCAACGAGAGGGATTTTGTCTCAATCACAGAATTTTCATTGATCTCCCAGAGATGCAGTGAATTGTCGTCGCATAGAGAAACGATGCGACCCTGAAAAAGAAAAAAAATTGTAAATTTAAATAATTATTTTTCTTTTCACGCTGTACGAGAATTTCGACGAATTCACGTCAATCATGCAATAAAAAATGATTGCAAAAATTTATTTTCGAAAATTAAAGTTGAGTTGGGACTTTTGAGAATCGTTCATTTTGGGCAATACATTTTTTTTATAACGAATCTCGATTAAATAATAAATAATCGATTACAAGCTAGCAGTAACTTTTGATGCTGGGAATATGGATAAATTTTCAAGTCTGCGTTGTGTCGAAAAGACCAACTACATATATACAGCGAGAGAGAGAATATGCAGAATATATATATATATATATATATATATATATATATATATATATATGCAAACTCAGAGTCGAGAATTGATTAAGAAATCGAATCCATCATTCTCAATTGTCTCTGATATTGAATCGTTTACTGGATAATGAAGAGTCAAGGCAGCGAGTTCTCAAAGTCGAGGAGATGCCTGACAGATAAATTTCTTTAAAAATTCAATTTCGTTATTAATTAAAATTCAATAATAAAAATAAAATTAAGACTGATTTTTTTTTTTCAACCCCTCAAACATTTATCCAGAAATCATAAATAAGGATATAAAAAAAATTGGCCACATTAATGCTTCGACGTAAGAAAAATTAAAAAAATAAACATGACTGCAAATATTTTTTTTAACGCCTCAATCATTTATGCAAAAATCATAAACAAGCATGAATGAAGATAAGAAAAAATTGGCCACATTAATGCTTCGACGTAAGAAAAATTAAAAAAATAAACATGACTGCAAATATTTTTTTAACGCCTCAATCATTTATGCAAAAATCATAAACAAGCATGAATGAAGATAAGAAAAAATTGGCCACATTAATGCTTCGACGTAAGAAAAATTAAAAAAATAAACATGACTGCAAATATTTTTTTAACGCCTCAATCATTTATGCAAAAATCATAAACAAGCATGAATGAAGATACGAAAAAATTGGTCACATTAATCCTTTGACGAGAGACCCTCTTTTTCCACGGTACACTAAGGAGGAATTTTGCTGCATATCATGAATATGGAGAGAGAGAGAGAGAGAAATGGCGAAGGCGCGCGAGGAGCATCAAAACGTGCGCGTGTGATGTAAAAAGAGAATTGCACGCGTGCTTGCACGATCACTCGCGTGTAACGCGAAAAACCTCATGTGTGTGTTTAAGAAAAATTATGTATGTACCGAGCAGGGAAATTAAAGTGAGTGAATGTGTGTGTGTGTGTGTGTGTGTGTGTGTGTGTGTGTGTGTGTGTGTGTGTGTGTGTGTGAGAGAGAGAGAGATGAAGGCAAAAAAGAAAAAAATCATCCGGGGCGGGGGAGGAGGGGGAAAGAAACGAGGAGAAGAGGGGAAGGGCTGTTGTTAATTGCACGCGTGGCCGTCACGCACCTCGGCCTGCGTATCCCTGCAAACGCCTCGTGCGAGCTGCAAACGCTCTCGGAAGACCGGCAAGGCCCATGTTTATTTTTCTTTATTGTGTTTATGTACGTAAACACACGCGCAATATAGGCAAAGTTTTTCTTTCTTCTGCTTCTTTTTTTTTTTTTACGCGATGCACCAACTTGGCTCGTGAGAGCGAGCAAGCGAGAGAGAAAATTGTATTATTATTATTATTTGTTTGTTTGTTTTTCAATTCACGTAATAATAATAATAATGTGCAACTGGAGTTTACCACGAGGTAAACTCGAGAGTCTCGAACTAGAGACGAGACAAAATCGTATTATTATTATTATGTTTTTTTTTTTTTCAATAACTCGAAATAACTAAACAAAAAAATTTTTTAAATTTTTTTGGACTTTTGTCGTAGCGAAAACATGACAATGAAAAATATTACAGATTCTTTTTTTTTTCTTTACTGTGCAAAAAAGAAATAATAATTAAATAAATTCGACATTTTTTATATTTTTTTTTCAATTTTTTTATTCCAAGTTCATTCCTCCGAGCTCGTAACAGTAGAAAAAAAAATTGTTCAATCCTCAGAAACCGGATGTGACTTTTTATTCCTCATTTCGCAGCTCGTGTACAATGACATAATGTCGTGAGGGGAATTTATTACACGATGGAAAAAATAAAAAATAAAAAAATCATTCGGACGTAACGGTTCGTCTTACCCTGAGCGACAAACCCTAGACTCGCGGTGTAAATGCGCCTACTCGGGGAGGCTCTATAGCTCGTCAGTTAGACTCGTGGATTTTACAGCACGCATGGCAAGTGACTCGCCACATAAAAAAAAAAAAAAAAAAACTCTCCCGGTATCATCAACAGACCGTCCTTTTCCCGTTACACTCATCATCATAGAACAGACAAAAGAATCAGCCGCGTAACATTTGATCCAAGCAATCTATTATTCAATCATTTATTTTGGCTGCCGCCATCTTGTTTTTTTTTCTATGATCCGCAGCCGATTAAAAAAAAACAAAAAAAAACATCATCAACTATTAAATTAGAAGTTTTACTTGATTAGAATTAATTCATTGGACGAATTAAAGTATAAAATAAAATTTCGATGGAATGATAAAAAAATTAAAAAAATAAAATAAAAATTAAAAAAATAAAATTAAAATTAAAAAAATAAAATTAAAATTAATAAAATAAAATTAAAATTAAAAAATTAAAATTAAAAAAATAAAATAAAAATTATAAAAATAAAATAAAAATTAAAAAAATAAAATAAAAATTAAAAAAACTCCCGGTATCATCAACAGACCGTCCTTTTCCCGTTACACTCATCATCATAGAACAGACAAAAGAATCAGCCGCGTAACTTTTGATCCAAGCAATCTATTATTCAATCATTTATTTTGGCTGCCGCCATCTTGTTTTTTTTTCTACGATCCGCAGCCGATTAAAAAAAAACAAAAAAAAACATCATCAACTATTAAATTAGAAGTTTTACTTGATTAGAATTAATTCATTGGACGAATTAAAGCATAAAATAAAATTTCGATGGAATGATAAAAAAAATATATATATTATAAAAGTTAAAAAAATAAAAATTAAAAATTAAAAAAATAAAAATTAAAAAAATTAAAATTAAAAAAATAAAATAAAAAAAAAATTGCGTAACATTTGATCCAAGCAATCTATTATTTTGGCTGTCGCCATGTTGTTTTTGATTTAAAAAAAAACATCATCAACTATTAAATTACAAATTTTACTTAACGATAATTAATTAATTGGACGAAGAATAAAATAAAATTTCGATGGATCGATAAAACAATAATAATAATAATCAAATTAAAAAAAAAAATTGTCTCACCTCATTTGGAAGCGCAATGATTTTTGTTACTGCATTTTCGCCGCTCTCGGGTGCATGTTGTCCATAAAATTCGACACCGGGACGCCCAAAACTGTTTTTTTCACAAGTTTACAAAATTCGGGTTAAGGTCAACTTTGTTTTTTGTTTTTTTTTTTTTTTTAAATAAAAATAAAAATTTCTTCTAATCTACCCCGATGACGAGGACGGGCGACGACGACGTTGAGGAATTGGCTCGCCATAATTGAAATTCAATATGTCGACGATGAAACGCGCGGACACCACGACGTGCCAGCGTATGGCGGGGCAATTTTTTTTTTTTTTTTTTTTTTTTCAACGAGAAACGCCACAAAGCACGAGCAAGGCCAATGCACTTTTTGCCTTTACAGAAGGGAATTAGGTAACTCCGGCTTGGCTCTGTTTTGAAAATAAGAATGAAGAGAGAGAGAGAGAGAAGATCGGCAAAGGCGAAGAGCCGACAAGCTCGATTATTATTAAAATAAAATGAATAAATAAATTTAAAAAATGAGCAAACGCTGAACCGGCAAATTTTATTACAATCGAATGTGCTTGAAATTTTTTATTGAATCATTCGGCAAATGTGCAAATAATTATTTTAAACTTTTACGAATTTATTGCAACGATCATTAAAATGCACATTTATTTCCTTCGGGCGAATTATTTGCACGAGCAGTAGATTTTTTTTTTTCACAAACTGCTAAAAAAATTAAAATTAAAAAATTTAAAAAAAAAATTAAAATTTAAAAATTAAAAAAAAAAAAAAAAAATTTTTAAATTTTTTAAAAAATTAAAAATAAAATTAAAAAATTTTAAAACCATCTATGGATTTTGATGAGCAATTAATTAGCTACTAACGCTCGAGAATTATTATTACAGAGACAATGGAACAAACATTTCCCAACTTTTCGTCATTTCAGACAAAAGTAAATTTTTTTCCAACACTGCATAATGGTCGTGAAACTTATACGGTTCGTGAAACTTTGATCTGAGCTCGCAATCAAATTCTCTCGCCCATGAGAGACCGAGAGAGAGAGAGCTACGTGAAAATTCTAAAAAAATAAAATTAAAATAAAAAAAATTACTCGATCGTTTGATCGTTAATAATAATAAATAATAAATAATAAATAATAAAATAAAAAAATTAAATAATAAAAAATAATAAAAAATAATAAAAAAAATTGATAAGCCGAAAAAGGATACACTTTGATGGCTCCAGAAGCTGTGCCAATGATCATGAGTCGAAGGCTCGGATCCCACGCGAGCGCCGTTGGTTTATTCGGAAATCCATGCTGAACAGTCTGAAAAAAATAATAATAATAAAATTAAAAAAAAAAAGATTTATCAAAATGATCTCATAATTCGGAAACATATTTTGGGTGACACAAAAATATAGAGAGAGATGTAGAGACAAATTAGGCTTATCGTTATCTGTCCTAGGGCCAATGAGGGTTTAGGGTGAAAAAGTCGGTCAGTGAAATTCAACGTAATAAAAGAAGAACGCATTTTATTCATTGCGTTGATTACAATCTTTTATCAAGAGCTAAATCTAATCAGGGACGTTCCTCGGTTAGTTTCATTTGTAAAAACCGTTATCTTGGCTATATATACATGTATATGTGCGGTATATATAACGAGCATTACGCATATATATATGCGATATACAGCGAGTTACGAATATATATATATACATATGTGTGTGAGTAACGAGTTAAATATAATATACATATAACGAGTTAAATATATATATATATATATATATTTGTAACTCGTTACTCAACAGTCCAAATTACGTCTCGTTTGGAAGTATCTAACGATAATAGTTTTCCTCGTTATCGAGACACTTGCATTATTGGCCTAATGGCCCTAAATTGTTAAATTATTACATGACGAAAATGCTCAGTAATTAAAAAAAAAGGAAAAAAAAAGAGAGAGAGAAGATAAATACTTTACGTATAATAATATCAAACATTAGTCATAGTTGGATGAGTCACGTATTTCGATAGGATCGTCGATCGGCCTGCCTGGCTTATCGTCCTCGTACTCTCTCTCTCTCTCTCTCTCTCGACACGCCTTAAAATCTCGTTTCGTTCATTTTTTTTTTCCCTTTTCAACAAAATCAAAATCAAACTCGACAATGTCAGGCAGGAGGAAAAGTTTCTTAATTTTTTACTATATACACTCGCAGTTTATATTTTATATATATATATATATCGATGGTACATATTTTGTAGAGGATATTTTCGAGCAACGTGGAATATAATATTCAAGACGACAGGAAACTTGAGAGAGAAAAAAAGGATGCATAGAGAGAGAGAGAGAGAGAGAGAGAGAGAGAGAGAGAGAGAGAGAGAGAGAGAGGGAGAGAGAGAACTTGATGATGCAGCACAGCCAGCGACTAGTCAAGAGAAAAGAGCGAAAGGTTCTCTCTCCGAAACGCATCGGACCTTTTCTACCTGCGAAAGAGAAATTCTTTTGCCTGAACTCGAGCTATCGAATAAAAATTCCAAGAATATCGATTCGCAAAATCTCCGAAACTCGACATCGTCACAATCGTGAATAATATTTCTTAAAAAATAAATATATAATATTTATTTAAATGAGAAATTTTTATAACGTCACGAATTGCATTTAAAAGTTATAAAATATGCCAGGCAAGCAGGGAAATTGAAATGGAGACTAAAATGTTTTTAGTGGGTCACGATGTTTAATTTTATATATATATATATATATTTTTCAAATAACTATACATATATATATATATATATATATATATATATATATATATATATAGTATGCAGTCTATACACTAAAGTCATTTGAAATTAGAATTTGCCCGTATCGTAATATCGATTACGAAAGAGTAGAGAAGGAGGAGCGTGAGAGAATACATGACGAATTATAAAGAATAATAAACGAGGGGAATGGCCGTGTTTATCGTGAGAAATTGTGCCACTAGTCCAAGCACGCTTCATGTACAAATGCTCGGCAACACAAAAAAGAAAGAGAGAGAGAGAGAGAGAGAGAGAGAGAGAGAGAGAGAGAGAGTCCGATCGCGAGAATTAAGGAACAGTTAAGGGCGTCAGAAGGGCAACAGTTGGAAGAATCCGCGTCTGTTGCTCCACGAAGAAAAAAAAAACAAAAAAAAAACGAAATTTAAATTAAAAATTTCGTGCTACATTTTTTTTTCTTTTTTATCTACGAGAAATATTATTATATTCTCGTGATTATTCTCGGACTTGAGCTTATATTTGTTCAAATATTTAGCCGTTTTGTTTCCGCGCGCGCGCGCGCGTCTCAGTAATCGGGCAGGGCGTATTTTTCTTATCGTTAAAATTGTGTTTGCACCGCGACACCGCTAGATATATATCTAAACGATAAGATATAAATCTTTGAGCTCTTTTAACGAGATAAAATTTTCTGCCCCTTGCAGTAGGGAGAAAAAATAATAATAAAATGAGTTTTCTTTATAAATAATAATAATAATAATAATGTAAGATTTTAAATCTATCATTGAGACGATTCTCATTTATGCGATATTGCATCGTCGTAAAAAAATAAAAGTGAAATGTATCGTCGGGTGGGATTAGAGTCGTAAAAAAAATAAAATAAAAAAAAAGGTCTGTAAAAATGTACTCTGAACGATACACCAGCGTGACACTTTTTTATCGATCAACGTATTTTATCGTCAAATTGTACGTGTGTTTGTTTGTCATGTAATCTCGACCAGAGTCAATATTCGTCGAGTCTGAACGAGGTTTCATTTTTTTTTTCAATTAAAAGCGAATATGTCGGCGGAAAAAAAAAGTGCATCAATGTATGGCAGCCAAAAAAAATGTAGTATGTAGTGAATTTAGCCTCGCGTGTCTTTACTCCGTTGACATAATTCCATTCATTATTGGAGCTCATTGTACGCTACACGCACACACAGGCGCGCGTGCATATATATATATATATGCTATATATGCTATATATGCGATATATATATATATTTATATGCGCGCGCGTCTGCAAATGGTGCAGGAATGCTAACGGAAATTCAACGTTACTTTTTTCCTCGTTGCAAGCCATCCGCACTTTAAATCAATCAAACAGCGAGGCATTAATAGCAAATAATTAAGTTTTATTTGCATGATTTTTCAATTAACGCAACGCTAAATATACGCATTGAGAGAGTGAGAGAGAATGAGAGGGAGAGAAAGACGAAGAAAAAAAAAATCACAGTTATTACTATATATACGTAAATTCTACGATATTTTGTAGGAAAATTCATTGATTGAGCGATGACGTACAGGGCCGAGAAACCGGTTGGACTGGCGCATAATAATCATGCGAGCAAATTGACAAAAAAAAAAAACTTCCGTATGAGTTTTGTGGACAAAAATAATAATAATATCCTCGAAAATGAGGCTTGGCCTAACCCAAGCATACATAAACGATTGTAATCGTTGGAAAAATAATTAGTGAACGATCATTGAGAATCAACAGGTCGATGAGACAATGGACGATGTTAATTTTCGTAAATGGAATAAATTTCTCTGAATGACCTTCAGTAATCGAAATTACCGCACGATATATATATCGTGCGGTAATTTCGATTATATATATATACATATATCGTGCGGTAATTTGGATATATATAAATAATTAAAGGATTGGGCGAGCAGATGACAACAAATTCTCGTGAAATTGGTGGTTAAAAGTGGAATATAAATTAGAATGAAGAATAGAATCGCGTGGGAATGTTAAATACGATATATATAATGTCGAAAGGGAAAAAGGGAGAGAGAGAGAGAAATATGAAGAGATGGAGCGAGAGAGTGGCAGAGAGAGAGAGAGAGAGAGAGAGAGAGAGAGAGAGAGAGAGAGAGAGAGAGAGAGAGAGAGAGAGAGAGAGAGAGAGAGAGAGCGAGAAGCTGATGCAGACGCTCTCTCGATTCTCGATTCGAGCGATTTAGCATCGAGTAGGCGGATTTTATACGGTCGCTCGATCGCTCGTTCAGTTGCCTGGCTGTGGTAAAAGAACGCGCGTGAAAGTGCGAATCTCCCGATTTTACCCTGCGACGAACATTTCTCTCTCTCTCTCTCTTACGAAGACTCTGACGCAGCCAGAGAACGGCAGCAGTCGAGACTGGCAATGGAACACGAGAAGATGAAGAAGAAAAAAAAAGATCGCGTGTGCGTCTCCGAGTTTTGTTTCGCGCCAACCAACTCGCGGCTGTCCTCGAGTCACACGAGATTCTCTCTCTCTCGTTCTTGTTCACCATCGGGAAAATATTTAGAGACCTCTTGCAAATCTCGAGAAAATAATTATTAAAAAAATATTCCCCGTGTCTGAACCAAAATTTTAATTTTCGTATTTTTTTTATTTTTTATTGCATCAAATTTATCAGAATCTCTCATTTTCTATCGGAATTCGCGAAGGGGCGTGAGATAAAATGCAACATCGTGTATTTTGTGAATTCAAAAAATTACTTTGTGTAAAAAAATATTTCAGTTTCGAGTATAATGTAACGAGGCTTTTTTTTTTCTTTACATTGTATTGCAATATCATCGACCTGTTGATTCTCAATGAGCTAACTCTGCAACGGCAATTTATGTCCTTCTCAAAGTTTCAATTCTTTGACGAGAGGAAAAAAAAAAGAAAATACGTCCCACTTGTATTTTTATGCAACGTTATTCGGCGAAATATTTATTCAATTTTTATTAATCGCGAAAAATGTAAGTTTCATGCTAAATTCGTCTCGAAATGATACATTGTTGCATTTTATTATTTTTACGGGATTTTTCATCGCAAATTTCCAATACTCATGGATGATAATAATAATAATAATAATAATGTTTTATATAGTTTGTGTATATATATATAGTGGTCTCTCGTATAATTTTTACCTTTCTAAAGGCGAAGAGATCCTTCTGGAGCTTCTGCCTCTCGACCGTGGGTTGTTGGCCCTTTCCTCTGATGAACTTGAGCATCTCGATGTTTTTTTTTTTCCTTCTTTCGATTTTCGTTAGTTAATTCAATAAATCACTTTTTCCGACGACAGTACGAAAGACAAAAAAATATTCACGAGACACTGTTAAAAATAAAAGATGCAGTGAAGAGATTGAGTAAAAAAAACCGAGCAAATCGTGATATTAATAAGGAAAGGAGGGAAGAAAAAAAAAAGAGGAGCAAAGCACAGGATTCACGTTATCCACGTTCAGAGCCGGCACACATAGCAGCAGCAGCAGCAGCAGCAGCAGCGCAACGGCGGCGGCAGCGGCGACAACAGCAGTCAGTCAGTTGCGGCGTTGTCGCGATTTTTTCCACTTGCGCACACGATTTTTATCTGACACGTTTATTATTATTTTTCAGCTCGCAAAATTCACAATTTGGCCCGGTAAGAATAAATTTAAAACATTGTTTAATGTAAACGACGTTGTATGTTTTGGAAATTTGTCAATAAGTGAGCTCGATATGGGCTTTTGACGGGCGTACAAGTGAAAAGACGTCGCGTACTTTAGCTGGCCCACACAGCATGTCGTTTACTCGTCGCGATGTGTCAGCCCTGCTTTTCTTGCCACTTTTTTATTATTATTTTCTCTCTCTACGTATTTTTAACGTGAACACGGAGAAATAAACAAAGAAACGATTCTTTATTTATTATTATTGATTATCGTGAGTGCGTCGCGTCTCTCGCGATTTCACGTTGAGACTCCCGAGAGGATGAAAAAATTCGTGAATAACGGACGGTAAGTCATGACACGTCTATCGCGTGTCTGCGTGTGCTCGCTCTCGGCCCGCTCGTGTCTCTCGCGACGCCGTTCAAAGCGCTGCACGTATCGAAATCCCAAACTTTCGGCTATACTCGGCTAAACTCGGATATTTACGGTCTTAATACTGATGGTGGTTATATATAATCGAGAGGACGCTGGACGACGCCTCGGCAGTGAGTGAGGGCGCGCCCGTAAGTTAAGAACAATGACCTCGATTCTTTTATATCAATGTGTATATATATATGTATATGTATATATATATATACCTATCCTAGTTATATCTAGATACTTTTCATTTTATCACTAATCCTTGAACAATTCTGGAAAGCTGAGTTCGCGCATTTGCCGTCGTTTCGTTATGGTGGCGCTGCGATCGTTTACGCGATAGCGACCATTTGGTAAAAGTGCAGCGCAGAGTCGTCGTCCGGTCTTTGCGTCAAAAATTCGGTTTTTCCGCTTCACAAAGCGGTCACCCCGTGACACTTTGGCTCATCGTTTTTTACCTTTGTTAAATTATTATCATCATTGTTGTCCGGCAAAACGAAAGCGCCAAACGTGTCGTCAAATTGCTGTGAAATTTTTCCAAAAAAAATTCTCGTCGGTGCTACGGTGGCGCTGTCGCGGCGCAAGGCTGAAGCAACTTTTTAAATGATTCATGACAGGATGGACGAGAACTCTACAATTTTCAATCATCTCGGAAATGTTTCTCCCTATTTTTCCGAGCTCCACTTGCAATTTTTGTTTTAGTTTTTTTTTTCTTTCGTTCACTAAGAGACACAAAAGGCATAATAATGCATTCAATCTCAATCTGTATTTTAGGCAAACCTGTTGAGAGCCTGTAAACGATCAAGCATGCAATTAGCAATAAATTCTCCGATTTTCTCAAAATCGGCAAAAAAAAAAAAAGCGAACCTTTTAGTGTTTTGGCAAAAATTTATGTCCTTGACATGACATTTACGTATTATAAATTTCATACGAATCAGTTACGCAAAATCCTTGTCAGCTCTCTGTTGGGGTGCATATGAGAGTGCACTTAACAATAATTGTCTAATTGAGCATGAGAAATTCTTGTTAAAACTTTTTTTAATCTCGAGATAATTTGCCGTCCGTAATTATACCGAATTATATATATATAGTAACGAATTTAGACTATATACATGTATAGTGGTGGCTGAAAAAGTTCCCGGAATACTGCCTGGCGTGAATTATTATTGCCACGATAATCAACTATTCCGGGAACTTTTTAACCCCGCGCGGATCATATGGGTCATTTTTGACCCAAGCGACCCATATGATCCGGGGTGCTAGCAAAATCACAAAAGTCACGGAGGATTAAATTTAATCTACTATACGTATATATATATATATATATATATATAGCTAAATGTACACAATTTGATTAATACTTAATTATTTTATTTCGTACAGACTGAGAGAGCGGAAGGTACCAATGAATTATCGTGAAATTTCATACAAAACAAAAGGAAAAGAAGAAGAAATAAACAGAACGAGTGGACACGCAATAAAAAATAAGCATATTGAAGTAAAAAATGTCGAGCGCGCCATCTGTCGACGCATCGACGATTGATGCAGCAGCGACAGTGGCGCCGGCAAACGCGACGAAAAATGAGGAAATGAAAACAATGAAAAATGAGATTGAAGAAAATTCATCATCAAAAATATTATATGAAACAAGAGTGAAAAAAAAAGATAAAATTGATCGTACTCATATTAGAATGATACCTGGCACTCCTTTAATGTACAAATGTGACATTTGCGAAAAAATATTTCGCGATAAAAAGGCCAAATGTTATCATGACTCTTGCGTCACTGGTAAAAAACCATACGAGTGTAAAATTTGCAAGCGTAATTTTGTTAAACGTTCTCATTTTGAATATCACGAGCGTATCCATACTGGCTATAAGCCATTCAAATGTTCACTCTGCGACAAAGCTTTTCCCCAAAAGAATAAATTAAACAGGCACATGAGCTCGCACAAAGGTAAGCCCAGCAGCGAACTATTCACAATAATAATAATAATAAAATGACGATTTTTATTAATTTTTTTCAATTTTTTTTTCTCATAAATTTCTCACCGCATTTACTATATTTCATCTGTGACAAAAATACACTTTTGGGTTTGGATATATATATATATACATATATATATATATATTTTTTATATTTATACAGGTGAAAAGGAATATCGTTGCGATAAATGTGACAAGCGTTACAGCAAGAAGGACGATCTGAGTAATCATGCATCGCTTCACACAGGAATAAGGCCACACGCTTGCAAATTTTGTGATAAATCATTTAGGCTATTGGCAAATCTAAATCGGCACGCGCGTATTCACTCGAGTAAGTAAAAATCATACATAATATCATGTGTGATGTGAATATATTTATAGCTTGGATCATCCTCATTACGAGGGCTGCGCTTGTAATGAGGATTCATGGGTATTTTACGCGATAAAAATATATATATCCTCCTATGAGGTATATATATATATATACAAAAAAAATAACGAGATATAAACTTGCAGATGAGAGACCTTATGTGTGCGAGGTCTGTACCAAAAGCTTCAAAGATGGCTCGTTGTTGATTCGTCATAGAAAAATTCATAGTAAAGAAAGGCCATTTTTGTGCGCTCATTGCAATCGGCATTTTTTATCCAAGAGCGAGCTCTCTCGTCACGTCGCTATTCACACAGGTGAGAAAAAAAAAACGCACAAAGCTATGAGATTTTTTTTTCCTTTATACATACAGAAAAAAAAAAGTCTCAAGTACCAATTTTTTTCATTATTTTACTCGCAGATATCAAGCCATTTTGTTGCACATACTGCAGCACGATATTTCGAAGAAAGGACAACCTTGATCGACACATACGGCATCATCACGAGGATAATAATGAGCAGATGACAGGAGAATCGAGCAAACAGACAAATAATAAAGAATTTCCGAATAATAATGATAAAGAAACGACACAACGATCATACCAAACAATGCAAAAGTCAAATAATAGCAGAATGATGAAAAAATATTCAAAATTTAATTCGGCCAAAGTGACACCGGTGGCGCCACTGTCGGCCGCGGCGGTGGCGCCAGCGGCGGCGGCAGCAGTAACGACAATTTCAATGGCCGCGTCAGTGACGGCGACTAAGAGTCCGATGAAAAATTATCAGCCAAGTCCGAGTCTCATTACACGTGGAAATTCTCGCGATCAAATAAACTCGCGATTAGATTCACTCGGTAATATAACATCGATAATACGAGGACCAGGAGAATTAAGTAATGCGGTGCCGGTCATAACAATGACAGACGACAAAAATTCTTCAATGCGAATGAAAAAAAAAACTTACACATATACAGAGCCAATACCATTGGCCGAGGCAGTTGTCATAAATCGGAGAATCGAAGAAAAATTATATCCCCAAAATAGTAGCTCGACAAAAAATTATTATTATTTTAGAAAAGCTTCGAGCGATTTAGCAATGGCGGCGGCGGCAGCGGCAACGACGACTACCACGACGACGAGTAACACGAGTCCCTCATCATCGGGAAATCTTTTAGTTCCCGTAATTACATCTACGAGCAATATTTTTCATACCAAACCATCAATAATAATACCAACATCGATAAATTCGGAAAATCGACAATTTTATAAAATCGCAAATGGCAAAAATGACGGTGGAAATGATCGCGAAGAAAAATCTATCACTCAATCAATGACGATTAATGATAATGCCAATGATAATAATGTTTATCATGAAACAATCAGTACTCATCATTGGAGACGCAGAACAGCCGAATCATTTAAATCGACTAATCGGCAAAATCCCGATCAATAATAATTTTATAGACTTTTACGTCGTGACATTTTTTTCTACTCTATATATATATATATTTTTTTTTTCTTTTCAAATTATATTCCATTTTAAATATATTTTACTGCTGAAAAAAGTCCTCAAGTAATTGAAGCACCGGATGTGATTTTTGAGGAAAATTAAGCAAATCTCTTAATAATTTCTATCAATAAAATTTATATTGTAATAAAAATTAATATTATCCGGCTATTGCTTTTTTTCACCATTTTATCGTCGTACCCCCCCCCCCCCCCCCCCAAATTTGACGCGCATTGACAAAAGAAAACAAATACACGGATTATGTTGACAAAAAAAATAATTTAAAAAATGGATGACTAGTATTTATTTAAAAAAAAAAATGATATAAAAGTTGGTCACCGCGGGAATCACGGTCCAATAGTTTGCTTGGATATAATGTATAGATTCAATCCAAAAAACGCGCACTTTTGATCGATTGTAAAAAAAAAAAAAAAATTAATTAAAAATTAGCCAATCCGAGAAGTGTAAAAACGGTCTCGAGTGTACGAATGAAAATTCACACCTTGCTAAAATGATATTCATTGCTGTTGCGTTTTTGTCGTGTTCCATGTGAGCCTATCCTCGTAAAATTGAATAACTATCTGGGGACACAGAAGATTCGCCTCCTTGGCAGCGACCAAGTCCGACGCTTCTGTTCCTTTCCTGTTCAAAAAATTAATAGCATCCATTAATATTCACCCAAACTCCACGACTGAAGGAGAGTTGGACAAACTTATAATTTATTTGATTTTTTCATCTTACCAAATAATAATAGAATAAAAAAAATATTTTTTGCATCATTAACTATGAAAACGTAATAATTGACTATTGCTGCAAAAGAGTTTTGGCTTGATAAATTTGTCATAAATATAAACGACAAATACATTATATATTATACACGAGTCAATAAAATGTTAAATTTTAATTGACGATATATATATATAATTGTGTGCCCGACTTTATGTGACAAAAGTTACTTTTTTGTTTTGTTTTTGCTTTTGCTGACCATTTCATCAGGAACATGAGTTCTCCACTCAAATCTGTAGCTCCTATAATTTTATCCGGTTCGAGTTCCCTCTTGAACCCATGTGGTTTTTTATCATCACCGATCATGTTTCTTTTGTTGTTTGTCTCCATTGTGTGGTATCGTGCGTGTGCGTGTGCGTGACACGCAGATTGGCTGTTGCTCTCTCAATTCAGAGATTGTTTGCTAAAATAACAAAAAAATATTATCATTCACATCGTGTGTAAATATATATATATCGCAAAACTTATCGAGACTTTATTGCGAGAAGAGCGCCAACGCCATCTATGGGCTTATTTTAAAACTCCCGTATGAGTGACGCTTATATATATATAGGCATAGCAATACTCACAAACTACATAACGCTTCCATACGTCCAATAATTGACACTGAAGTACATTTTGTTTTTTTTCTCATGTCCGTTTAGCGATTGTTGGAATGAAACTAGAGGCATTTATATAGATAATACACAAGTTCGAATGATAAACGTTTTTCGATATTATTCAACAACCTGAAAAACTACAATAACGATGACGGCGACGGTAACAACAACTCCAACAACATTGTGTAACGATTGACATAATTGTCGTATGATGAAAAAAAAACAACGATATTGAGGTTATGTTTTGGCGAATGCTCGGCAACACTCGGAAATCTTCACTGACGTCGCCACGAAAATTGAAGATTTTCAAACGAAACGAACCAGACTTGAAGCTAACTGCGACTGGTACTAAAATTTCTGAGGGACGGCGCACAAGAATTTACAATTTATTATTTCTTTTTAACTATAATGTATCGTCATGTTTCGGAATAAAGAAGAGGATAAAGCGCGCTATATATATATATATATATTACATACAGCGAAAACTTTTATTCCTAGGGAGATTTTGTTCAGAGCGGCCAGAGGGCGCCACCGTACAACAAAAGTTTACGATGCGATTGACCTCATTCTCTATTGCGTTCATTTTATCAATGGTTTTGATATTTTATATATTTTCAGTAGTCCAACACCAAACTTCCCAACCATACCTCGGGTCCTCGGTTTAATAATTCGTCGAATGCTCACCGTCAGTGCTCCAATAAAATTTGTAAAGCTGCTTGATGGACTTGTTGAAACGGTCAATGATGTTTTTTCGAGAAAGAACTTATTCGAGATATGGCCGTACGATAATTATCTAGGAAATGTTCAAAATGTCTCTATGGAAACGAACCGGGACGCGTTTATTAATTTTCATAGCTTCATTAATAATCGTTGCAACAGCCGAAAATGGGCCAATCAGTCTCTGCGGACCAACATCAAACGCGGATTCGTCTCGCAGGTGAATCACCTCTGAACGACCTGCTCTCCTTTTTCCGCTGTTTATATATATCCATGTAAAAAAAAAATCCTTTGGCTATAGATGGGATCCACTTCATTTTTTCATTATTTTCTATAAATTATACAATTATTACAACGCAGTTCCCGCTTCAAACGGACGGTCAGGCTGACGTTATCAAATCGATGCGTTGGCAGTCCATCGCGGTGCTTTCATTATTATTATTATTGTTTTTTAAATACATCGAGGATTATCTTTTGTTGTGTAAATAATTAGCGATAGTCTTCTTATCATGTACTTGCATCAGCATTTGTGTAATCACTGTAAATTGTAATAAATGTTTATGTTATTAAATTATTATTCAATTTTATCCGTTTCAAAAACAATCTATATATACTACTCCTATTATTTATTTATCACCCAGCACCGCATCCTTCTCATAACTATATGGCTCATTTCACCATCAATCATGCAATCATCAAGAACCAAATTTTCAAACTTTTCATTTCAAAAATAGAATTTCTCAATTAAAAAAAAAAAAAAAACGTAACTCGAATAAACGATATTTTTTAATTTTCAAAAATATTTGCTAGAAAATATGCAATTATGCAATTTTAAAAGCAGAAACGTTCAAGTTTACTCAATTTTAATCTCGATGATTAAATATTGACAGAAAATATAGTGAAAAAAAAAAATTCAAAATTTTTTTGACCCACCATCAGGATCCGAAATATATGACATAAAATTAAAGTTGACCTTGAAAACAAAATATAAATCATTGAAATTGGATTTGAATTGGTGGTCAAACCTCAAGTGTCCTGTAAGAGTAATGAATTTATTTAAATAATAATAATAATACTTTTCCTCGAACGACTATAAAGTTATTCAAGTTCTTAAAAATTGTTTCATCATATGGCGTAGAAAGTGAAAAATAAGCACCGAAAATTTGGTCCCACATGAATTCTTCATAATAATAAAAATAATTCCTAAGAATATTTAAAATAAGAAAAAAAATACTTTTTGTAAAAGTATAGAATTGTTTTTTTTTTCAGTCTGGTGTTTGTCAGCACGTTGGATGGAAAATTATCAGCACTGGACATAGGTAGCAACGGTCAAATGCAATGGACCCTAGATTTTGGCGAGGGGCCCATGTTGTCATCCAACATTCATCTTCGTGAGGTGAGAGCAAAAAAAAAATTAATAAATATCCTTAAATAAATAAAAACATTTTTTCTTCTCTACTATAAATTTACACACGTTTGGGTTTTTTTTTACAGTTAAATAATGACGGTCATTGGGTCAGACTGATACCGTCACTGAATGGCGGATTGTACAAATTTGATGGCGACAATCTTGAAGCTGTGCCCATATCGACTGATCAATTGTTACGTTCGTCATTTCGTTATTCTGACGATTTGGTATTTTCTGGTGGCAAAGAGACTCGTTCGTATGGTAAATTTTATTTTATTTAGCGGTATGAAAAATTAAAAAAAAAATCTGAACGAGCATTTGAAGATTTTTTTTTTTTTCAATTAGGCATTTCAACGATAAATGGACAAATAATTTATCAATGTAACATCAGCGGCTGTACCAATAATACGGATGGAGATTCTTTGACCGAACAGGAAGTTTTGGTCGTTCAACGTTTTCAGCAAACAGTTCGCGCTGTTGAGCCAAGAACTGGCCTCGAAAAGTATGTTTAAGCTCAGTTTAGCTCGTAAATTCTTATTTAAGTTTTTTTTAATTTTTTTTTTACAGTTTAATATTGATCGAAATTTTTTTAAATTATTATTTACAGATGGAATTTTAGCGTAGGTCAGCACGATTTGGTGCTCATGCCACGGGAAAATGTCGGCTGCAATGAAAAAGTAAGAGAAATTACTCGAGACATTGAGCTGCGTGTGATTGTTCCGGAGGGTCTCGTTTGGGCTGTGAATAAAAGTAATCCGAGAATAAAATTATGGCAGCACAAGGTAAATCGATCGAAATGAACGAAAAATTCTTTCTTCTTCCACGATAAAATTTATAAATTTATTTAATTTGCAAATTTTAGTTTAATTCGCCGATTGTCTCGATAAGGCGAGAAAAGAACAAAAATTCGTTCTTCTTGCACGATAAAATTTATAAATTTATTTAATTTGCAAATTTTAGTTTGATTCGCCCATTGTCTCGATATGGCGAGACGATATAAGCGGCAGCGGCGAAGAAAATGACGCAAATCTACGAGAGGTCAATTTGTTCGACAGCAGTCAATGGACTTGGGGCTCGGAATTTTCAATGAGTCCAGGAATTTACGTTGGAATGCACGATCGGCAGCTTTACGTTCAGGAAAATACAGATTTGACGAAAGTAATTGACAGCTCGTCTCACAGGACGACAGCTCGCTATCTAAAATTTCCATGGCGGCCATTTCCGGCTGTAGAGACGGCGGTTGCAGTTGTGACGGAAAAAAATTTTGATAATAGAAACAACGCGAATGAGGAAAATCGAGAAATTGTTGAAGCTACAAGCACAACGGCCCTCTCAGTCCTGTATAATTCCGAGTATATCAATGGTTAGGGTCAATTTATAGAAAAAATGTTCAGAAAAAAATTGAAAAAAATCAAATAATTTGATTATTTTTCTTTTTTTCGTCAGGAAATGGCTTCTATTTATACACGAAAGAACAGTACGAGGGTTCGAATCAATGCAACGGTACAAATCCAAATGTAATAAACGTTGATAATGGTAGTCGTTCGCCAAATTTGGGTTACGATAATATCGAGAATGATACACCCGTTCAAGTTATGATTGTCTCTCTCTGGTACTGGTGGTGAGTTCATTATAAAAAAAAATCAATTATTGCCAAAAATTAAAAAATTCAAAAAAAATTCTACACGTAAATATTTTTTTTAATAGTTTTCATAATTTTTTCAACAGGAAAGAAGTTTTGATAATTTCCGTTACATCGGCAATACTCTTGAATTGTATGCTAGCTCAACGTTTTATGAACGAGAGAACACCAGCAAAAGATGCAGGATTTCCGGTAAGTTTTTTTTTCCCTTTGATGAAAATTGATGAAAATTGATGACAAAATATTTGTCTCATTTATAAATTTATTTTAGCCGGTAATTGTTGAGACGCACGTGGAAATAAAAAAAGATTCGGCTGCTTTGATCGATCCTGAAAATCCTGTAGATTTTAAATCTCGTTATCGGACCGATTTCGAGCACATTGATTGTCTCGGTAGAGGCGGCTATGGCGTTGTTTTCGAGGCAAAAAATAATATAGACGATTGTAATTATGCAATTAAACGAATATCTCTGCCAAATAGGTGAGTGTCATTGAGACTTTACATAGGGCGAAAGTGCAAAATTTTGTCAAAATCATATTGACGAAATTTTAACAATTTTATCAGTCAAGATTCACGGGATCGAGTAATGCGAGAGGTTAAAGCATTGGCTAAGCTGGAGCATCAAAATATCGTGCGATATTTCAACGCCTGGCTCGAATGTCCACCTGCCGGCTGGCAAGAGAAACAGGACGAAGCGCTCTATTTGAGCGATCAAAAACTCTCGCCATCTGAATTTCCCTCGGAATATTCCCAAAGTGTGACAAAAGCAAATAATTCAGTTTGCATTGACGTGCCACATAGTACTGAGTCATCTGTTGACAGCGCATTCGAAGCTTTCGAGCTCAACAATGGATACGGCGGGATAAATGGCGACGATTCATTTATCGTTTTTGAGGCTTCGGGCACCGAGGAAGAATCCGCCATTACCGAGGAAATTGGAAATTTTCCCTACGATAATGACACCTCGAGTGATTCTCAACAATCCAAAGATTCAGGGGCAAAAGCTGATTGCATAAACGAGAAAGATACTCGAAATTCCGAATCGATTGTTTTCAGACACAGCGCTAGTAGCGCCAGTGTCGAAAAAGAGAAGCTCGACAAACGCAAAGCGTCATTTTCTCTAAAATTGAATGATAAAAATGCTGTTAAAAAATCAGCAAAAATGTTTTTGTACATACAA
Organism: Dyspetes luteomarginatus; assembly: GCA_963669185.1. NCBI lineage: Eukaryota > Metazoa > Arthropoda > Insecta > Hymenoptera > Ichneumonidae > Dyspetes > Dyspetes luteomarginatus. The sequence continues at coordinate 266,421 of OY769906.1, forward strand.
ATGCAATTGTGCCAGAAATTAAGTTTGAGGGAATGGCTGAAACGTCAGCCACAATCACGCGATGTTAATCGTATTCTTAACATATTTCAGCAAATCGTCGAGGCTGTCGAGTATGTACATTTGCAGGGTCTGATACATCGCGATCTCAAACCTTCAAATATATTTTTCGCCTATGACGATAAAATTAAAATTGGAGATTTTGGCCTCGTCACTGCAATGACAGAGGGATACGAGGAGGGCTTGAGAACTCCAGATACAGATAAGGATCCTACCAAACCACTTAAAAATGGTCTTCATACCGCCTGTGTCGGTACTCATTTGTACATGTCACCCGAACAGATGAATGGCCAAAAATATAATTACAAAGTTGACATTTATTCACTCGGTATAATATTGTTTGAATTGATTACGCCATTTTTTACGGAAATGGAGAGGATTGATGCACTGATAAATTTGAGAAAATCTTCATTTCCTGATGGATTTGCTTCTCAACATCCGCAAGAGGTGATTTTTGGCTATTTTTTTTATAAATTTAATATTATCCTAATAATAATAATAATAATTTTTGCAGTACGATCTGTTGAGGATTATGCTCGATGAAAATCCAAGCAACAGGCCAACAACTCTTGGAATAAAAGCACGTCCTCCATTATCTAATAATGATAATGGCACCGAACTCGGTATCAACGAATTCAACAAGTGGCATTTTGAGTTGCCACAGATAAGCCGACATTCCTCAGTAACGAATAGCAGTACAAGTGGCGAATCTTGGGACAAAGTTGAGGCTGTATATTAGAACAAGTGATTTTTTTTTTTTTTTTTCAACTCGACACTAAGGATGTGATAAAGATTTTTTTTTTTCAACTCTTTTTCTATCCTCCAACGAAGCAGGATATGGCATGTCGTCCAAACGAACATCCTTCGTTACCCCCACCCCCCTTTTAATTATTTTTTAAGCTCATAATAAAGCAAAATTTATCCGAATAAGAATTATTTCCTTGGAATGAAAAATGGTTGTCGGAAATAAAAATTGCTACTAAGATTAAGGTACTTTGTATGTATATTATTAAATAATGTTTAATGAAAAAAAAATTCTCTAATGCCATATATTAGATATTTTTTTTACAAATGGTCTTTTAAATTCATAATTAATTCAAGAGCCTGTAAAATTAAAGTGATAATTTGAAAATTTTATTATTTCTTTTACTCGTGAGAAGAGTGTAAAGTATTTTTGAGCATAGAATTGTTTTTTTTTTTCTATATTTAAGTAATTCTGTTAATAAAGTGAAATAAAAGAAAAGGAGATATTTTTATTTCAAGTCAAAGTGCGATGTATCGAAATCGTTTTCAAGTTTGAATTTCTTTGTTGGCCCTGAAAAGGGCCGATGGTTTATTTTTAATGCTCGATCAAGCATTTATTTCAATCTTCATTTCTTCGTTGCTGCTTTCTTCGGCGAGCTTTTGGAAAGCTTCTTGGGCTTAGGTGGACTTGGTTTTGAGGTTGGAGCCTTCGTGATTTTTTTTACTTTCGATGGTTTCTCGACGATTTTTTTTTGAGATTTTGCCGGCGCTTTCTTCGACTTGTTGGCAGCTGCAAGTTTTTTCGACGCGGCTGTTTTAACGGCAATTGGTTTTTTTTCAGTTTTATTTGTAATTTTTTCGGTTTTTGGTGCTGGCGATTTTTTCGGATTTGCTTTAACTGCGATTGCAGACTTTTTCGTGATTTTCTTTATAGCTTCTGGTAGTAGCTTTTTGCCAACTGGCAATTTGAATGATCCTGAAGCCCCTTTTCCTTTTGTCTGCACGAGCGTGCCAGTCTCAACTGCTGCCTTGATGTGCTTCTTGATTAATGGCGCCAATCTCTCCGGATCGAGAGTGTAAGTACCAGCGATGTATTTCTTAATAGCTTGAACCGACGACCCACCACGTTCCTTGAGAGTAAATACAGCGAGGTGTATCATATCGGAGGTTGAAGGATGCGTCAATTTTGGCCTAACAGTCATTTTCGAGGCTACTGCTAATGGCGGCGTGCCGATGCTCGCTGTGGTTCCAGCTGGCGTTATTTCGTTAGCCGTCATAACGATATTTTTCATTCCTTGTCCTCACGAAGAAAATCCTTGCGCAATATCCTCTTGTAATTTGATCGAATTTGCTGCAATGACGCTCCAGACAGACGTTTCGCGTTCGACTGACGATCGTTGCCTTCGTGCTCCTATTATATAGTCTTAGCGCGTACCATGGAGAGAGGCTTTACAGCGCAAGTCATCGCGCATTACTAGCCACGTCTCCTCAGCACTATCCTTCTTATTGTTTATCAATTTTTGAGTAAAAACATGAACTCAAATCATTTAACGAAAGTATTCTTTTTATTGTTTTAAAATTAATGAATTTGGCACAATGACTTTGATGCACATGGACGATTATCAAGCCGTGAAAATTTGATGAGAAAAATTGCGAGTCTGCTTATCAAAACTGCACGGCAAAGAGTCAGAGAAATGTCAATAATTTTAACAATCACAAATTTATCGGCTCGAAGAAGTTAATTGTAATTGCAGTTCAACGTTCGTGCTCGAATGTCGAAGTTTATGGGAAATTTTGTCATAAAAATGAAGCGATCATGAGTCAAAGTCAAGAGAGAGAGAGAAGCGAACGAAAAGTGAAATGTTTTCTCGTTACGCATTGACAATTTTAGGTTTTTCTTCGTATCGATCTGTGTATCGAGAAATAAATCAATTTTAGGAGATCAATTATAAGTGTAGGATATTAAATTCGAATAGGTCGCAATACATTTTTTTTCCCCCACAGATCGTCAAATATTGAATGCGACAGTTACGGCCAACCAACGCACCAATCAGGAAGCATCATTAGTAGCCCCACTCCATTCTGTCACGTGATTGGTGCGTTGGTTGGAACGCTAATATCTATATATATAGGCATTTTATCGCGCTATGCGCATTCTACTCCGCAGTTTCGTCGGTGTAAGAATTATTGACAGTTTACGAATTAAACGCAAAAATAACGAATCATCATGACTCCGAAAGCTAATGGTAAAGCAACGAAGAGAATTGGCAAAGCCCAAAAAAATATCACCAAGACAGACAAGAAGAAGAGACGCAGAAGGAAGGAGAGTTACGCCATTTACATATACAAAGTTTTGAAACAAGTTCATCCTGACACCGGAGTATCGAGCAAAGCCATGGGCATCATGAATAGCTTTGTAAACGACATCTTTGAGCGCATCGCTGCAGAGGCTTCGAGATTGGCTCAATATAACAAACGTTCCACGATCACGTCTCGGGAGATCCAAACTGCTGTTCGTCTCATTCTGCCTGGCGAACTTGCGAAACACGCCGTCAGCGAAGGCACCAAAGCCGTTACGAAATACACAAGCACTAAATAATATCGCACGAGAAATAAAACAAAAAGGCCCTTTTCAGGGCCCCAAATTTTCAAACGTAATATGATTCGATCCGTTTGTAAAAAATTTCTTCTGATTTGCTTCGAGATTGGCTCAGTATAACAAACGTTCCACGATCACGTCTCGGGAGATCCAAACTGCTGTTCGTCTCATCCTGCCTGGCGAACTTGCGAACACGCCGTCAGCGAAGGCACCAAAGCCGTTACGAAATACAGCAGCACTAAATAATATCGCACGAGAAATAAAACAAAAAGGCCCTTTTCAGGGCCTCAAAATTTTCAAACGTAATATGATTCGATCAGTTTGTGAAATTTTTCATCTGATTTCAGAATAAATCTCATTAGTTCGAGAACGTACGTGGTCGACATGCAACTCGATTTGCTGAATAAAGCAACATAAGGCATTATTTATACTTGGATTGGTGACCGTCTAACGCGTTCAATCGCTGAGCAGAAATTTTTCTTTGAGAATATTTGTGCTTTAAGTGTACAAGCCAAAGCCAGAAAATGCTCAATTTAAAAAAATCGAAACAATCAAGCTGCGTTCAGAATATTCTTCGTTCGATTTGTCTATAAGCCCTTAAAAGGGCCATTTTGCTTCAACAGAGCTCTCTCATCGAATACGAGTCAGCTGGATGTATTTCAACGTGATCTCATTTGGCGGTGGATGGCACACAGATAGTATTGAAAAGATCCACAAGCGTTGCAAGTTCCTTGAAAGGCTCATCGAAGTAGATTTCTTCATTTCTCCGGTTGCTCGAGTGCGAGCGTCTTTAAAGTTAAAGTATTTTCCAATCGCCTTCACCTCTAGTTCATTTTGCGAGCAGTTTGCTTTCAATCAGTGCGAAGAATTGGAAAATTTCATCAGTCTTCTGCTCCGCCGAAGATGTTCTGTGTGGGACGTTTCCATGAAGAATGAGAGCTCGCGAGATTGACGCACCGTTTATATAATCTCTGAGGCTGGCGAGCTTACAATTCATTGGCCAATGCTGGAGAAGTGGGGATGACATGAAATTATCATTAGCGCTACATCAGCGATTTCTACCAATAGCTATACGTAATTCTCGAGATAGATGGCGCAGTAGTTTTATTTGCATGCTATAAATACGGTATATTTTATATCAAACGTGATATTACTGTCTCAGAGTCTTGCATTCAGGATTAATTTGAAAAATTTAATTGACAGCTTATCATCGTAGTTTTGAGTTTGTATCATCTTTTCCCAGTGATAATGGGTAATGAGACTAAAGTGAAAACTGAATCAAATTCGCCCGGTAGTCAGAGCGGTGACCCGTTGCTGATTGGAGAGGACTTGGAAACGCGACCTCAAAGATGGGATACTTATATCCGTCGTGTTTTGAAGACTGTTTATCCGAGCAACGAGTTTAGTCTATCTATTCTAACCATCAACGCTCTGAACGATTTTCTGAATAATGTTTTCGAAAGAATAGTAACAGAGGCAGCTATTGTATCGCGTCAACAAAATCGACTGACACTGACCGCCCATGACATAAATATGGCGATCGAAGTCGTATTCACCGGGGAGTTGCGCCAATGCGCTATCACAGAAGGCCAAAGAGCGCTAGCTAACCTAGAAAACGAAGAGTAACATCGAGCAAGAATTCCTGCAACACCTGGAAAACTCAAAACGAACGGCCCTTTTCAGGGCCACCAAAGAAATCGTAAACGAGAAATGATAATGTTGAGAAAAAAAAAAATTATTTACAAATACTCGAAATTAGTGCAATATTTTCAAATGTTTCTTCGAAAAGAAAACTAAATGAAAGTTCGATCAAGCTAAAGATATTGAACGACATAGGCAAATACAATTTAATTATCAATTTGCGTGCAAAATATTCTGTTTGATTCGCCTCTTGGCCCTGAAAAGGGCAATTTTTTAATAGTTTTTTTTTTAATATCCAAATTGTCTCCCCGAAAACGAGCCATACGACGCTGGGGTGACTCGCTTAACGTGAATGGCACAGAGTAATATATTCCAAAATACCAACGAGATAAATTTAAATGATTTCTTGAAGGCCAATTATGGCCGAGCTTTGTAATCGAAAATTAGTTTCAAAGTTCTGTGCAGTTTCCAACACGAAATGCTAGAATCAAAAGCTTCGCATTCTTCTAATATCGACGAATTTCACGAACGATGAAATCATTTTCATCCCTTCGGTTGCTGCAGATCTTTGGCGAGCGGTTTTCCAAGCGTCTCTCCTCATCAATTTGCGAATTATTTGCCTGTGGTACGAGTTCGCTTTAAGTTTTCAATCGTAGAAAGTGATGGATATGCTCTCAGCGCGACGTTTCTGCGGGGAATGAGTGGCTCGCGTTCCGATGAGCTGTTTATATAACCTCCGCCGTGGACAGAGTCACATGTGATTGGCCGACGCTAGAAGAGTGGGGATAGCATTAGATTACTATGAGAGATTTCCACCAATAGCTGTACGTAATTCGGTAGATCGATGACGTGAGTATTATTTGTATAACTATAAATAGGGCATGCTCTGCATCGATTAAATTGTTACTGATTGATCGGCTTTCAGATATTATCTGTAAACCGTAGTCAGCTGTCTCATTATAATTATTTCGAGCTCGATAAGTGTAGTGAGATCTTATAGTGGTTCGGACCATATCCACTGGTAAGATCCGCTATGGAAGGGAAGTCCACCGTGGCGTCCAAGACATCCGGTCGTCCCAGAGGTCGTCCCCCGGCACTCTTAGAGCCAGAACGATCATCGAAGAAAAAAAACCAACCGTCGAAAAAAACGCTGGAACATAACAACTGGCAGATTTATATTCATCGTGTGTTCCGGTCCGTTGACTCACACGGGTTGACTTTATCCGTCAAAACGATGAGCATTCTAAACAGTTATATTAATGATATGTTTGAAAAAATAGCAAGCGAAGCATCTGCTCTGGTACATCATCGGGGCAGGAGAACTTTATCCGCTCGTGATATTGGAACAGCCGTCAAGCTTGTAATACCTGGAGAATTAGGCGTTCATGCCATTTCAGAAGGCAATAAAGCGCTCAACATATATATTCAGAGCGAGGAATAAGTATGATCAATTAACAAAAATTCGCCCAACTTCATCATCGTGAACTAAAAACAAACGGCCCTTTTCAGGGCCACTAAATATATCGTAAACGAGAAATTATTATGTTTGCACAATGAAGCCAAGTAGTGCTTTTCTTTTCAAATTTCAAACAAGAAAATATTCGATAATCTTATGAAGCTGAAAGTATCAAATTAAAATGTAACATGGTAAAATTTAAACAGCGAAAGATATAATGAATCTCAACAGTTTTGAGAGAGAAGAGAAAATTAAAAAAAAAAAAAGGTCTGGATTGACTATCACATTGTGAGCACTGTTTATGTACGTAACCTTCGCCCTCGAATCTGCACGTAAATTGAACATAAGTTGAGGTTCTTGTGAAGAATTTGCTGCTTATTTGATTAACTACTAGATAAATAGCGATATAGTAATACGGTTTTAGTATAGCGACAGGATATTCTTCCATTAGAATGAAATAATTAGCTCTGAAAAGAGCTATTTTGAAATTTCTCAGTATTCTTCGTGAGAATTCGATTTGAAGCTTGGTCGTTCTTCCTGGTCGATGTGGAAGCAGTTGAACGAGGCTCGGTATTATTCTGATTTTGTCATAAGCACAGCCAGAAAACTCCAATATTTCAATAAAATATTCCAGCGCTGCTATTAGATAAATTCAGTACGAATTCCCTCGGCGTAATTTCTTTTTCGAAGCAGTCCAGTGCGAAATTGTAGTTCCATTTGGTTCCAACGAGTCTCTCATTTTCTCTTAACCTTGTCGGCTTGGCCAGGTTCAGATTGCAAATATGATTCACGTAAGAATAATTCGTTCCAAAAATGAAGTATCCCCCACGGAGGTCGTGTGCAAAATGACCATTGCGGCTAAGCGGTCTTTCGTTTATAACATATTTGATCCTACCAGCGCATCAATAGCAGCGCAGGCGCGTTGTAGAGATTTCTGATTCGTGCGCTGGTTAGTCAGCCTCATAATTATATTTTTCAAGGAATAAAGGACAGAAGATACCGAAAATAAATGTGACTGTGATGACTAAATTATAAACTGAATTATTGGAGTCTGTAGAGGTCAGGTATGAAGAATATGTAAACTTATCTACTAAATTACTCTATAACAAACGATCTTTGAATAAAGATATGAAGGTAAATGCATCAATGCCTCGAAAGTGTCACAATATTTACGATTCATTGGCTATTGTGGCTTTTGTTGTTCAAATATTTGAAAAATTCATAATTACAATTATGCGTATAATTTCAATTCAAATTTATACTCTCAATATCAAATGCTCGTAGATGTTGCGACAGTTTCGCAACAGAAAACATTCCAATTATGGGGTTGACTAACCGGCGCACCAATCAGATATCTCCGTGACGCGCCAGCGTCACTATGGGTGCGCTGATAGACTCGAATATGTTATAAATAAAGGTCGCTTTGAGAGTCAGAAGTCATTTCGCGTACGATCTCCGTCGGAGGCAGTTTCTTGGTCCCGCGGATTACCCAGTCGCTGACAAATCATAGTTGACGAGATTGTGGACTCTGCACCGTGACAGTGTCTTGATGAACAATTATTAATGACGAATCAAACAAATCTTCATTTTCTTTTAGTCAGACTTGGAAATTTAGTTGAATAAAAATGATGAATTATATATAAATATCGATATTGGGCATTAGTCAATTAAAAAAATTATATAATTATAGTATTATTTTACCAGTTTTGTAAAATATTCAAATGATTTATTTCTAAGAAATATCAGCGCTGGTCAGCTAGAAAATTTTGACGAAACTCGTTAATCTCACGGCGAAACGGGTCAGTAGTCGATCGGACCGCTTCACTCTCGCGCATATCCACACAACAAATTCCACACGTGGTGAAGAATATTCGTATATTATTTATTACAAGACTGTTTATATGCCAGGTATTTATTACTATCGCATTAAAGTTGATAGTTTTAATTAATATATTTGCGATATTTGTACGAGGGAAAAATACACGACGAATAAAGATGGACGTACGAGGTTATACATGGACTGTTGAGGGTTTGAGATACTTTTATGAAAGCGAACAATTATTTCGCTGAAATAATTCAAGATTAAATAATTCAGGGCTCTTTTGCTGAAGGAAAAAAAATAAAAAAAATATTTAGTTATTGCCAAGAGAGGGTCTGAGGCAAAATAATAAATAAAAAAAATAAACATTACTGTATACAAGAATCGCCTAATCAAAGAGTAGCAGAGGAAATGGGAGAAAAATACGCGGCAATTTCTCTCGTTTTGTTTAATTTAATAATAATGATAATTATTATATTTTTATTATAATTATAAACAATATATTACATCTCGGCTCTTCATATCGCAGATATTGCAAGAGAGGAAAAAAATAATAATGCTGGACACGAGTATTCAGTCAAATGCCATAAGCTGGCATACGATCGACAAAGAATTTGATGCCTCAACGATGACAAATGAATCTTCGAATGATAATTCAACAAAAGGAGGAAGAAAAATAAAAAGACGAACGAAAATTCTCAATCGAGAATTAAAAAAGTTTGCTGGATTGAAGAGTTACAGTCAATATGTGAGGATAAAAGTTGCAATATTAAGAAATATTTCGGATAACGAGGATACCGATGATGACGAAATTGGGTCACCACCGTTGTCGCCATTTTTGTCATCTCAGAAGAGCGACGAGGAGACGAGCTTTGATATTTTATCACAGTCGGTTCCCTCGCCCGCTGATGATCCATCACATTTGCCCAGCAGCAAGGTCAAATCTGCTCAAGCCCAACGAAAGGTCAAAAATGCCAACGAATCAAATTCGTCAAGGATCCGTTTGAAAAATAATAAAATACGTGAGAAAGGAGACAAATTTCACAATAGCAAAGACGATACTCGTTCGAGCTGTCGAGGTGGGAAAAATATTGGAAAATTAAGAGAATGCTCGAGCGCTCGAAGAAATTTAACATCATTATTGGAGAGTTTGGACGATTCTAGCGAAACGATCAGGGAGGCCCAGAGTACGCCGATAGCCCCGAGCAGTAATTTCGATAATTCAAACAATAATAATAATAATAATCGAGAATCTCAAAATAGAGAGACAAAAAATGGCAGACAAATGACGAATTTGCAGCCTAGAGATTCGGGTATCGATGACGATTCTCAAGACAATTTATCGATTAATAATCGAGCAAAAGATATTATCGTTCGCGATAAACAAAAAAAGGATGGCAATGATTTAGAGTCGAGGACTGAAATATTATCCGTTGACGATCGTGATGACGACGTCATGTTAATCGATGCGGATAATCAACGAATCAGCGAAATTAGCCCAGAAAAGGAACAAGAGTCAATTCTTATCGATGAAAATCTACCGAAAAAATCTCAACCGACAATAACTTGTACGGAGTTGGTAAAGTCAAAATATAAGATAATTCGAGAAGAGAATGAGACAGAGAATGACGAATTGTTGGAAGTTTCGAGCGGTAATAATCAAATTATAAACGATGAAGAAATAATCGAGGAAATTGGAGACGACGAAGAAATCGAGGAAATGGGAAACGATGAAGAAATAATCGAGAAAATGGGAGACGACGAAGAAATAATCGAGGAAATGGGAGACGATGAAGAAATAATCGAAGAAATGAAAAACGACGAAGAAATAATCGAGGAAATGAAAAACGATGAAGAAATAATCGAAAAAAGGGGAAAGGACGAAGAAATAATCAAGAAAATGGAAAACGATGGAGAAATAATCCATAAAATGGAAAACGATGGAGAAATAATCGAAAAAAGGGGAAAGGACGAAGAAATAAACAAGAAAATGGAAAACGATGGAGAAATAATCGAGGAAATGGAAAACGATGGAGAAATAATCGAGGAAATGAAAAACGACGAAGAAATAATTGAGGAAATGAAAAACGATGAAGAAATAATCAAAAAAAGGGGAAAGGACGAAGAAATAATCAAGAAAATGGAAAACGATGGAGAAATAATCGAGGAAATGGAAAACGATGGAGAAATAATCGAAAAAATGGGAGACGATGAAGAAATAAACGAGAAAATGAGAGACGATGGAGAAATAATCGAGAAAATGGGAGACGACGAAGAAATAAACGAGAAAATGAGAGACGATGGAGAAATAATCGAAAAAAGGGGAAAGGACGAAGAAATAATCGAGGAAATGGGAGACGACGAAGAAATAATCTTGTGGGATAGAATGTCACCTGAGACAAGACGAGTGAGTCAAATGAAACGCATGAATCTGTTATTTAGCGGAACTGAGAGTGATTCGAGCCAAGACGATGAAATTGTAGTGAGAAAAATTTATTCACAAAATGCTCAAAAATCAATTTCAAATAATAAATTCGGGTCTCAGGTGATAAGTGAACCTTCCGATTCGGATGAATCTGTCGAATCCATCGAGGCGAGTCAACACATCGACACTGACAATTCAGTCTCATTGTCGTCACTGCCATTAGAGAAATCAGCGAGTAACGTCGATGATAAAAATCAGAATAATCGACCACAAATTATAAAATTGAAAAAAAAATCAATCAAGAGTCAAATCGAGGAGCAAGAAACCGACGACGAAGTATCACCGATCGTTGAGAGAAAAAAGAGAAAGAAATTGAGAGAAAAATGTTTCGTTGGCCATGAAACGGCCAACGATGGGCGTTCGATGGGTGAGAAAATTGACCAACAAATTGAAGAGCCACAAGAGAATCTCGCAGAATGCTGCGAAAATACGATAACGAAGATAAAAGAAAGATCAGTTGTCTCTAATTCGATCAGACCTGAGCCAACGGATGCTGAGTCGCTCGAATATGTTTTGAATCATCTTCCGCCGAGTAATAACGATACGGATGACCTTTCGTATCCTAATGATGATTTTAGCAATAATAATGATAATAATGACGAAAATGGATCAGAACACGATCAGAATCCTGATGAAACGTTATCGAGACCGATCAAGGTGAGCAAATAAAAATTCTATTCAATATTTTCGATACTACAAAATTTCATTTCATTTTTCTTTTTTTCAGCTCCGCGATTTTATTGCCAGACATGAATTAATTCCCAACTCCGAATTATCGACCATCGCTATTGACGATTTGATAAATTCCGATCACGAGGATGATGAAATTTGGCTCATGGAAATTCCCAGAATGGTTAAAATATATTCCTGACTATAAGAGCGGAAAAAAAATATATCTCATTTTTTTTTTTGGGCTTATCTAATGGAATTTTTCTTCATACAGATCGCGAGCGATCCTCAACTTTGTGGAAAAAATATTTCACTCGATAAAACAAGCATGAGAATCGGTGAAACGAGCTACGATGTCATTCGGAGACGTGAAAAATTTGTATCTTGCATTTTGCGGACTGGAAACAAGAAAAAAGCACGATATAGGACTGGTGAGTCTCTCGCAAGACTCGTCTCATTGTTATTATTGTTATTATTATTATTATTATTATTATTATTGCAGTCAATCTAAGACCAGTTGGCTCCATCGTCGTTCACCACCAATCGACCCAGCAAGATACATCAGGAGTATCGAAGAAAAAACAGCACAAAACCAACAGCGCAGCGATAGGGGACACAGGAAAAATTGTTCCTTTTCCGAAGAATTTGAAATCGCGAAATCCATTAATGGCCCATAATGAAAATAAGACAAATGACGATAAGAAAATTGTCAAGTCACCGAGTAATGAGACGAGAAAAAGAAGAACAAATTCAAAATGGTAAAAATTGTAGCACATTTATAATTAAAAAAAAAAGAAGAGATAGGGAAATTTTCCATTGGAACGTCTGGACGTTGCTGTGAGAGAAAAAAAAAAAAGTAGATTAATTGTTGAGTTCGTTCATGACGAAGATCCACAGGCATTCGGCTGTATCTCGTTTCTGGCTGCTTAAATACGTGTGAACGGAAAGTCCACACTCATTGCCAAAAATACTCTGCCACCAAACGGTACCCTCGACTGCCAAATTGAGTCCGGTCATTAAATGCCTCATGATGATTCTGCGCGCAAAATGTAATTGAGTTAGTTGAATTTTTATTTTTATCGCATCTACAAGGGAAATTATCGACTGAGGGTAAAGAACCTCGTGAATGGTGGAAAAGGCGCGCCCTCTGATTCAAATCTCATTTGTTTGTCCCAATGAAGAACTTTCCATATGGCGTAACGATCTTTCTTGTTGCTCAATTGAACAAGATTATGATCTAAGGGTCCGTATTGTCCGTCGATGAGAGGTATGTCTGATCTCACGTATAAAGGTTCACCCACCGGTGAATTAGCGAGCTGAAATTGTTTTCGTATTTTTTACTCCAAATTATGTCTACTAGACATATATAGTTTTAGGTGGTAAGTTCGAAAAGTTGCCGCTAGGGCGCACTATTGCGATAAATCGCTGCGGCAACTTTTTGAATCTACTACGTGTATATATATGTATATGCGTACTTGCAACACAAACTCTTGCCCAAAGAGTAAATTTTTGCCTGTTTTATCATTGGAATCAGCCGATTTGATAACGAAAGTATTGCGAATGCAAGGAACTAGTATTGGGGATGCAATTAATTGACAATTGTTTACCAAATCTCCGATAGTCTCATCGTCGATATATTTGTCTTGTATCGTTGCCGCAACAATGACACCAGCCATATTGTTATTATCATTAATGTCTTTGGGATTTTTGCCATTAATGGCGGGTGGAGCGCCAGGCATATCGGGCGCTTTAAGTTGTACGAAATTACCAAATTTAAGAAAATTATCATTGATCTTTGACAATTGAGTTTCTCGTAATAAATTAATCAAAAATTTTCGTGTACGTTGAACGAGTAATTTGCCTTGTTGTCGTTTTTCTATATAGGCCGATGTTTTCTCCTGTGTGATAAAACGATGATAATAATAATAATAATAACAATATGATATATTTGGCGCTCACTTTTTCCACCTCGATATCCTCGACCCAATTGCCAATTCTGACAGTTCCATTACTGTACATAATAATTAATAATAATAATATCGATCATTAACTCAATATTTATGATATATTTTTAAAGAAAAATGTTTATTCGGCAAATAAAAAAAATGGCGTTTATATAGACAGAAATGTATAACTATGGCAACCGCCCCACCATCTGGTGGCGTCTTTTGTCCTTGGCGAACGTGGCAGCGCGCAGCTATGCACATATATCTCTCGCCATACTCGTGTGTGCGTGTGCCTTTGAATTTGTGTGTGGATGTTTGGCCCCGTGACCAGCTTCGAGGTGCGACACGACATACGTCATTGAGATTTCACTTTACCATTGCACGAGAAATAATTCAATTATTTCTTACTATACGTTGAAACTCATAAAATTTTCATATTTCAATAATTGACAAAGCAACGACATAGAGTGAAAAAAATAATAATACGAATAATAAATAATTCATAGTTGAGGAGTGTTAAAAATGGCTGGAATTCCACTGTTATTGGCGGAGGAAGATGTCGAAGGTGGTGGAAAAGAGCACGAATCCGTCGGTGGGATACAAAATGATTTTGCTTACAATAATAATGTCAAGAATGCCAACATCAAGATTCGAATGGGTAAACATTTTTTTCACACACACATATATATATATACACATAAAATGAGATTTAACTGGAGGCACAATGCACGCCGATCAGGTGCAAATTTACATCCTGTATGAGTAAAATCTCAGATATGTCATAAATAATTTTTATAATTTCAGCATTTCTACGAAAAGTTTATGGCTTGCTGAGTATTCAATTGCTCATAACAGTAATAGTGTCAGCTGTCTTTATCGCTTGCGAGCCCGTCAAGTTGTTTGTTCAACAAAAGTAAGATAAACAAATCGTTTGATTATTTTTTTCAAAATTTCAGTACTAATATAAGAAATTTGGTGATAAGTTTTAGCCAAACACCCACACTGTGACATCCCCGTTTGGTTGTTTTTTTTTTTTAAATTGAAAGACTAAATAAAGAAACCAATTAATATGGGAGATTTAATGATAAATTTTAGTCAGAAACCCAACACGCACACTATGATATTCTCGTTTGGTTGATTTTTAAAATTTTAATTACTAATATGGAAGTTTTAATGATAAATTTTAGTCAAAAACCCACACACCACGATTTCCCTGTTTGGTTGTTTTTTTTTTTAATTTTTTATTACTAATATTGGAGATTTAATGATAAATTTTAGTCAAAAACCCAAACACGCACTGTGACATCCCCGTTTGGTTGTTTTTTTTAAATTGAAAGACTAAATAAAGAAACCAATTAATATGGGAGATTTAATGATAAATTTTAGTCAGAAACCCAACACGCACACTATGATATTCTTGTTCGGTTGGTTATTAATTTCTTATTACTAATATGGAAGTTTTAATGATAAATTTTAGCACATGGACCGTGGGTGCCTCATTTATCCTGACAATGGGAACATTGATAGCTCTGCATTTGAAAAGAAGAGATCATCCCATCAACTTGATACTCCTCGGTGCATTTGTGAGTGAAATTTCAATGTAAAACTCTTTACAGACGATAAAAGAACGAAATAAAAATGGCTGCTTTTTTTTTATATTTCAGACTTTGATTCAATCGTACACAGTGGGAATAATAGTTTCCATGTACGAAACGTCCATAGTCGTTGAAGCACTTTTCATAACTCTGATCGTAGTTTGTGGCCTCACAGCGTTCACATTCCAGACAAAACGAGATTTTTCGTTTCTCGGCTTTGGGTGAGTTGGTTCATTTTTTCGACAGACGGTGGCGCCACTGTCTGCATCGCAATGATTTCTTGAATTTTTTTTATTTTATTTTTTCAGATTATTCGCGGGATTATGCGCACTCCTGGTCGGTGGAGTAATTCAGCTCTTTGTCCAGAGCACAATGCTAGAGCTCTTGATTGGCATAGCTGGAGCTCTGATATTTTCAATATTTATCATATTTGACACTCAATTGCTCATGCACACACTCTCGCCAGAGGAATACATTCTGGCGACAATTAACATTTATCTCGATATAATTAATTTGTTTTTGCATATTTTACGTGCTCTCGCTGCTGCGAGACAATAAGTATTGATAAAATAAATATTATACTGCTCCAACGCGGACTCACAAGGGCAGGATATTGTAAAAATAATGAAAGTTTGTTGTGTTTTTTTTTTTGTAATTATTCGTTGGATTATCCGTATTCCTGATCGGTGGAGCAACAATGGCAACAATTAATTATATCTCGATATGTTATATATCTCGATATACGTTATATATCTCGATATAATTAATTTGTTTTTTCATATTTTATGAGCTCTCGCTGCTGCGAGACAATAAGTATTGATAAAATAAATATTATACTGCTCCAACGCGGACTCACAAGGGCAGGATATTGTAAAAATAATGAAAGTTTGTTTTTTTTTTGTAATTATTCGTGGAATTATTCATATTCCTGATCGGTGGAGCAACAATGGCAACAATTCATTATATCTCGATAAATGTTATATATCTCGATATAATTAATTTGTTTTTGCATATTTTACGAGCTCTCGCTGCTGCGAGACAATAAGTATTGATAAAATAAATATTATACTGCTCCAACGCAGACTCACAAGAGCAGGATATTGTAAAAATAATGAAAAAGTTTGTGTTTTTTTTTGTAATTATTCGCGGGATTATGCGTATTCCTGATCGGTGAAGTAATTCAGTTCTTGATTGGCATAGCTAGGGAGCTTTTCTATTTTCAATATTTATCATATTTGATACTAAATTGCTCGTGCACTCGCTCTTGCCAGAGGAATACATTCTGGCAACAATTAATCATATCTCGATATAATTAATTTGTTTTTGCATATTTTACGAGCTCTCGTATTAATAAAATATATATAAATACTTTATTATATAATACAAATATATATATATATATATTTTATTATATAATATAAATATATATAAATATTTTATTGTATAATACAAATATATATAAAATATAATCAAATAAATATTATACTGCTCGGAGGCTCCCAAGGGCAGAATATTGTAAGAATAACGAAAAAAGTTTGTTGTATTTTTTTGTAATTTTTTTTTTCGTTTTTTTGTGTTTTTTTTTTCATGATTTTATTGGTATACATGAATCAGGCTATACAAAAATTCACGAGCTCTCCATTGCAGCTGTCGTTTCCTCGGTGTATTTGCCCTTGTCTTTGCCCAATGCCGCGAGACGACCCTTGCTACGTCGGTCAATGATCTTTTTACGATCTTTGTCCATCTTGAGTTTAACGATGACGGTCTGTATAGGAAAATGATAAGGAAAAACGTTAGAGATTAGAGAGGGCAGCACTGTGCAATCGATTATTATATACATGTATATATAATATATATATATAAAATCAGCGCCATTTTTCTGCATTAATCAGACAGAGCTTGACAAAAACGATTCAATATCAGGAAAACCCTGACAATGTCTCGAATTATCAATCTCGTTATTCCAATTCTTCGTGAATGGTTTGGTTCATCATGTTGAAATTTTTTTTTTCTTTTTTTAACAGGTTGCGTGAGAGTAATTTACCTTTGAGGGGTCAATGCCAACGTAAACACTGGCACTGTTTGCCTTTTCTCTTTGGATCCTCTCGATGTATATGACAAATTTTTTTCTGTACACCTGGATCACTTTTCCCACTTGTTGTCCTTTGTAGTGTCCTCTCACCACCTGTCGAGTGGGAAAAAAAAAAGTTAAAAATTGCCGCCAGATGGCCTTCAGAGGTAATAATGGCGACAAATAACAGATTGAAGGAGGTTAGGTCGACCTAACCTCAATAATTTGATGCAGTTTTTGATAATTTTATGTACTTTTTGTTGTTTTCATTTGATCGTGAAATTTACCTGAACTTCGTCATCTTTGCGGATGGGCATTGAGCGGACATTGTACTTTTGTCGTAGCTCCTTTGAGAGAGGTGCGGACATGAGACGACGTCTGATGTGGGAAGGTGCGGTAAAGTGTCTTTTGCGGTTTTTCCTCCTCGAGGACGAAACCAATCTGTTGAACTTCATTATTCTGCCTCGTCTCCTGTGAAAACAAAAAAGTGTTAATTACTTGAGAAGGATTCTTTGATGATGATGGGAGTTTTGTTGACGGTTGTCCGACATTGCTCTGTTTTTTTGACGGGGTTGTAAGACCACGCGTATGTTTCAATGTAAATCGTTAATTTTATCAATTTAATCGGATAGAAAAATGAAAAATATCATTACGTTGGAGAAAAGTATTAACAAAGCTTTAATTATTAATGATATATCGGATAAAATTGATTATTCTTAATACGGATTAAACGGATTCTCGCGAGAGTAACTCACCGATGATGGGAGATATAACCGTAAAGGAAACCGGAAGAGTTCCCAAAATGTATGCTCGCTACGAGCTATGAGTAGAGCGCCAATTCCGGAAGAGCGGAAGAGTCGACAGCTTCTTGCGCCGTCGACTTCTCGCCACCTTTTCTCTCACGATCATAGATGGCGACTGTGGTACAGTTCGGTGCTGTCGTCCGTCAAATTTTTTTTCGACGTTTAATAAATTATTCGTCTCGACGACGCTCTTCTCTGCGTCACGTAGAGTAGCCGCCATATTGTTGCAATCTTTGCGAACTACTGGCCACTATATTATTTCGCTCTTTGTT
The DNA here is from genome assembly GCA_963669185.1 of Dyspetes luteomarginatus. NCBI lineage: Eukaryota > Metazoa > Arthropoda > Insecta > Hymenoptera > Ichneumonidae > Dyspetes > Dyspetes luteomarginatus. Next base: position 284,578 of record OY769906.1, read on the forward strand.
TTTTTTTGGCTCGCGCGTTTAATTCGCGAGCAAAAGGTACAAAAAGAAAGTATATATTTGTAAGCTTCTATATTCTCAAGCATTGTCAAAATTATGGGCTCCGGTGGTTTCGCAATGAGCAAGTCAACCATGTGTCGAAAGAGCAGGGTAAATATTCATTTGTTTGGTCGTTCTCTCTGTTTTTCTCTATTTCGATTTACCTTTCGTCAAGTCCACCTGAATAGATAATATTTAGATAATATTGATAGAGTTTTTAGATTCATCTAAAAAAAAAAAAACATCGATAATAAATCCCAGAATAATTTTTAAATGAGAATAATTCTTCAAAAAACGAATTACAAATTATGAAAAAATTTGAATACGCGAAAAAAAAAAAAAAAAAAAAACGTCGCGTATATTCAAACGCAACGTACGGGCCTGCCCATCAAACTTTGATCATATAATTTTGTACAAAATTCGTGTGAAAAACATTCAACTGCTGGCTCTACAATCGAAAAGTCGAATGTTATTTTTTTTCCAGGTCAGTAGAATGGTGAAAGTAGTGGGCCAAGTCCTAGAGGCCATCAAGCATCCACAATAATCATAAAAATAAAAAAAAACTTTGACATATTGGAACATCCCCTGTACGAAAAAAAAAAAAAAAAAAAAAAAATACTATTAAACTCCACAAAATAATCAAATAACAAAAAACATTAAACGCGTCAATATACGTAAAATAATTAATAAAAAATAAATAAACAAAACTACGAGTGGTATTGTAAAAAATGGGCACCTCTAGAGGGCAGGATCGGTCCCTCGGCAGTACTGATAGTGGCATGACTCTTCCAAAATGGATCAAAGGACGCGTTGATAGCAGGTAATTGTCTTTTTTTTTTCCTATTCATTGTTGTGCCACCGATCGTGTCGTAACGTCGTCTATACACACAACACACACACACACAGCATATATATATATATATATATATATATATATATATATATATATATATATATATATATATATATATATATATATATATATATATATATATATTAATAAAACCTGGTATTGCCTCGTTTGCTCGAGAAGAGGAGTGGGGGGGGGGGGATATTTATGATGCATCACGGGAAGCGCGGATGTTTCTCGCTTAGGCTTCTCGAGCTTTTGCATACACACACATATATTTATGTATGCACGCAAGCATGTTTGTTTGTGTAATATGGAAGAAAAAAAGAAACCAAGGCGCGCGTGGGCCAACTAAGCCAAGATGAGAGAAGCCGCGAAAGAGAGAGAGAGAGAGAAGCTGTGAAAGGAGAGAGAGAGAGGGAGAGAGAAGCTGTGAAAGTAGTGAGAGTGAGAGAGAGAGAGAGAGAAGCTGCGAAAGGAGAGAGAGGGAGAAACTGCGAATGGAGAGAGAGAGAGAGAGAGAGAGAGAGTCGTAGAGTGTGCTGGGAACGCAGCCAATTTTCGTTGCAGCTTCTCGATTATACGCTGCTTTGACGAATTTAACGTTCGCGAACTTGATGAGTTTACGGTCTCGTTCACAGGTACGACTTTGATCAGAGTTCGTTCAGTCCACCATCGCACGACGATAATTTCTTTTGCATAAGATATTCATCGTTAAAATCATCAGAGAAGCGAGATAATAATTTGGGATGTGACAGAGAGGGCGAGGGTTACATGCCGATCAGCCAAGTATTGAGCGAGAATAAAAATTTGAGCGGATCAGCGGATGGCCAAGTGAATGCAGGATCGTCGAATATTTCGAGCGTCAAGGAGATAAAAAATATTGACTTTAGTAAACATCCTTTGCCATGCCAGCCGTTTGTACCTACAGCAGGTAAAGATGAGGAGCGAGTAAAAGAGATAATAATAATAATCTCATATTTTTTGTATTCAATTTGTGTTAATATTTTTTATTTATTTGCGATGCCTACAGAGGGAAAGGAAAAAAAACAGCAAACAGCGCCAACAGCTGGAGCGGCCGGATTTGTAACTAATAAATTGAAAATTGTTAAATCGCAAGGAACCGACGACGGTTTTCACAGCGAACCAGCTCTCTGTGGTAAATCAATCGTTGACGTTGCCAGTAGAATAATGTCTGGCAAAGTTATGAAAATTGACACGGCAAATGATGCTACGGAAGTGCCAAATAAGAGCTCATCGAGAAATTATAATGAGCCGGAACAATTTTTACGTATGGGAAATAGCAAATCATTGCCGGTGACTCCTATAGCATCGCCGACTCAGACACCCGACACCTCCCCAAAATCACGGAGGAGAACTCAAGCCAATCGTTATTTCACAATACCGGAACGTGACAAATATCAAACTGGCTGGATATTGTCCAGTATACTCGGTCAGTCACGTGACCTCATGGGAACTGGAAAAATTCAGGAAGTCGACGAGGAAGAATCACCGGCGATCAACGATATTATTCCATCCAAATATCTTAATCGAAAAAAATCAATATCGTCGCAAAATCTCTCGTATCTCGGGAAAAACGAGAATAGCGCAATATCGACGTCTTCTCAACAACAGCAACACCAATCGAAAGAAACACAAATCGTCAATACAAACGTTTTTCAGGCAAAACCATCGGAACTTCGAGAGATGAATTTTTGGTCACCCACTTCTATGTAATTTCTATTCAAACGCATACATATATACATATACACATATATATATATGTATGTATATACGGATCAATTTATATCGTCTATGAAATCTTTTCTTGATTAACATGTCAAATTTTCTTCTCGTCATTTTTACTCACACACGCAAACGCGAGGCGACCTAAATTCTTATTTGTCAATTGCACCGGCGAACGATATTTCTCTATAAAAATATCTTAATGGAAAAAAAATCATCGCAAAATTTCTGGTATTTTGGTAAAAATGTGACTAGTGCAGTATCGACAGAAGCACGAGTGAAAAAAAAAATTCTCGTCATTTTTACTCACACGCAAACGCGAGACGACCTAAATTCTTGTGCAATGAAAAACTAGCCGTGTATCGAGTCACAAAATTGCAACTGGAGACCAATTTGCGTCATGCAGAATAATAAACCCACACAAAAAAAAAAAAAAAAAAAAAAAAAAACATACAGGTAGGGTAAGCTAATATGCGACTAAATAAAACGAATGTATAAAAAAAAAACAAATCTGGTGCAAAATAAATGTACATGTAAAATGAGAATGATAATGAGCTTATCGATGAACAAAAAAAATGAGAAAAAAAATGCAAAGCCGTTTGCAGAGCGCGAGGTGTACGAGAGAGAATGCAGGTGGCGCTGATGCAATAAACGAGAGAATGAACGTATTTGATGGCTGCTGTGAAGAAACTCGAGACTATGAGCTCTACGCGGCATGCAAACGGGCAAAACTCTGAGGGTGGAAAGAAAAAAATTGTTTTTCAACTAATGAAATCTCGTTTTTGCTCCAATTGGGAGGTATAAATAGGCTCGGGCGATTGTTGAATTCATTCAATTCGCTTCTCGCATCCGATCAGCGAGCATCAAACAGAATTCACCAACCCACGACTCTTGTACGCATTTTATCGACATGTTCAGGGTAAGAGTAAAAAAAAAGGGGAGATGGTAATTTTAATAAAACAAAATGGCGTGGTTATTTTATTTTTATTTAAAAAAAAATTACATATACGTAAAATCTAGCTCGTCGTAATTTGCGGTTGCCTGGTGGCTGTGGCCCAAGCTGGATTAATCAACGGTGGAATTATAACTGGCCTGCCATCAGTTGGCGCTCTTCAGCCAACTCTCGCGATCCGACCGGCAGCCACGATCTCGTCCGCCGGCAGCGCCCTCCTTGCTCTACCGGCCATTTCGGAAGCTTCCTCATCGTCCAACATTGTTCGAGGAATCGGTCAGTACGAATGGCCGCGTTATAAATTTTCATCAACCGTCAAAAAAATATAAAATAATTTTATTGCTTTGTACATCAGGCCCATTGACAACTGCGACGCTTTTGGGAGGTGGTAGGGGAAATATCATTAGCAATGGCGGCGGATCAGCAGGCTGGGCAATTAATGGCTATGGACTCGGTGGTATTGGTGGACCGGCTGTTGGAATTTTGTAAATTTTCGACATGGACAATATCCCCGCTAATTATCGACAATAACAAGCCCTTTTTTTCGAAGAAATAAAATTGCTCAGAGTCCTATCTCTCTCCTTCTCATCTTTGATAATTACCAATATGCGTCACAGAATTTGCAATAAATATTAAATATGAAAATCATTTTAAAAAATTCTTTCAACCAAAGTGATATTTTTATTTTCTTCACATGAGCTGGGCCCCCATGTAACTATTATAATCGCGGAGTTTGCGGTAAGCAAAAAAAAGAGATACCGATGAGGTGCTACTGATGCGACAAACGGAAAAACGGCAGAAAAGTGAACTACATCGAGAAGCTCCTCAATAATTTGTCTATGGCAGCGGGCCGTAAGGGTTGACGCTGTTTTTACAAAATTAAGTTTTTGTTTGTGACCTTTTGACCTTCAGGTAAAAAATAGAATTATACATTAATTCCTTTGCTCTTGTGACCTTTTTGACCTTGAGAAAAATACGAGCCTGAACAATATATACAATAGCAGTTTGCGAAATTTATACTTTGCTTTATTCAGGTAAAAAATATTATTATACATTAATTCCATTCCTCTTGTGATTTTTTTTTTGTTTTTTGTTTTTTTTTTTTTACAAAAATTCCATTCTAGATATGGAACGTCGGGTATTATTTTCGCGCTCGTGATTGTTCCAGTCACGATATACATCACTGATGTCTGACCCATTTGTACGATCCATAATAAATGAAATCGTGTCGTTTGGCCATTTCGTCAGCCTCTCGCGGTCCACGCGATTTGTATCTGTCCGAGGAGAATGGAAAATAATTTAAAAAAATTGCTGCTACTCTTAAGTACAATTTTTCATTTAAATTATTTGATTGATAAAAAAATTAACAAAAATTGATACAAAACTCACTCGTAAGGTATCGGTTGAATTTTTTCTTTCTCGATACGATGCAAAAGCGGCGTAAAAATTCTCCATGCCTCGGACAACTCGTCGTTGCGAACAAAATGCATCTGCGAGCCGCAAAAAACATCGAGTATCAATCTCTCATAAGCGTCCGGCAATTTGAGATCCTGTGACAAAGTGAAATATTATTTTCTTCTATGTATAAAAATGAAGATAAATTTTAGTGCTTTTTTTTTTTTCTTTCATCACGCGCTGACACTCGATCGTGATTTACTTGCCTTGTAACGATGGCCATAAGTCAAATCGAGCTCAGTCTCTTCCATGTCAAAGGTGATTCCTGGTGTCTTTGTCATCATTTTGACGTACAACGCTTCGCCCGGTTGAACGCGAATCACCAGCTCGTTTCTCTTTGCCTTTCCATCGAATATATCACCCGGGACATCACGATATTGAATTCTCACTTCGGCCTTGCGCTCGTTCAGCGCTGATTTTCAACCCAAAAATCACAATTATTTATTATTATTATTATTATTATTTATTTTTTAATTATTATTATTATTGCGTACCTTTGCCACATTTAAGGATAAACGGAACGCCATCCCATCGTTCGTTGTTAATCTTGATGACAGCTTGAGCAAAAGTTGGAGTATTAGAGTTTGGCGGAACGGTCGGATCGTCCAGATAACCCAATCGAGCCTCAGAATCTTCGGAATTTGGATCGCCGACGTACTGCCCGAGCACGACATCCACAAGATCGAGAGGATTTATGGACTTGAGTACTTTAACTTTTTCATTTCTGTTCATGCGTACAAGTTGGTGTTATTTTTTATGTTTGTTTAAATTATAGGAATATTAAATTATAAATTTATATATATATATACTATAGGGTTTACGCCCCCCTGCGCGCTTCACGCGCTAACCTTTTTCAGAGTTAACTTATGCGGGGTTCAAATTCTTCCGTATGGGAGTTAGAGGCCCTGGACTTAACTTATGAGGGGTCGCTCGATACTTGTACACAAAAGCGGTGATATATTTTTATAATATAAAAAAAAAAGATGTAAATATAAAATATAAAATATAAAATATAAAATATAAAATATAAAATATAAAATATAAAATATAAATATAAAAAATAAAATATAAAATATAAATATAAAAAATAAAATATAAAATATAAATATCAAATATAAATATAAAAAATAAATACACACCTAATATCATCCGGATGGCAAGAGGCCGGTTTTTCCATTGCAACGAGGGAAAGAATTTGCAACAAGTGATTTTGCATAACGTCCCTTATTATACCAAATTGATCAAAATAGCCACCTCTACCGCCAGTCCCAAAAGGCTCCTTGAATGTAATTTGTATGGAGGCGATGCTGTCCCTGTTCCAAGTTGGGCTAAATATTCTATTGCCAAATCTGAGGGTCATTAAATTTTGGACCATTTCCTTGCCTAAATAATGATCAATTCGATATATTTGTTCCTCGCTGAAAAGCGAGCCGAGATGATTGGTCAACTGCTGTGAGCTAAGAGCGTCATGGCCAAATGGCTTCTCGATTATTATCCTCGTCCAGCCTCTGCGATAAAATTTAAACGGAAGATAAATCAACGCGCGTGTGATATAAGCAAGAAAAAAAAAATTGAGAAAAAAATTTGAGAACAAAAAATATATAAAAAATTTGAGAACAAAAAAATAGTAAATTTTGTTCGTTTTTTTGTAAAAGTAAAAAAAAGAAGTGAGAATTTTTTTACTGGTCTGTCGGACCATGCGTGACGGCCTGGGGTACCAAAAATAAGTGTCACGTGTTCTAGGAATAAAAGACGAGAATAATGTAAGAAGAATTAATGCCACGAACTTTTGTCCCATGCAAGCTGAACGTATGTGAACGGTAACTGGCTCGAAAACTGTTGGTGGCAGAGCGAGATAAAACAATCGATTAGCCGCAGCGCCATTTTCGTGTATCTGAAGTTGGCCATTCAGTCTAATGAAATCTCCTTCATTGTCATAATTTCCAGCTGTATAATTATTTAATTTCCAAAATTCATCGTATTTCTCCTCTTGTCCCGGTTTTACGTTCATCCACGGATGGCACTTTTGGCGCAATTCGTCAATGGTCATTTTACTTCTGGCGTAGCCGAAAAAAGTCATCGTTTTTGGCAGAAGATTATCCCTGAAGAGCCACCATAGGGTTGGATAAATTTTTTTTTTCGCCAGATCGCCCTGTGTCCCAAAAATTGAAAAAAAAACATTTTTTTTTAAATCAAAAACAATGTATTGTGATTTTTTTTTTTAATTATTTTTTTTTTAATTCATTCAACGACTCACAGATGCTCCGAGGGTAACAAACACATGAGGAATTTGACCATCGAAGTGAATTCCTTCCATGTGATCCATTTCCTCGGATTTCAGAGAAGCCCTGATGAACTTCAGGCTCTCTTCCGTCGACGCTCCTGCGATAAAATTAATTTGCGTAAAATTATTATTATTATTATTATTTCGATTTCAATTTTCAAATTTCGTTCCATCGCCGTTGCACTTTCTCCTCTTTTTAACTCACTCAACATGTTTGATAAATATATCTATATATAGTTGATGGCTTCTCTGACTCGAACCCTGTATATTATATATATATATATATGTATATATATATATATATATTTATATATATCGATCTATCTATATATATATATATATATGTATATAAACACAGAATCTTGTCTTGTTATCGCGTTTCGAGATTGAGCGGATCGATGTTGATGGCAAGAGAATCGATATCGAACTGAAGATTGCAAAAGAGCGGGAACTGGTGGTTAGCTAGCGAGATAGAATGTCGGCTAACGATCGTCCGGCAACAGAAAGTTAACACAAGCAAAAATTTCTAGCGATTGTACACTTTTCTGATTTATTTCAAAATTATGTATACGTGGTAGCGACAGACACACACACACGTACGCTTATCCATGTGTGTTTATTCGATTTATTCGCATAGAAATAATGCGAAGCAGGCATTTTATTTTCAGAGAAATTTTCTTCGAGTTTGCGTGCGTTCGCGCTAGAGGGCGCGCTCTCTCTCTCTCTCTCGCTCTCTCGCTCTATTTCATGAAAAATGTAAGAAAAAAATGTTGATGAAAAATTTTAATAAAAAATATTCATAAAAAATGTTCATGAAAAATGTAAGAAAATAAGTATGAATATTTCTGCTCTCATCATATATGATCCAAGCACACAAACACGATGAATATGGATAATTTTTTTTGAATGGCAGCCACACACACACACATGCGCGCTTCTTCGTGTGTGTTTATTCGCATAGAAATAATACGAAGCAGGTAATTTTTTTTTTTTGATAGAATTTTTCTTCTAGTGTGCGTTGCGTTCGCGCTATAGAGGGCGCTCTCTCTCTCTCTCCCTCTCTCTCTCTCTCTCTCTCTCTATTTCATGAAAAATGTAAGAAAATACGTATGAATATTACGCTCTCATCATATGATCCAAGCACACACACACACACACGATGAATATGGATAATTTTTTTTGACCTTTGCCGGAAGTTGTAAATGCGCATTATACATATATATGTGCTAGATGAGTTAAATGCACAGCGCACACACCTAGCCATACAGAGAGAGAGAGAGAGAGAGAGAGAGAGAGAGAAATGCGCGTGTGTCGCGTGTAGATGGCGCGAGGGACACACACAAGCATTAAATTTACGAAGAACATGGACAGTGGGGCTGCTTACATGTGTGTTGGGTCAGCGCGATTATATGGCGTGATTTACACGCTGACATAACACAAAAACTAACGTGTGTTGTTACGTATGACCTTGACGGAGTTTATTGTACGATGATCGGCTGACTGTGCTCTGCTCAATGGAGACCTTCGACAAGTTCTTGAAAATTTTCTTTTTTTATACATATATACATATTCTTTTTTCTTAATCTTTTTTTGTGTATTTCAATGTCACGTACATGATACCATTTTATATATCCTTGTCCGTTATTATTATTATTATTATTATTATTGGTATTATTATTATTATATATCCAGTAACGTTTAAGTACAGGTGAACCGGAATACAGATATATATATATATATGTATGTATATAGATACATATATACAGATATTAATATATATATATAGTTCGTGGTACAAAAAATATAAAGCAGAACGTAGTTGTGCGTTTGATAATTAATATATAAAAATTAAAATAAATAAAACTTACTTCGCTGTAAGTAGCTCATGGTAAATGTTTCAAGTGTTTTTGTTATCTACTGATGCGAATTTTATTACAAATTGTTACACTCTATGCTGGATGATATATCCGTAAAGAACAGCTGATTTTTTAGAATCACTTTCGCTTTGGAATCGATCTCGTGGGACGGTACGATACGGCGCGGCGTAAAATCGCTCAGATGGCAGCACCGTACACTCCAGCGATTAATATATATGTCGGTTGAAAAGGAGGCTGCTGAGGATTCTCTGTTATGAAAATATGACTGTGATATATCTATATATGTGCGACACTTGCTATTTTGACAAATTAGTCTTGTAATTGTCCACGTGTTTGTTGTTTAGCGATTAAAATATGTGTCGGCTGAAAAGGAGGCTGCTGAGGATTCTCTGTTATGAAAATATGACTGTGATATATCTATATATGTGCGACACTTGCTATTTTGACAAATTAGTCTTGTAATTGTCCACGTGTTTGTTGTTTAGCGATTAAAATATGTGTCGGCTGAAAAGGAGGCTGCTGAGGATTCTCTGTTATGAAAATATGACTGTGATATATCTATATATGTGCGACACTTGCTATTTTGACAAATTAGTCTTGAAATTGTCCACGTGTTTGTTGTTTAGCGATTAAAATATATGTCGGCTGAAAAGGAGGCTGCTGAGGATTCTCTATTATGAAAATATGACTGTGATATATCTATATATGTGCGACACTTGCTATTTTGACAAATTAGTCTTGAAATTGTCCACGTGTTTGTTGTTTAGCGATTAAAATATATGTCGGTTGAAAAGGAGGCTGCTGAGGATTCTCTGTTATGAAAATATGACTGTGATATATCTATATATGTGCGACACTTGCTATTTTGACAAATTAGTCTTGTAATTGTCCACGTGTTTGTTGTTTAGCGATTAAAATATGTGTCGGCTGAAAAGGAGGCTGCTGAGGATTCTCTGTTATGAAAATATGACTGTGATATATCTATATATGTGCGACACTTGCTATTTTGACAAATTAGTCTTGTAATTGTCCACGTGTTTGTTGTTTAGCGATTAAAATATGTGTCGGCTGAAAAGGAGGCTGCTGAGGATTCTCTGTTATGAAAATATGACTGTGATATATCTATATATGTGCGACACTTGCTATTTTGACAAATTAGTCTTGAAATTGTCCACGTGTTTGTTGTTTATGATAATTATTGATCCTAAGCCGATCCTCGCCTCAAGCAGGGCTTTGTGCTTCTATGTTAGACGTCTATCTTCGTTGCTGGTACGCATAGGACCTCGTATGCTCCTTCTATCTTCGTTGGTAGTAGGTTAAAAAAGTTCCCGGAATTCTGCCTAGCGCCCATTAGCGTTGCCGCGTGAACAACTATTCCGGGAACTTTTTTAATCTACTACATATACATATATATATAGTTTCTCTATTTTATTATCGATTTTTCATCAAGTTTTACACACGGAAGGATAAAATTTTGCAGGACCCGACTAACGGCTTTTTGCCGAGAGACAAAAATGCGTCTGCTCGACGCATGCGCGATAGAAAAAAAGAAAGTTAAAAGAATAATTTGCCATGCTGCATGCCTACTTGACTCCGTATGCATATTCGAATTATATTCATTGCACACGCTTATACGAGAGCTGTTCTATTCGTTGATACCAACGAATTCAGACGCTCGCATAAGGTGAGACAATACATGCGCTGCTGAATTATACACGCGATAGGCGTACGCGACCCCGCGACAGCAGCGCCACCTGCATCCGACTGCGCTAGTGGGAAAGAATTGTAAGCGTCGTATTTCTCGCTTATTCTCTGTCTCCCTCGTTAAAAAATACTCGAAAAATTCATGACACTCTTTTCAGCGTGAAAGTACATTTTGTCAATTTGCAACGACGGTAAGATAAAAAATTATAAATTTCTCCAGTGAGCCCAAAACCCACATTTTTTAATAGACTAAAATTAGCAATTTTAATTTTTTTTTTATGTTTAACCTCGATGGGAAAGTACTAAAAATTGTTGCAGAGATCTCAGGTTTTACACGAGTTTTTTTTTTTTATCGAGAGTAAGAAAAAGCTCGATAAAGACTTGGATAAGTGAAAAAAAAACTTTCACGATTTATTTTTGGTGATACTGAATATGGCTTAACAGACTTCCGGTTTCATTGGCAAGCCTGAAGTTACGAAGGGAAAAAGAAAAAGAAGACTTCCGGTCCAGCCACAATGCTTTTTTCGTAACGAGTTACAAGTTATGAACGCGAAGTTATGAAGTTATGATCCCCCCCCCCCCTGCCAGGCACTTCCGCCAGGGATTTTTCGTCCTCAGCGTACCAAATATAGAGGATGAGTCACGACAAAGGAATAACGTTTTATATTCTTTCATATCCTATTGTCACATTTTAGTCAGTATATAAAATTGATACTCTGATACATCCTTCGATCCATTTCCGGTCTAGAAGAGCTTAAAGATTGCGCGCATGCGCCACGCGCACATTCGCCGAATAAGATTTTCACAACAAAGGAATAACGTTTCATATTCTCTCATGCTCAAATTGGTCGTTCGATCCATTTCCGGTCTAGAAGAGGGTAAAGATTGCGCGCATGCGCAACTCGCCGAATAATTTTTTTCGCAACAAATGAATAACATTTTATATTCATTCATATCTTATTGTGTCAAATTTTACTCGTACAAAATTAATACTCTCTCTCTCTCTCTCTATAATTCCCAGATGCGCAACGACCAAAGTACAAAATGTCTTTGACGTATAGAATAAGGACAAATTTAACAAATTGTGGGAATAAGACCGCGCAGAATTAATAAATATACAGCGAGATAATCTTGCAAGGTTTTTTTAGAGAGTGCGTAACGGTTTGACGGTCATCCAAACACGTACAGTCTGCGAGCGCTGGGGTGGGGCTCGGCGAAAAGAATAACTGCGGAGAGGAGAGTGAGTCTTTGCGACGCGCGACTTATTATAGGTGTAGATTCTCCGCACTATATGTATATGGAAGTGAGTTGTGCCATGTCGCTGGCTGGCGAGAGTAAACAATCGGCAACTGCCGACGGGAGCAGCGTGAGCTCGAGAGACCCATAGATTTTATATACGCATTAACAGGGCTCTGCTACTGTTTTTTTTATCCCGATCAACTTTTATATATATATATATATATATATATATATATATATATATATATATATATAGATATATATATATAAAATATGCAAATAAAATATATTTGCTTCTTGCAATTCTTGAATCGATCGTACACGCGTACCAAAAATCATATGTGTTGGCATTCAAACAAGTGAAGATTAAAATTGACGTTTGTATCGATGAAATAAAAAATTTAATAAAACTGACCAAAAAAGGAGGTGCAATGGAAATTTATCGCGAGTTTATTATCGTTGCCAAATGTCGGTGCGTTGGTGCTCATTGGACAATCATCAATACGTGAACCAAATTCAACACAATATCGATCTATCTATCGATCTATCTATATATATATATATACGTAGCATAATGGAATAAAATTAAATACGAGTGCCACGCGGATGAATTTTTTGAGATTAACGAATAATACGGCGATAATAATTCAAAACCAACGAGATAACCCACACAAGAAAAAAAACGACAATGCAGATGTGACACATATATATATATATAGACAAAACGGAGAAAACAGACGGTTGAGACTCATATCGCGTTATCTGCTCGGTGGATAATCAAATTAGTGTTGTGCCGACAAGGAGCTCTTAATAATAAGGCAAAAATGCCATTCATACATATATATATATATATATATATGTATATATAAAGATATTTATTGTGCAGTACATATGCGCGTGAAGGAATTGCGGCGTTGAATGAATAATATTGATATATATTAAACCACGTCGACCTCTATATATATATATATATACACAGACGGACGCTATATCTATACCGCAGGTTAATTTGCTACACGTAATAACAGTTCGTGATGTATAAGCGGTGGCTGCCACCGCCGCTGATGGACTCTATTTTGAAACGATAAAATATTAATAACAATAATAATAATAATAAAAAGATTACACAGAATATGTGACATTGTGAAGAAACAATATTGTTCCAGTTGACATATCCAGCTCATCGTGAGCATTAATTTTCGAATTCGCAAAAAATATTCGTACAGACTCATAATGCTTAAAAAATGAAATGAAATGAAAAAAAAATTACATAGCATTTTTGTGGATAGAGAGTTCTCGGATTGAATGTAAAATTTGATAAAATGAAATAAAAATTTTTTACTCCTCGTTTCGACTGTTAAATATTCTCAAGTCGATAATTGCTTGTGCCGCGTCGCGATTTTTTTTCTCCCTCGCGTTGGCAATTTATATATTCTCGTTAAATGATTTTTTTTTTTTAAATCGATCGTGTTGATCTATATCGTAATAATTCATCCGCTGGGGAAATAGAGAAAGAAAAATAATAATAGCAGCTTTTTGCTTGCATGGAAACGCCCGAGAAGGAGACAGGAAGTTGAACAGGAGAATAATGTATGTATATATGAAAAATACGCGTATTATTATTATTATCAACGAATTCTGAATTGGTTGGCATTATCAACGATACCCTCGTTCGTATTATATCCCCATATGGGATATTTTGGTTTTTTTTTAAGTTCATGGTGTCTCTCTATATATCGTAATAATTCATCTGCTGATGGAAATAGAAAGAAAGCAAAAATAGCAGCTTTTTGTAAGAAATACGCGTATTATTATTATTACTGTCAACGAATTCTGAATTGGTTTGATAATATATCAAACCAATAATAATATTTTTTTTGAAAATCCATGGTGTCTCTATATCGTAATAATTCATTTATTAGAAATATAAAAAAAAAAAACAAAAATGGCAGCTTTTTGTAAAAAATACGCGTATTATTATTATTATTATCAACGATATCTTCGTTCGTATTATATCCCCATATGGGATTTTTTTTTTCAAAATTTCTCTACTAATAATTCATCTGTTGGAAATATAAAAAAAAAACAAAAATGGCAGCTTTTTTTTTAAGAAATACGCGTATTATTATTATCAACGAATTCTGAATCGGTTGGTATTATCAGCGATATCTACGTTCGTATTATATTCGTATAATTTATATTATATTCGTATTATATTCTGTTGGAAATATTGAAAAAACACAAATGGCAGCTTTTTTTTTTTTTAATACGCGTATTATTATTATTATCAACGATATCTTCGTTCGTATTATAACCCCATATGGGATTTTTTTTTTTTAAGTTCATGGTGTCTCTCTATATATCGTAATAATTCATCTGTTGATGGAAATAGAAAGAAAACAAAACCAGCAGCTTTTTAGCGCATGGAAACGCCCGAGCACGACACAGGAAGTTGAGCAGGAAAATAATTCATGTATATACGAAATACGCGCATTATTAGTATTATGTCTGTACGGGAATAATAATAACACCAATAATAATAATAATAATAATATTTTTTTGCTTCTATATTGTTTGCTCTAGTCGCGAAATTATAATCGCGATGAATCAGCTCAAACGGAAGAAGAGGAAGTAGAAGAAGAAGAGAGAGAGAGAGAGAGGGAGAGGGAGGGAGAGAGGGGGAGAGAGAGAGCGGGTGGGAGAGAGAGAGGGCGGGAGAGAGAGAGCGGGAGAGAGAGAGAGAGAGAGAGAGAGAGAGAGAGAGAGAGAGAGAGAGAGAGAGAGAGAGAGAGAGAGAGAGAGAGAGGGTGGGTGGGAGAGAGAGAGGGCGGGGGAGAGAGAGAGAGAGAGAGAGAGATCAGCGCAAAACACGCGGTTAGCCAGATTTCGTTAATTTACTGTTGTGCACAAAAAGTTTATTATTAGTTTGCTGGTGTCATGAATTGACTTCAATTTCGCTTTTGGTTTATCTTCATTGACGATCAAAATGTGCTAAAAATCATACACGTGACTCGTGATATAGAATTAATTTTTTGTTGTTTTTTTTTTTTTTTAGTAAGAAAAAGCAAAATTGGCCCTAAAATGTGTAGATAAAATTTTTTCATCCTTTCGATGTATGAAATTTTTGTTGGCAGATTAGATCAGGAATAATAAAAGGAGACGATAAAACGAGATTTGCATTATAAAAACGGGAGGAAAAAAGTTTGACCGCTGAGCGATTGCGACCGGAGTGCGAGACATCTCAATCGACAATGTCAATCACCGCCGGAACAAACAAATGGGCCTCGAGAATCGTCGTAGTTCTTCAGCTCGCCGCATGGAGCGCTGTCGGTATAGTTCTCCTTGAGAAGGGCGTTGCCTCTTTACAAAAAAGTCCCAACGATTTATCAGCCAACAATAATAATAATGATGATAATAATAACGATAATCCTTCGCAGCAAAAAAATCAGGTAATATTGTTTTCATTGTTTTATTATTTCGATGTAGATCGTGTAATTTAGATTTAAATTGGACTTGTGTGTATATATAATTTAATTCCAATTTAATTCTAATTTAATTAAAATGTAATTATAATTTAATTCTAATTTAATTCCAATTTAATTCTAATTTAATTCTAATTTAATTCCAATTTAATTCCAATTTAATTGTAATTTAATTATAATTTAATTCCAATTTAATTATAATGTAATTCTAATTTAATTCTAATTTAATTCTAATTTAATTTTAACTTAATTCTAACTTAATTCTAATTTAATTATAATTTGATTCTAATTTAATTCTAATTTAATTCTAATTTAATTCTAATTTAATTCTAATTTACTTCTAATTTAATTCTAATTTAATTCTAATTTAATTCCAATTTAATTCTAATTTAATTATAATTTGATTCTAATTTAATTATACTTTAATTATAATTTAATTCCAATTTAATTCCAATTTAATTATAATTTAATTATAAATGTGCTCTGTCTCAGGGAAAAAAATTTGCGGCGATCCCTACGAGTTCACCGGAAGACGATGCCGTCCATTTTGTTATTCCATTTAATGGTCAGGCGATGGTTGACGATGAAAAAAAATCCGACAATGGAGCAACAGTCGTGAGGAGTAACAAAAGTTCAACAAAAGAGGAGACAAAAATGTCAATGGCGGCTGATTTGAATTATGAGCGATCATCATCAGTCAGCGAAGCGTCAATTTCCGGCAATGAAATCGCAAAAGATCCAGAATCGGCTAAAAGTGGAAAAAAAATTATCGCCGATATCGTGAAAAACGATAAAACGCGTAATTTGTCCGATTCCGAATGGGAGAAAAAAAAAGATTCGGAAAATAATAATAATAAAGTTGGAGAAAAAAATAGCAGCGATGAGGCAGTAGAGAGAAATAAAAAATTAATCGTTAAAGAGCCAAAATGGGCTAAAAGTGGAAAAAAAATTATCGCGAATAAAACGAGTAATTTGTCCGAGTCTGAATTGGAGAAAAAAAAAGATTCGGAAAATAATAATAATAAAGTTGGAGAAAAAGATGACCCCGAGGAGAAGGCAGTCGAGCGAAATAAAAAAATAATCGAAGAGGGAGAAGTTGCTGAAAGTGACGCTAGTGGCGCTAGTAGTCATCGAGCAGGCGAGCGAGAGAGAAACGGAGAACGAGGATCGCCGATGAGACGAAATAAATTTCATAGTGGCCAAAGAAACGTAATCGCTCGTAATAATGGAGGAGCTGCTGCTGCTATCGCGATGATTACCGTTGGCGCGATTATGCTCATTCTTGGACCGGCTGTCATACTTTTACGAAGTCTCGATGAGAGACGACAAGAGAGAAGATTTCTCAAATTGACGAGCGAGGAGGAGGAAGATCTTCCACCGAGTTACGAGCAAGCAACTGCCAGCAGCGTCGCTGGCGAAGAGGCGCCAAGTTATTCGAGTCTCAACTTAAATTCAATTTCATGCCCAGCGTGATCCTTTAATTTTCTTCACTCGCAGAACGCGTCGAATATATTTTGGACTTTTGGCAAAATTCGATTACGAATTTTCAATATTTTATTTATTTAAGACATCGAGCTCGATTTTTCCTCAGGTTTTTGATGCTCTTCCCACATTCCTAGCTTTAACCGGCTGGTCTACACAATTTTTTGCCGCCATTTTGAAATGCCGTCGGGTCACCTGGTGACCCAGGTGTGGACCAAAAGGTCAATAATAATAATAACAAGCCCTGTGTGGGCTTCTTTGATAATTTTCTAAATTCTCATAAAAACCGTCCATATTTATATTATAATTGTACATATTCTAAGCACTATTTATCATTATATCGATTTTTTATTATTTTTCACAATTATTTTATGCGAGAAAAAGGTAAAAAAAAAAAGAATTAAAATTTTTATGCATATATATAGTGAAACTTTTCAAGAGCAAACACCTTAAGGAACGAGAATGTCCGTTTTAAAAAAATGTCCATTCGGAATAATACTCGTAATTTTTTTATATTTTTCCGAGAATTTTTAGAACGTTGTAAAAAAATGTTCGTTAAGGGAAGTTTGACTGTATATCGTATATTCGATGGTTATTTGTAAAATTTATTTCTTTTAATCGGCTGATCTACACAATTTTTTGCCGCCATTTTGAAATGCCTTCGGGTCGCCTGGTGACCCAGGTGTGGACCAAAAGGTTAATAATAATAATAACAAGCCCTGTGTGGGCATCTTTGATAATTTTCCAAATTCTCATAAAAACCGTCCATATTTATATTATAATTGTACATATTATAATTGTACATATTCTAAGCACTATTTATCATTATATCGATTTTTTATTATTTTTCACAATTATTTTATGCGAGAAAAAGGATAAAAAAAAAGAATTAAAATTTTTATGCATATATATAGTGAAACTTTTCAAGAGCAAACACCTTAAGGAACGAGAATGTCCGTTTAAAAAAAAAGGTCCATTCGGAATAATACTCGTAATTTTTTTATATTTTTCCGAGAATTTTTAGACCGTTGTAAAAAAATGTTCGTTAAGAGAAGTTTGACTGTACATATCGTATATTCGATGATTATTTATAAAATTTAATATTTCCGTAATGGACGCCTACGTGCCAAAAACTGAGGGCGCATCATTGGTATTATTTCTGCTACACTCTCGCATTTATTATTAATTTAGTGATAATTGACCCGATAATTAACCCGGCGCGGTGGATGGCGCGATATGGAGACTCGTCATATCAACGAATTCAGACCTGAATTTGTTGGTCATATGTATAAAATTTGTACATCATCATCATTATCATTATCAATATAGCTAAATGCACTTTTATACCGGAGTCCCCCTAGCGGATAATATATATATATATATATACATATATATGTAATGTGATATCATTATAAATAATAAAGGTAATTTTTTATAATAAATATATCAAAAAATCATTTGATAAGAAGCAAACAATAATTATTGTACATTCGGCGGGATATATATATATATATAGAGATGTAATCATTTCGTCCGAAGAACGCAAGGCGCGGTTTTTGTCTGTGACTGTACCGTGATGTGCTATAGAGGCTGGAATTTGCGCGCGAGTGAGAGAGATAGCGCGATCGGTGGTTATGGAGGAGCGAGAGAGATGGCGCGATCGGCGGCCATGAAAGAGCGAGAGAGAGAGACACCGAGAACATGTAGCACATTACCTTAAGGCAAGGCTAAAGATCCTCTTTATTGCTCTCGTATCATCAAAATGGCGCTATCTCTCTCGCACCCGAGTGTTCATTGCCCGTATTGAGCCTCGCCTTAAGGCCATTAAAGCTCCGTTGCTATGGAAACTTACCGCAAACCGCAACTCTGTGTCGACAGGAAAATAAAAACGTCCAGTTTTTGTGGCAGCAGGTAACATTCTCGTTTGAATTTATCACCGATATCAGTGTCCGAAGAAGAAATTATATTTTTGCTTATTTTGGCAGATTATTAATGTTTCACTGTGTTGGCTCGTTTATTATTTTGAATTCCGTCGTTCATCGGTTTATTCCCGTGCGCGCACTATACGGGGTACGACATAACGCCAAGCGAGGCATTTTCTACGTTCTCCTCAAAGATAATGGTATTTTTTTTTACCGTCTGCTACACATACGCGGTATTTCCACATTTCACATGATTCATTGAGACATTTTCAATGTCATTTATTCACTATATAATTCAATGCTGACTCAAAGCCCCGAGACCAATTTCCATGTCGTGACATAACCTCAAAATTCATTATTTTGCCCAAACACGCGTGTCTTTGATACTTTAGCGGCATCTCTTTTCTTTTTCTCGCAAATTTTTATCCCCTTGTTTCTCCCCTCTCCCCACTCTAACAGATACGGCCATCTTGACTTACAAAACTGATGGCAAAATTTTGGATATGCAAACGATCAATGTACCTCCGCGACATCAGGGTCTTGGCTTGGCGCGATTATTAGCAGAGGTAATCTCTCTGTTTATTTTTTCGTATATTACAAGAACCATTTTTATGTCAAATTGTATTAAGAATGAAAAATTTTTAATATCGTGAGCAGACCGCGCAAAATTAAACGCAGCCGCCTTTGCATGTCGGGTAATTTGGCATATATGTATAATTTTTTTTTTAATCACAGAAAAGACAAAAAGACGATTTTTTTCAAAAAGTATCATTTTCGTAACCTCAAATTCGGCAGGAAAAAGAGAAGATGATTTTTTCAAAAGGTTGATCCATATTTTTTCAGATCGAGTAGTCTTTTTTTATTGTTTATCAATTAAATTTTAAATACTTTGAAGAAATATTGATTGGATGTATAAAAAATTGTGATAAAAGCCAAAAACAAACGCACGTGCGTTTCTGCAGCAAGTTTTTCGTGCACTGATCATATTCGTTCTTAAATGTCCCACCAGGCGGCGTTCACATACGCGATAGTAAACGATTACTACATGCTGTTGACTTGTCAGTATATGCAAAAATTATATCGAGCAACGAAAAATCCGGAATTGGAGGAACGCGTTGTGGGACCAAAAAACATTCTCGAAGGACCCGAATCAACGCTGTTGGATTCCGAATCCGTGTACGATTTGCCTGACCCGGAGGATTTCACAATGGGAAAGCGTTGATTGTAGAAAACAAAAAACACAAAAAAACTATTGAGAGTAATTTATTTATTATCGAAAAAGAGAAAACAAAATGGCGAGCACAGAAGAGTCTGACTGCGAGGCCGAGATAATGTGGCTGTGCCGAGAGAATTATTACAACGAAATGTTGAGACGAGGAAAAGAAGCCTGTAAATCATTTCCGGCAAATGAAATGTTAAAATTGCTCGTGTCAGTTGGATTCGCACTGATCGGAAGAATCGACGATTCGATAAATCAAGTGTCCCAATTAACGGAGACGGAAGATTCAAAATTTGCCGCGCTTTTTGTCCGCAGTGTGGCGCTGCGGCTCGGCGAGAATACAGAAAGAACGAATCTCTCGCACGTGGACGCTCTCATCAGGGATGAGAGAAGGAGAGCATCGTCACAGTCTCTCGCACGAGCTGCGATTATTTTGTTTCTATTGAATAAAATTGAGAAAGCCAAAGAATACGCGGAACGAGCCCGAAAACTCGATACGAGCGACAAAAAAGTAGCGATAACTTGCGCTTGGATTTATTTGCACATGGGGCGAAATGAGGATGTCGAATTTTTGGAAAAAGCTCGTCAACTTTTGCGTCTGACGCAAACGAGAGACGAGACGAAAGAATTGAATTGTTTATTGGCAGCAGCAAAATTGGAACAATTGTCCGGTAATAACGCAGAGGCAATTTCTTTGCTCAATTCTCTCGTTGTTCGTTATCCAAAAATGGCGATTCCACTGATTGAAAAAATGCACAATCAGCTAGCGACGAGAGATTGGGACGAGGCTGTCATAACAGCAAATCGAATAATTACGATCGAGCAAAATTGTATCGATTCGTTAAAATTAAAGGCTGTTGTAGCTATTTGTCGCGATGGCGATCGAGCTTTGAGCTTTAAATTAATTCAAGCTTTTTTTAGAAATCTCACACTTGCCGAGCCGACAAACGTTAATCTTATCCTCGAGAATGTCCAATTATTCTCACGCATAACGAACAGAGATATCGACGTATTGTCCGAATTGGTAAAAATAACGGAAAAATTAACCGAGCAAAATGGCGATGTGGCACGAACGATGATCGAGCTTGGAAATTTGTACGTTCTCGTTGGAAAACTCAGCGAGGCTGAGAACTCGTACAAAAGAGCTGTGAGAATTGACGAATCGTCATTTGCTGCTTTGACCGGATTAGCCAATTGCCAAGTTCTCGAAACTCCGAGTCAAACAACTTTCGACTTGGCTCGTCAGCAAATTCAATTTCTCATGGAGCTCGAGACAAACTCGATCGATCCTAATCTTTTATTTATGTCGGCAAAACTTGCCAGCGACGAGCCTGACAAAGCTCTGGACTATCTCTCTCGAACTTTAACGACCATCATGAATATTATTTCCGGTCTTAACGATAATCGACAATTTGATTATCGATATTTGAACGACTTGAATCCAATATTTTGCCTCGACGTTGCTCAGGAATATCTCATTCATTGTCCGTGTCGATTAGCTCCGGCTCGTCATCTGGATCGTCACGAAATAATTAATTATTACGAGGACGATAATTGCGATGAAAATGAAACTGGCGGCGCAGAGGCGAAAATAAGCGAAATTTTGTCTCTCTTGCTGGCAAAAGTCGTTGAGTCTTGTCCGGGTGCTGGAGTCGCATTGATAATGCTCGCCAAAGTTCAAATTCAAGCGGGTCGTCTCGATGATGCTCTTGAGGCATTGAGGAAACTTTTGGATTCCGTTGATCCTGGTAATTCTGCTGGCCATTTAATGACTGCCCAAATTTATGCTCACAAGGGTCAGTATGATTTGGCTGCGCAGAGCCTCGAGCTTGGCTTAAGCTTTGATTTTCGCGTTCGTGACGATCCAGTTTATCACACAATCGCTGCATCGATTATCAACGAAGATAATGACCGTCCTGATGACGAGGATGCTCGAATTGCTAGTCTTCGAACGGCCATTTTGTTGCTCGATTCACCAGCTGGAAAATCACTCGTAGCTTCGCGTCGAAATTCTGAGCAGCTTCAAATAGCGCCAATGTCGACCTCGGACAAAGCCAACGTTTATCTCGAGCTCGTTTCCGCTTATGCAAAAATTGGACAATTTGACGAAGCAATTTCACTCATGAAACATGCAAAAAGTCTCTTTGGCCACAGCCTCGAGGCCACTCGAATTCTCATAACCGATGCTCAGCTCTCATTGCAAATGGGAGATGTCGATCGAGCGATCGAATCACTCGGCAAAATTTTACCTGGCAAGCCTTACTATCCTGAGGCACGAACAAAATTGGCCTGGATTCATCTCGAGAAGAGAAAAGACAGACAGGCATTTGCCAAATGCTTTAGGTACGCTGAAATAAATTTTACTCGATCAATTCATTATTTAATCAGTAAATCTCTCCTAAAAACACTTTAGAGCCACAAAACTTCAATTCGATTTTTACATATTAATATAAAATTAACCTTTCGAGATTTTTTTGTCCATTCGAATGCCTTGAAATGTCGAATTATAATTATTTCAATATTTTTGCTGACGTTCTAAAAATAAAAACGCAAAAAAGTTAGAAAATTTTTGTGGCGCCCTAAAAAAAAAAACGGGGAAAAAAAAAATTCTATCCAGAGTACCAGCTGATGTTTGATTTTTTCGGTAAAATCAGCTATGAAAATATATATATATCTATTGTACGATGAATTTCATTCGACAGGGAACTCGTGGAACATTGTCCAGGTCCCAAGACATACAGCATGCTCGGCGATGCTTATATAGCGATACAAGAGCCCGAGAGGGCCATCGAGGCCTATCAAGAGTCTCTGGCCAAAAATCCAACAGACAGGAAATTGGCCGAGAGAATGGGAAAAGCTCTTGTCAAGACTCATCAGTATGGCAAGGCAATTGGATATTATCGTGAGATCGTCAAACACAAAGACTGCGCCGATCTCAAATTAGATCTCGCCGAGCTCTACATGAGGGTCAAACAGTTTGATAAAGCTGAGAGTCTTCTCGTGCAAGAGCTCCAAGTTGAGTTGACTATTATTATTATTATTATTATTATTATTATTATTATTGTGCTTATTATTATTATTATTATTACGCTTATTAATAATTTTTCTGAACGCAACAGACGGTGGTCGTAGAGCGAGCGATTTGCCCAGTCTGGAGAGACGAGGTCGCCGATTATTGTTGCTCGCTAAAATACGAGAAAAAGCGGGCAACATTAAATCGTCTCTGTCAACATTGAAAGAAGCGAAGGAAAATCAAACGAGATGCATACAAAGATCGCCGATCGGCACATTAATTACCAATCAGAAGCAAATATTGGCGGGCATTTGTCACGACATGGCCGATCACGCTTCTTCCCTCAGAGATTACAACGAAGCGATAGAACATTACAAGGAGGCTCTGAATCAAAAGCCAGCCGACGTCAAAGCTCTGCTCTCCCTTGCCAAGCTGTACATGCAGGTTTTTATTTTTGTTGTTATTATTATTGTTATTATTATTATTATTATGTGTGAAAAAAATTATGAATAATTTTCCTTTTTTCATCCGCTCTTGTCGATAAAAGGTCAACGATTTAGATCGCTGTGGACAAAGTTGCTTGGCACTATTGAATGCCGAGCCGGACAACGAAGCGGCATCGGTCATGATGGCCGATCTTGCATTTAGAAAAGTCGATTTTGAGACTGCAGCGTTTCACTTTCGTCAATTGCTACTTCGACGGCCAACTTATTGGACCGCATTGGCAAGGCTGATTGAGGTCTCTCGTCGTACTGGTGTGTTTTTTTTTTTTTTTTATTCAGCGCGAATTTTCAAGGATTATTATTATTATTATTATTATTAACCCAAAGGAAATATGAACGACCTGGACGAATGGTTGGCGCGAGCAGCTGCCGCGTCAGATGGCACAAATCGCGAAGCTGGTTATCATTATTGCTTGGGACTGCTGGATTGGCGAACGGGAAAATTAAACTCGGCCCTACGAAACTTTAATTGTGCCCGTCGCGATGCCGAGTGGGGCCAACAAGCAATTTACAACATGATAGAAATTTGCCTCGATCCTGATGACGATTCTGCATTATCGAGCGAGGCTCTCAATGACGACGATAGGGAATATCAAGATTCACGAACTATGGCACTGCAGACTGCTCAGCGATTACTTCTCGTGTGTTTTTTTGATAATTTACAATTTTTTACGTGAATTTCATTTGATGCAGGAAAATTTATTATTATTGATGTGAGAATTTTTTTTTTGTCTGCGCAGGAATTGAGTCCGAAAGGAAATGCTCACGAGATGCTGACGCATCGGTTATTGGGCGATTTTTTTCTTCTCGCGACGAAGCAAAAGGGAAACATCGAGAGGGCGCTGCAAGATTGCACGAATTTAGCGAGCCAGGAGAGTCTGAGAGATCATGTTGGTCCGGCACTCGGCTTGGCCATGGCTCACATATTGATGAAACAAACGCCACGGGCACGAAATCATCTCAAACGAGTTTGTAAAAATGTTTGGAGCTTCGAGGACGCTGAGTATCTCGAGAGATGCTGGTTATTGCTAGCTGATATTTACGTTCAATCGAGCAAATACGAGCTTGCCAATGAGCTGCTCAAACGAGTCTTGCAACACAATGCTACGTGTGTAAGAGCTCATGAGATTTCCGGGCACATTGCCGAGCGGGAACAAAATTATCGAGACGCTGCGATTCGTTATGGCCAAGCTTGGAAATATGGCGGCAAGACGAAACTCTCAATTGGCTATAAACTCGCTTATTGCTCATCGAAGTGTAAATCTTATGCTGACGCGATACAAGTTTCGAATGAGGTATTGCGATTAAATCCCGATTTTCCTCGTATAAAAAAAGACATACTTGAAAAATCTATGAATAATATTCGTTCGTAATTTGAGCGATGAAAAATGCTGTGAAATAAAAACATATCGATCGCGTCTATAGCGCCATCTACAATATTTATCGATTTTTATAAAAATACTCATCGATTTTATCGAAGATTTCCTCGCGACACTTTTGACATTTCAGTTTGTTCATATCTTTTCATGTAAATATTTGCATTGTTTGTTTTTAATGTGAATTTGAATACTTGTGAATAAAAAAAAACATAGCTGTAAGACTAAAACATGTGGTGGTTAATTTGCTCGCCATTAATATCGATTCGGAGCGATTAAGCAGCTTGGAATATTTGAAATTTGCCGCCACTCAAGATGCCCGCGGTTGGGACGATGACGTCTTTCTCGTAACGACCACGCGAGTCAAATGGTGTCGATTAATTCCGCAGCTCAACGCTGTGGCGCTGGTGTAGCCATAATGCCAAGAATCAATTGTCAGACTAGCAGGCTTAAATATTAATTATTACATCATCATTGCAAACTTTTATCTACTAATAACGTGTAAAAAATTATTCGTCTAATTGAAATAATTATTAGTTCTATAATATAAACGTATGTCTAATTTTGAGAATGTTTAAGCGCGCATGCGCACATCGATTTTTCTTTACTCATTAACTTCCGGAATGAGGGTTTACTCGAGTAGACGAAAGGACTCGTGAAATGACGCACAAGCGATAAGGACCAATAAGGACAAGGAGAAGAGAGCCATTGCGGGGCAGAAAGTGGGGAGAGAAAGAAAGACGTTGAAATTGTATCGATCGGCTTCGGTCACATTCGGTGGGGAACTTTGGCTCGAATTGGTCGATAGTCGAGAGTGCTTGAGCGTTGCCCGGAACATTCAGTAATTATTCGATTGTAATACAGTAGCAAAGTGCTTTTCGCAAGTAAATCTGGGCCTTTATTTTTTTCCGCCCTATTTGTGAATATTTCTCGGACTCAACCCACGCAATTCTTCAAGAATGGTTAAAATGGACCACGAGGTAAGTGACGATATATATATATATATATGCAATAACTCGTATCATACCGAGCCAAAACCGCGTAAAAATCTTTTTGTACATGTAATTGTTACAACGATTAAAGAAGCCACGAATCGGGTCTCGTATGAAAATTTTCATCGTGCCGGACATTTTTTTTTTTACGCGTCAATACTTTTCCGCGATTTTCATTGCGCGTCTAAAAGTTAAGTCGAAAAATCGCTTGGAATGTTGAGATTTCAGTTTTTTTACGACGAATACAGAGAAAGTTTTGTAAAATTTCGAGATGCTTGTACATCATAATTACTTGAGTTAGCATGAATTTGAACGTTTCTCGATGCTCCCAAAGAAATATGCAACATGGCGCCCATTTTAGCGGTGTATTCGCGCTTGGTAATTCAAGGATACGATGAGCGACGCGACGCGATCCGGTACTCTAGCGCCGCCAAGCGGTTCATTTCTCAACTTTTTACTCCGCCATTTGTAAATAGCCTTATATATATAAATATATATGTGCGTGCATAGGGGAAACTTGGACATGACGAAAATTCGGGTCAAAGACTGTACTCATTTTTTCACGTTTAAAAATTTAAAAATAATGAATAAGTTACAACGGTAATTAAAATTGCAATATTCTAACAAACCATCGTCATCAACAGTGCAGACGATGACGCCAACTCTGTTAGAACACAAGTCGGTAAAGCGCGCAATGATCTTATCTACGATGTTCCATTTATAATTATTAGAAGAAATTTTGTCGTAATTGATTTTAAATAATGGGAAGAATGAAAGATTTTCGAGTTATTTTTGCTACATTTGAGACCATTCGATAAATTATCGTTAAAAAAAATGGAGCAGAGATTACGAAAATGGCCGATAGATGGCGCGCGCGTCGATCGTAATCGACGATGATTGATTAATAATTATTAGAAGAAATTTTGTCGTAAATGATTGAAATAATGGGAAGAATGAAAGATTTTCGAGTTATTTTTGCTACATTTGAGACCATTCGATGAATTATCGTAAAAAAAAAAAAAAAAAAAAAACTACGAAAATGGCCGACAGATGGCGCGCGCGTCGATCGTAATTGATATTGTTGTATAATTGATATTGTTGATTAATGAAAAAAATTTGATTCAGCAGGACAGTAAAAACGAACCGGAACACGTTCGCAAGTTATTTATCGGAGGTTTGGATTACCGAACGACCGATGACTCGTTGAAAAAACATTTTGAGCAATGGGGTGAAATTGTCGACGTGGTCGTGATGAAAGATCCGAAAACGAAGAGATCAAGAGGATTTGGTTTCATCACTTATTCACGTGCTCATATGGTCGATGATGCTCAAAATGCGAGGTAAAATTATTAATTAAATCTTAAAGTTTATTATTATGATTATTATTATTATTCAAGCGCGCATAAATGAGTAAAAAAAATGTTCAACAGGCCACATCGCGTTGACGGACGAATAGTCGAGCCAAAACGAGCTGTGCCGAGGCAAGAAATTGGCCGACCAGAGGCAGGCGCGACAGTGAAAAAATTATTCGTCGGAGGCCTCAAGGACGATCACGAGGAGGAAGATTTGCGACAATATTTTCAAGGCTACGGGAGCATCAATTCGATAAGCATCGTGACCGACAAAGAGACTGGAAAAAAGAGAGGATTTGGTTTTGTCGAGTTTGACGATTATGATCCGGTCGACAAAATTTGTCTGCAGCGCAATCATCAGATACGCGGGAAGCACGTGGATGTGAAAAAAGCGCTGAGCCGAGCAGAAATGGCGTCGGCTGGCGGTGGCAGCGGCGGTGGCGGAGGCGGCGGTGGAGGTGGAAATGTCGGCGGAGCTGGTGGTCGCGGCGGGCAGGGTGTCGGTGGCAGAGGACCACGTGGTGGCAATCAAGGCGGTGGCGGTGGCGCCGGCAATTGGAGCGGAAGAGGAAACGTCGGTGGTGGTGGAGCCGGTGGCGGCGATTGGAACAATGGCGGTGGCGTTGGCGGAGGTGGCGGCGGCGGCGGCGGTGGCGGAAATCAAGGTGGATACGGCGGTGGAAATCAGGGGGGTTGGGGCGGTAACGGACCTTGGGAAAATCAAAATCAAGGTCAGTGGACATGCCTGATACGTGCCAAGTAACAAGCAAATCTCGTGTTTTGATAACAGAGCGAGAGGATTGACCTTTTGCACTCGGATTTCCCTTCCGAGGTGACATTGTTAGGGAATCGGCGAGATTTCTCCGTCTAGTCATATTAAACGACTTTTTTTTATCGCTGAACTAATACTTGGATCAATCGATCGATATAGAAAATTCTGCTAATCGAGAAAAATTCATGTATTAAAACAAATGAGGAATTTTATTTTATTAATTAATGAATATTGAAAAAAATCAATCGAGTTCAGTCGAGGCTTCACGAGTCATATGAAACGACTTTTTTTATCGCCGAACTAATTCTTGGATATCGATCGATACAGAAAATTCTGCTAATCAAGAAAAACTCATTTATCAAAACAAATGAGGAATTTTATTTTATTAATTAATGAATATTGAAAAAATATTGGGCATTAATGGACGTTCATCTCGTATTTTTAACAGGAGGCGGCGGCGGCGGTGGAGGCGGATGGGGTGGTCAAGGCCAAGGTCAAGGTCAAGGTGGTTACAACAGCGGTGGAAACTGGAGCAACGATAACTTTGGCGGTGGATATCAGCAGGGATACGGCGGTGGGCCAGTTCGAAACAACTTCAACTCTGGCGGTCGACCTGCACCCTACGGTAGTAATATGGGTCCTAGTGGCCGTCAAACCGGAGACTCGAGATGGCTACCGCCCTTCGGTGGACAAGGTTGCTTCCCTCCTTCTGAAAACAAGACTCTCTCCCCACCCCTTAATTTTCATTAAAAAAAAAACAAATAAAACCTCCCCAATTTTTATCTTAAACTCTCTCTAAGTAAATTTTAAATTCGTAAACAAAAAGAGCAGCAAAAAACGACTAATTTTATCTTAAAATCTCTCTGAAGACCCCGTAAATTTTAAACTCGTAAAAAAAAAATCCCCAAAAAAAACCGAGAGACTTGAGGACACTTTTAAATTCTTCTCTTATTTCCGCATCGCCTACTCATTCGTTCATATTTTTCCGTTGAGGATAAAATTTCATCGTTACTGACCGAATGTTTTTTTCTCTCTTTCCGGTCAACGAAAAGGTCCAATGGGTGGTGGCAATGCTGGAAGTGGCGGAAGTGGCAGCGGAAATCAGGGTGGTTATGGCGGCGGAAATCAGGGCGGATACGGAGGCAACAACATGGGGGGCGGCGGTAATATGGGCGGTGGTGGTGGTGGCGGCGGCGGAGGTCTTGGCAGACGGTACTAAACTCTCAACCCGCCCCTCCCCCCCGCTCATCCATCCATCAGCCGATTCAATTGTTAACCGGTGAGTATTATTTTTTAACAATAATTCATTCTTCACAGTTTTTTTTATTTTTTTTATCAATTATATCGAGGAGCGAATTTTTGTGTGCGGTGTGCGTGAGTTTCGTTTAGTCTTTTTTATCCCAATTTTTCGAGATTATCCAATCAAATGAGAGAGGGCATTCGAGTATTAAAAATCATACCAGCTGTAGTAGTGTCAGAGGCTCGTTTGTTTCATGGATTAGTTAATATCTGAATGTTCTCATTATTATTATTATTAATTAACGAATACCACGAAATTTCAAGCTTAGATTTATCGAGGAATTTTTTACATTCGAAAACGAGTCTTTGACTATTGCTAAAGGATATTTGAACCCGTAGAGATTTTATAATTTTTTTTTTTCACAAAAGAGTAACAGAAAATACGGAAAGAGAGAAAGGGAAACTTTGAGATCGCAAATAGATTTTTCGAAATAATGCCAATATAAAAAAATAATTTAATTATATCTGTGTGCGTGTGCGTGCGTCTGTATATAAATTTGTGTGCGTGTCTCCGTTTATAATGAAATCTAACGGATTTGTACATTTTAAATCTCAGGTCGCAACCCCCCTCTCCTACCCCCCCTGACTACTTGTCTTCTAGTCGTCGGTACATTTTGTTTGTACCCCCGTTTAGTTTGGAGCAGGCAGGGCTAAAAGGCTAGAGAGGCAGGACAAGGCAGGACAATCGTACAGGATACAGGAGAAAGAACAGTGAATCGTCACATTACCCCCCCTCCACTCCCCCGCCGGGCCTCCTCCTCCTCCTCCCTCCCCCTTCCGCCCCTCCAACCGGGTTAGCTTTGCAATAAGGGAGGAATTGAGCGTCTCTAAATGACCTTTGACATCGTTCAACTACTATGCCGCATCCATACAACATTGTACTACGTCCATCGAGACAGAGAGAGAGAGAGAGAGAGAGACAGAGAGAGACAGAGAAAAAAAAAATTAAGAGAGAAAAAGAGAAGGAAAAAATAAGCGACGAGTGGATGTTTGAGGAAGCAAAAAAAAAAGACACGCGAGGGGGACAAAAAGATACAATCTTCTTTGTTTATATGTGAGACTCGAAAAAGGCATAAAAAAAAACAAAAAAAAAATGTTCAAGCTGATAAGAATAATAATTCGATAGGCCGTATTTAGCGTCCCTGCCATCGTATAATCTTAAAATCTCAATCAACTTCCGGCTGAAATGCCCGTTGGAAAAAGAAAGATAAAAAAAAATTGATCATTTTATTTCATGGAAATAATAATAACAATGCGTAGGTGTTACGCTGCGTATATATATATATATATATGTCGAACGATAGCAAACAGGACAGCGACGAATTTTTTTGCGTCGACCAAAGATATTTGGGGGATATCACAATGAGGCGATAAGTTTTCCTCGCAAAGGCAGGGGGTGGTTGTGCGAAAAATGATGGAAAAAAAAAAAGAAAGAAAAAAAAACAATCAATATCAGTGACAAAAATTGGACAGAGAAAAAACCCATTGACAGCATTTCGTAGGTTAAATCGGCGTGTGATCGATTATTAATTTCTAAGTTGTAATGTTTTAAGAAATTAGCTAATAAAAAAAAATGACCATAACCTTTTTCACGTCAGTTTTTCATTATCAAAGAGCAAGAGAGAGAGAGAGCGAGAGAGAGAGAGAGTTTAGGTTATAAGGTTGAAAATTAACAAATCTACCAATTATTGTTACAAAAATTTGACACAGTAGATAATATTAAGACATGTCGCGCGTCGAGAGATAGTTGCAAAAATATTGAAGTTTTCAAAATGAATAAATTTTTCATCGAGGCTACAAAATTATCGCTACTATTATTATCATTATTATTAACATCGTCATTATTATTATTATTATTATCATTATTATTATTATTACGAGTATTGTTATTATAAGCATGCAGGCATAGTGTAGTAAGAATTTCTGTAATAATTGTCGGTATTGTATTTGTTGGCAAAAAAAAAAAAAAAGAAAAAGAAACATCGCGGCCCTCGCGAAAAATGCTAATGGCCGCCGTCTACGTGTAACGCGCACTATTAAACAATTTGTACATAATGAAAAATTCACAATCGCAATTGTTCACTATTTGTCTGTATTTTTGTGGTGTCGCGTTGACCTTTAATTATTCAACGACACACACCATATTAAAATTAAAATTGTTTGTGTACGAGTTGCGAGAAAAAAAAATGAGGACGAAAGAGGGAGGGAGATAAAAAAAGATGGAGGTAGCGAAAAAAAAAAAGAAAAAAAAAGGCCAACTGTAGGATTTTCATAGTCCATCGTTAGCCGAGAAAGAATCAAATTGTCTGTAACCCCCACCCCCCTCCACTCCGTCGACAAAGTCTCTTAGGGCAGTTTCACCCTAATTTTTTTTTTCTCAAATGACCTTGACGACGGAGGGGTAATTTTTTTTACACGGACCTTCCTCTATATCTACATACCGACCACCGCGGAATGCGCGTCTTTTCTCATCTGTAAAGCTGATGCCAGGAAGTGATACACTTACAGGCAGGTAGTGAAGCAACTAGACACCATCCTAAAAGACTTCTCGACAAATCAAGCAAGCAAGAAAGCCCTCTAGTACCAGAGCCAGGTAGGCAAGATGATTTTTAGTTCCAGAGGTTGATCGACCCATGTAGTGAACAAAAACAACTGCGTGCTTATTTTTTTATTTTTTTCCTCTCCTTTCACACCCACCCGGGACTCGGGAGAATTCTCAATCAGAACAGATGTCTCGGAATTAAAATAATCAGCTTAGATATGCAAAAAAAAAAAAGGTTCATAAAAATTTTGGTACATTTGCGACGAATCAGTTTTTTTTTCTCAATTAGCAAGAATTTCTCAGTTTGATCAATGAGCGGGCCCGGAATAATATGAATTTCATTTTTTTTTTCCTTTCACACCCGGATAAAGGGACTCGAGAGAATTCTCAATCAGAACAGATGGCTTGGAATTAAAATAATCAGCTTAGATATGCAAAAAAAACTGCTCATAAAAATTTTTGGCCAGTTTTTTTCTCAATTAGCAAATATCTCAGTTTTTTTTAATCAATGAGAGGCCCGAAATAATATAAATTTCATTTATTTTCTTTTTTTTTTCTTCTTTCTCTTCGTTTCAACTGTATTAATTGATGTTTTTCGTTTTCATTAATTTCTGGTTTACCGTTTGGCCCCCGGTACGACGAGAAAATAAACCGAGATACAAATCAATGCGTCTTACATCGAACACAATTCTGCCCCCGAGACTCGATGAGGTAAGTTTTCGTGCACAATATAAAATACATGTGAATTGAGCACATTGATATTTCTCCGTCTCTGTGCAGAGTCGTAGCGACACAATTGTGTGCAAATGATGAAAAAAAAAAAATGAAAAAAAAAATGTGGAGATAAAAAAAAAAGTACCATTGATATTTCTGCGTCTCTATGCAGAGTCATAGCGACACAATTGTATGAAATGATGAAAAAAAAAACAACTACCATGTGTAATACTGTGAGAACTGTGAACCCGATCATCTTTGGATTACGCGAATAATTTTATTGTCGGCCATTAATAAAGTTTATTTCCAGTAAAAAAAAAAAAACGAAATGAAAATAAAAATTATTCTTTAACCTTCAACCTCATTTATAAAAATATAAAAAAATATAAATATAAAAAATAAACATTAATCGTCAGACATACCAAAAATTCTCCATTTCCTTATCCACCTTTTCTTCTCGATTAACAGCAGGTGGAGCGATTATCCGACAATACAAGTAAGTGTAAAAATAATTTTTCTACTATATATATAACCCTTGAACTCCATACTGGTGGGAATTCGCACCAGCCAAAAGTTTTAGCTGCTGTGATCGATAAAGAACCACTTTTGCTTATTCTGATGATACGGAGATGAGCTGCTCGTCTCCATGAGGGAAAAATGTTTAGACCTCATAAGAAATTCCCCGAATTTCTGGAATAAAAATTTTATAACATGTAGCTTTGTTTATATTCTCATTTTTTTCCTGAACATGAAATTATAAATGTCGAAAATTTAAATTCCACCAGTGTAGAATTTAAAGGTTCGTGACCAAAGTGTCGAATTTAAGGAATAATCATCATTGGATTACCAGATCTGGAGATATTTATTTACGAAATTTCCATTACAATTCAGAGTCTACGATTAATTTTTTTTTTTGGTTGACAGAAGAAAGAAAAATTTCGATATTCACGTAATCGATCAAAGTATTTCGTGTCAAAATCCATAAAGTACATTTTCTTGTACAATTTATTATATCGACGAAACTGGGTCGAGATTTTGAAGCAGATCAGTTCCGGTTTCTTCGCTGCTACTTCGACTGTTGCTGCAGCTGCTGATCGTACTACTACGACTATTACTGTTGCCATTCATGTTGCTGATGATATTGAGATTTTCATGATCATTATGATGCTCTTTGTATGCTTGACCGGGAGAAGTAAAACTGCTCGGATTTGAACGTTGAACCATCGACGTCGAACAATTGCACGAGACATAAGAACGATCGAGCCCATTATTTTTGCAAAAACATAATTTGCACAAATATCCTTCGCTGCCGGTGTATAATGAAAAATTCGTCAGCCCGTTTGATGCGACGAAGTTCCTGAAAATAAAAAAAAAGACAATAAGCTAGACACTCGAGGCTTATCATAGAATTTGATCACGCGGTACGAAAGTACATAATAGAATACGCAAGTGTAAGCCAATATGGAATTTCTCTCGCTTAACGTAAAATCTCAAGTCAGCTGATTCCCCCCACTCTAAAACTTCAATCGAATAATTCTCCGAGAACGGTTAATCTTTCGGGACGACACAAAATCTTATTGTTAGCTTATGCGGGATTGAAAACTGCGTAAGATTACATTTTCTCGAAAAATTAACTGTCACGGAGAAGAGTTAATTACAGTTTTTGTTACTGACACTTTCGATCTTTTGCGAGAATCGTTCCACGTTATAATAAAAGAAGAGCGAAAATCGTCATATGTTGACAAGCAGCTCTAAAAAGAGCCATTGCGAGAATCATTCCACGTTAACAAGTAGCTTCAAAAAGAGCTGTTGCGAAAATCATTCCACGTCATTTATACAAGAGTGCGAGTATCGTCCCACGTTGACAAGCAGCTCTAAAAGGAGCCATTGCGAGAATCATTCCACGTTATTATAAAAGAGTGCGAACATCGTCCCACGTTGAAAAGTAGCTCTAAAAAGAGCCATTGCGAGAATCGTTCCACGTTATAAAAGCGCGAGTATCGTCCCACGTTGACAGGTAGCTCCAAAAAAAGCTTTTGCGAGAATCGTCCCACGTTATCAAAGAAAAAATATCTGAATCCTCAGGTCCAAAGTCTTGAAAAAAGCACAAGAAGATGTGATAAGGTATAAGTCAGCCATAACGTTTTAATAGTCTTCCAATTTGGTGACTAGATGTGACCGTCCGCAATGGGGTCCGAGGAGCAACTAACGCGCTAGCTCTGCCAGCCCCACTATATATAACCTAAAAACAATGGGCATCCCCACCCGTTCGCCAGGCGCCAATCACAAGCGTGCTCACCGCCGGGTCAATCAGAGGCACGGCATAAAGTGGGGGAACGACAGTCAACGGCCAAGCGCGAGATGACTGCCGCGACCAACCGCCGCACCACTAAAAAACCAGACTTTTTGTAACTTATTCTGTGGCTAAATTCGAAATACGAAAAATAGCAATGAATATCAGAATAAGAGATGAAATTAGTAAAGCAGCAATTATACAGGTATTAAAAAGGGAAAAAATGACAAGCACACGAAATCAATTAGAGCAGATGTCTCGAAATGAAAATTATCAGCTTAGATATGCAAAAAAAGACTTATAAAAATTTTGGCACATTTGCTACAAGCCAGTTTTTTTTTCATCAAAATATTAAAAACATTTTGCGAAATCGTTCAAGTGACTAAAAAGAGCCATTGCGAGAATCATTCCACGTTATTATAAAAGAGTGCAAGTATCGTCCCACGTTGACAAGTAGCTCTAAAAAGAGCCATTGCGAGAATCGTTCCACGTTATTATAAAAGAGTGCGAGTATCGTCCCACGTTGACAAGTAGCGCCAAAAAGAGCTGTTGCGAAAATCATTCCACGTTGATAGAAAAAAAGAGCGAAAATCTTCATATGTTGACAAGTAGCTCTAAAAAGAGCCATTGGGAGAATCATTCCACGTTATTATACAAGAGTGCAAGTATCGTCCCACGTTGACAAGTAACGCCAAAAAGAGCTGTTGCGAGAATCGTTCCACGTTATTATACAAGTACTCGTTATTGAGCGAGTATCTTCCCACGTTGACAAATAGCTCTAAAAAGAGCCATTACGAGAATAATTCCACGTTATTATACAAGAGTGCGAGTATCGTCCCACGTTGACAAGTAATGCCAAAAAGAGCCTTTTGCGAGAATCGTTCCACGTTATTATACAAGTACTCGTTATTGTGCGAGTATCTTCCCACGTTGACAAGTAGCTCTAAAAAGAGCCATTGCGAGAATCATTCCACGTTAAAAAAGAGTGCGAGTATCGTTCCACGTTGACAAGTAGCTCCAAAGAGAGCTTTTGCGAGAATCGTTCCACGTTATAAAAAAAAATAGCGCGAACATCGTGGTACGTTATAAGCAGCTCTAAAAACAGCTGGACTGCAGCCTCAGGTCCGAAGTCTCAAAAAAAAAGCACAAGGAGATGTGATAAGGTATAAGTCAGCCATAACTCGTTAAAATTCCTCCATTTTGGTGATTGGACGTGACCGTCCGCAGTGGGGTCCCAAGAGCAACTAACTCGCTAGCGCTGCCAGCCCCACTATATATAACCTAAAAACAATAGGCATCCCCACCCGCTCGCCAGGCGCCAATCACAAGCGTGCCCACCACCGGGTCAATCAGAGGCACGGCATAAAGCAGGGGAACGACAGTCAACGGTCAAGCGAGGGCAAGCGCGAGATGACTGCCGCACCCACCGCCGCACCACTAAAAAACAAGACTTTTTCTAACTTATTCTCTGGCTGAATTCGAAATACGAAAAATAGCAATGAATATCAGAATAAGAGATGAAATTAGTAAAGGAGCAATTATACAGGTATTAAAAACTGGGAAAAAATGGCAAGCACACAAAAAATTAATGACGCACTTGCGCGTACAACAGGAAAATATTTTAAATCAACAAAATCGTTAACGACGTTGAATATGAAAAAATGTGAGGCTTATAGTAATTACGTCGTGAAAACGTGTACGTGCGAACATGCACATGATAAATTGGCAGCATTGTTGAGATTAATCGCCGTGTTGGAGCTCAACGAAGCGGAATGACGATGATTATGATGTGTGACTGATTGCTAATAACACCATGGACACGCGCACACAGCAAACGTGTTGCTGCATTCACCGCGAGAGGACTGCGTTAAATTTCACAAGTTTCCCACGAGCATTATATTTGGTATTTGACGTGTGTGTGTGTGTGTGTGGGAGACAACGGCATGTTTAAATAGCTCTATCGATCTAATCCTCAATAAGATTCTCTCATATACACAAATTATTAATAAAAAAATACAAGTCGCGTTTTATTTTTTAAAAAATTATGTAAAAATTTCTCTGCGACATATCAGATGCTTACCGATAATGCTGATCCAGTTGAGCCTTTTCGATTCTTTTGTCTTTGGCGCGACGATTTTGAAACCAAATTTTTATCTGAGTCTCGGTAAGATTGAGAGTTGTCGCGAGCTCGAATCTTCGACCTCGCGATATGTACTCGCCCCGATGGTATTCGAGCTCTAGACGAGCCGTTTGATGTTCGCTAAAAGTTGTTCTTTGTCTCCGTGGTCTATTTTCCTTTCTTCGGCGACGTGCAACTAGACGTGAAGAATATGACTCTCATTACCTCACCTTCTACTTAATCTTTATTTTTTTCAATGGTATTTTTTCCTTCCCAGTGTCATACGTGTCTATATATATATCGTTCGATAATACGACAAATTTCTCTCGTAGAAAAAGGGGGGGGGGGGATAGATCGCAAAAGCGAATCTATACACGGATGAGATACGTGCGGGCGGAGATTTTCGGGCTGTGCGAAGAATATTATGGATTGGTGGTACTTGTGCTCTCGTGATGCGAGAAAACGAGCGAGAATAACGCGACAGCTACGGTAGCCTCACGGGGCTTAAACTCTGCTCGACTGTATATATATATATATATATATACATATTCGACATTGAGACGCGGCCAACTGAGTCTCTCGTAATCTCATAACAATATGCGGTGTGTATGCTGGCCGATGGTGTGAGGTGTTTTGCGAGGTGTTGCGAAAGGAGTGAGAGAGAGAGAGAGAGAGAGTGACGGGGAGATAAACCCTCGCGCCTCGCGGATTCAACTGACGGTCCCACGCGGGGGAGGCTCTCATCGCGTATCTTTCTCTCTCTCTCTCTCTCTCTCTTGATTCTCGAGTGGGCGCGAACGACCATCACGAGAGTTGCGAGGATACTGACTATAGCTATATATATATAACCCTGCCGGTATGTGCGCGTGTCGATGCCGGCTTTACATCAATTTATGTTTTGCATCCTCCAGGCGAACGCACAATGGATCTGACCGTTATCGCGAGGGGGTGAAAGAGGACGATTGAGCGAGTGAGTGGTGGTGGGGGGAACGTTTGCAGATTCATTCAATATATAATTGTTTGTACTCGCTGCCGCGCGCATATTATTCGTCTAATACTTTGACAATGAACGCGTCGTGATAATTTAATTGCTCTACGAAGCAATTTGGAAATATGATAAACCGCTT
Organism: Dyspetes luteomarginatus; assembly: GCA_963669185.1. Lineage (NCBI taxonomy): Eukaryota > Metazoa > Arthropoda > Insecta > Hymenoptera > Ichneumonidae > Dyspetes > Dyspetes luteomarginatus. Next base: position 322,928 of record OY769906.1, read on the forward strand.
TTTCGCTCGAGATGTTATATTGTCGTGCGACATATATATATATATATATATATTGTCGTGCGACATATATATATTCGACATATACTGCGTGTATTATGATACAGCAAACTTATGATACAAATAAGGCAGCGAGTGTGTGTGTGTGTGTGTGTGCGTGTGCGACTTACGGAAAGCTGAGAAACCATGAAAGTGTACTTTGGCATCGGATGAATGAGCCGAGAGTGTCGGCGGATGTCCTCGATAATGATGACTCGTCAGGTGGTCATGAATGAGGGTAGAAGAAACGACGGAAGCAGCAGACCCACCACCGCCAGGATAAAATATCGGCAAGCAAGTTTTATTAACGATTCCTCGTGTTGGTCGAGTTAAGTTAATGGCGGCGGGAACGATCGTCGATCTTTTCGTTGTTGTCGTGGTCGTCGTCGACGTCGAAGCGTCATCAACTTTAACAATAGTCACGTGATCTGAGTTTTCGTTTTTTTTTAATTTTTGAAATTTACGTCTCTGATTATGAAAATTATTACAGTCGGCTGATTTTACAGTCAATCTCGATGATGCATTCGATCTATTTTCTCTGATGAAATTTCCATTTTTATTTATCGTTCCACTCGCAGCGACGATTCTCTCATCATTTTCACAGTGCGACGCGATATTTGACTCGATCGATAATTTTTCGTCGGTTGACCTTCTCTCGCTGCTATCATTATTATTCTCTCGCGTCTCAAGGTGACCGTAAATGCGTTCAAAAAAACCCCTAGGAGAGGATGGTCGAGTGTTAATTCTCGTCTCGTTGGCAATCCTTTTGTCACCAGTAGAAAAAGTACTATCGCTGCTCATCTGATTTGAGAACCCCGATGAGAAATTATTAGACGACTTTTGCATTTTTATTTCGGTTTTGGAATAATTTAATTAAAAAAAAAAAATGGACGCGCGTCAGTCTGCGATCTGTGTGCAAAATATTATTAATTTAAAAAACAAATCGAGGAATTTCGCGGCCATATTTAAAAACTTGTCTCTCTGCTCATACTGCAGCAATATATATTTTTAATCGCGACACACTGTGAATTCTTTCATTCCTCGCGTCTTTGTATACTTTGAGGAAAAAATAAATAAAACAAAATCAACTTCCATGTGTATCATTTTGTGTTTCAGATAAATGTCAAACTCGTAGCGAACAATAATTGAAATTTTTTCAGTAGATAAATTCGTTATTTTATAATTAATAATAAAAATGTTTATACTTTAACGAAAAAAAAATCAACTTCCACGTGTATAATTTTGTGTTTCAGTGCACAAATACGTTGTTTTATTATCAATAATAAAAATGTTTATACTTTAACGAAAAAAAAAAAAATCAACTTCCACGTGTATCATTTTGTGGTTCAGATAAATGTCAAACTCGTAGCGAACAGTAATTGAAATTTTCTCAGTAGATAAATTCGTTATTTTATAATTGATGAATGAAAATGTGTTTTTGTGTAAGTGATGAGCGATGAAAGACACAATACACGATTTAACGAAAGGTAAAAATTATGCGAGGAAAATGATGGGGTAAAACACTGTCAATTATTAAAATATTATTGTGCCAATTTATAATTGATAATTATCGTAATACGTTCGGAGACAAATATTAAAATATTATTGTGTCATTTATAATCGATAATTATCGTAGTACGTTCGGAGACAAATATTCAAATATTATTGTGCCATTTATAATTGATAATTATGGTAGTGCGATCGAAGAAAAGTAGAGGGCAGCGTTGACCGGTAATAAAATTTTGTCCACTATGGAGCAAGAAAATTTTTCGTTCGTCAAATTATACGCGCGCACCGCGTGTTTTTATACCTACGATCTTTATCTATTGTCGACTAATAAGCGAATGAGCAGAGCTTGCTGCTGCTTCACCGTAGAAGGATACACAAATATCAGCCGGGCTATACGCGTATATATATACATATATATATATATATATAGAATTTTCTGATTTTAACGCGCGCGCGTTTCGCGTGTTTGGCGCCTTCTGCCTTTCTATACGTAAAATCCCTGTTGCTCGATCGCCATCAGTCAGAGCAGCAGCGGCAGTCCTGAGGATTCCGTGTGTTTCGGCGCGGTGTCTAGATCCGCCCATCGCGCCCCTCTCTCGTTCGTGTACTCGCCTCAACTTCCGGCGTGCATGTGCAGCGTCTAGCTATAAGAGACTATATATATATGTATATTGTAGACCTAAGTTCGCGTATATATATATAGTTGACCTAAGCTCGCCTATATACATATATATATATACATATATATATATATATATAGCTTGAAGACTATATTATCAGTTTTACTATACAATAATAATCTTCAAGTTTTTTTTGCTACAATTGAGATATTTAATTCAAATCTTTCCAATATCTTATTGGCAACTTTCGCTTTCATATTATCATGAGAAATATATATATATATATATATATATTGATATCCAATTCATAATTATTGAGCACCGATGCGTACTTGGCGAGAGCGAAGACCTTAAAAAAACATCGTGATTGCCTGTACAAAAAATATATATGAAAAAAAATCGCACACGGTCAAGCGTGTGGCAATCAATTTTTGCCCTTCCATCCAGCAGCAGAGCAGAAGAGGAGGAAGACTTTTCGAGCTGCGGTCTGAACTCGCAAATATGCTAATATACATGGATGATTCCATCTTTATCTTCTGTGCTTTTTCATTAGTTCCGAGATTCGCCGCGTTCGCCTCCAGCTGGCCCGGAATGCTCGCTGCCTTATGGTGTTTTCGATTCACCTCACTGATTTCCATCAGCGATTCGCCTACACTCAATGCATCTCTGCTTACTCTTTTCAGCATCTATTCTGATTGCTTTTTTTTTACATTTTATTTTTTATTGTAATGGGATTTTTCCCATCAATAATTATTCCGTCATTAGACAAAAATGAAATTATTGTCGTACGTTGCTCATCGTCGTACAAGTAGCTCTAAAAACAGCTGTTGAGAGAATCGTTCCACGTTGATAGAAAAAAAGAGCGAATATCGTCGTACGTTGACAATTAGCTCTAAAAAGAGCTATTCAGAGAATCTTTCCACATTATTGGGAAATAAGAGGGAATATCGTCGTACGTTGACAATTAGCTCTAAAAAGAGCTATTCAGAGAATCTTTCCACATTATTGGGAAATAAGAGGGAATATCGTCGTACGTCAAAAACAGCTGATCTGCTCCCTCAAGTCTTGAAAAAGACGTAAGGGGCTGTGATAAGGTATATGAGTCAGCCATAGCTTCTTAAAGTATCCCTCTATTTCGTTCATTAGAGCTGACAGTTCCAAGAGTTCCAGAAACAACTGACTCACCGGCTCAGTTGTCAGTTGAAAAAATTCTTTACCCAATAACTACGGCGAGAATAGTTCCACGTTATTAGACAAGAGAACGACCATCGCCATATGTAAATAAGCAGCTCTGAAAAGAGCCGTTGAGAGAATCGTTCCACGTTATTATGAAGTTCAAATGTCGTCGTACGATGAGAAGTAGCCCTAAAAAGGGCGGTTGCGAGAATCGTCCCACGTCATTATGAAGTTCAAATGTCGTCTTACGTTGATAAGTAGCCCTAAAAAGGGCGGTTGCGAGAATCGTTCCACGTTATTATGAAGTTCAAATGTCGTCGTACGTTGATAGTAGCCCTAAAAAGGGCGGTTGCGAAAATCGCTCCACGTTATTATGAAGTTCAAATGTCGTCGTACGTTGATAAGTAGCCCTAAAAAGGGCGGTTGCGAGAATCGTTCCACGTTATTATGAAGTTCAAATGTCGTCGTACGTTGATAGTAGCCCTAAAAAGGGCGGTTGCGAGAATCGTTCGACGTTATTGTGAAGTTCAAATGTCGTCGTACGTTAATAGAAGCCCTAAAAAGGGCGGTTGCGAGAATCGTCCCACGTTATTATGAAGTTCAAATGTCGTCGTACGTTGATAGTAACCCTAAAAAGGGCGTTTGCAAGTAGCGAGAATCGTTCCGTTGTTTGGAAAGTGCAAATATCGTCGTACGTCATAATCAGCTCAAGAAAGAGCTGGCCTACCTCAGGTTTTGAAAAAGACGTGAGGGACTGTGATAAGGTGTAGGAAGATCCATGGTTTGTGAAGTCCTCTATCTTCGATGATTAGTACTAACTGTCCGCAGAGAAGTCTCAGGAACAACTGACTCGCTGGCTCTGTCAGCCTTACTTATATAGAAGCGGAAAACACTGGGCATCCCCACCCGCTCGACAAGCGCCAATCACAAGCGTGCCCACCACCGCGGCCTATCAGAGCACGCGGCACTGGAGGACACCACGCGTTTCCCGATTGCGCAAGTCATTAAAAATACAATAAAATAACTATTATATATATATATATATATATATATATAACGTTGAAACACGAAAAATTTAATGAACTTCTTCGTTTTGTAACCAGGATCCGTACAGCATGCATTAAACAAAAATAACTTTTTGAAATTGGCTTCGGGCCCCCGAGAACCCCAGTTATCCTATCCAGAGTTGAACAAATATATATTTTTTACGTAACTTCACCAGCCACTACAATGTTTCTGTATCGTAATTAAAATTGCAATATCATAATTAACTATTTACACGGAAAATTTGCAAAATGGCCAGAGGTGTGAAATATTAATTTTGAATCATTCAGTATTGACTACAAATGATATCTTGCGATTTCTCGAGATCACTTCGAAGTCGACATTTTGTTTTCCAACAGTGAAAAATTTCAGCCAAGCCCACTAATCAACGAAAATGTCGATTCAGTTTTGTCTTTTGTCGTTGGCGCGATTAGATAGGCATTTTAGTGACCATTATTGTTACGTAAGAGATTCGAACTGGCTACATGGCCTCAGGAAGATTTATCGCAAGAATTACATCATCATTTTAATATATATATGTGTATAGTCGAGTTTCGATTTAGTTCGTGTGAAAATTTTCCCCACGACTCGTGTGTGTCATTTTAATCCAGGATATTTTGTTGAAAATTAATTATTTAATTATTATACGTATATTCGACGAAGCATTCGAATGAATGATCACTCAAATACGCCTATTATAGTAAAAATCCTCGAGTCCCTTTGGCGCAGAGGATAGCGCGTTGGACTTCTAATCCAAAGGTCGTGGGTTCGATCCCCACAAGGGATGAATTTTTTTTCACATTTTTTTTTTGACTAAAAATTTCCCGAGACTCAATAGAATTCACCCACACATAATATCCCCTCCTTTTTGTTTAACGATCCGTGAGTTCAAATTAAAAAAAAAAATAAAACATTTCAACACAGTTTGTGTCGAGGATGAAGCAGAGAGAAACCGCGGATTCGATTTATTGAAAAAGCCAAAAATGTATTTTTGCTTTTTGCATATTCTTTAGCAGAATGTCTAATTTAATCGTCTAATTTTTTCAGGTCGATTCATCTTTTATCGTCGTTCTACACGGAGAAAATGAGAGAGAGAGAGAGCGAGAGAAACGCCTTGGATCATAATAATACTCGGTACAATATCTCAATGCAATGACACGAATCCGCTGATTAATCGTAAAAAAGTTGGTAAATCAAAGCAGCAAAAGTAAATTTTGAAAATTAAGAAAATATGAGAAGATTCCTTGGACCAAAAATCATGTAATATATTTCGCGAGCAATCTCATGGTATAACAGTTTCTATATTATTTTAATTCACGACTGCCCATCAGAGGGCAAAGACACACGATGAGTATTATTGCGTAAATCCGTTTGGGCGATTTTTCTATTTTCGTTTGTCCCTACGATGAGAAATCAAATCGACGATGAATTCCAGCAATAAATATTATCGAAATAATCAAAATTATCGAATCTATGCGACGAATAGATAACTCGTTCGACCACTGCTCTCAGCTGATAATGAGAGTGCATATATATATATATATATACGCTCTGATATATACGCGAGGAAATCAACAATAGAAGGATAAAGTGCTCAGCGATGTCTTGAATTTCGTGTTCTCGTTTATCTCGCCCTAGGCCAAAAGTTGGTGCTCAAATTTACCCATTGAAATAAATTCCAATAAGTAAATTTGCATCAGTCCGCTATATACATGTATATAGTGCACTGATGTAAAAAAAAAACGAAACTATTAAGCAGAGCTCATCGTTAAAAATGTTATCGAGTGATGGGCGGCCATTTTGATTATGCAGACCGATTAGTTCCTTCTTCTTGCACCAGAGGACTCAGATGTTCATATTATATATATATGACAATTGGATTTAAAATTTCTCGTCGATATTGGGAAAAAGAAGCCAGAGTTGTTTATTTTTGGTATTCTTCGTATCGACAGATGAAAAAAAATGATCAGGAATTATTATTATTTAATAGTAAAAAACAAAGAAGACGCCATATTTGAGATATTTTTCGGACATTAAAATATATACGATTGCAAAATCGCACCGATGTAAGACAAACCAGCCTGTGTGAGATTATCGATTTGTCGAAAATAACTTAAAGCTAAAATCTGTCTTTAATATTCGAGTCAGTATTAGTAATTATCGTAATTATGTACAATATCATCAATAATGCAACGAAAAATCCGAACAACTATCAATCAATAATAATAATAATAATAAATGTTAAACTATCATTAATTACGAGAAAATATATGCATTCCTGACAGCTCAAATGAATTTTGGTGGGGAAATTAATTATTCGCCGATACTCGCATATGTGAATCTCACATATCGTTATTTATGGTTAAGATTTGTTTTTTTTTTAATTTTATTTTTATTCGTGACTTTTCATCTGTTATAACACAAAGGAGAGTCTATATAGGTGTGTATGTCTATGTATATATATATATATATATATATATATATATATATATATATATATATATACACACACAGCCACTGCATTTTTCGTGAGATCCTTAAAAATTCATGACTCGCGTGAAAAACATGTGAGACAGTTAGAAATTCAAGATGACAAAATGGGATGGATAGAGAAGGTAAAATATGGTGTACGGGATGAGGCGCGAGGATTTTTAAGTTTCTCATTTGAGCGCGCGTAGTCAGAAAAAAAAAGAATAATAATAATAATAATAATAATGTGAGGATGATATATATGTATAATACAGAAACGTCGGAGAGCGAGTAGAATTTGATGATGAATCGAAGAAAAAGCTCATTTTATCGCATTATATATATTTAGCCTAAAAATAATGAAGAATAAAACTTTTGGAGGAGCGTGTGTGTGTGTGTGAGAGATTTTCTGCGATGACGAGTCAGCGAATGTTTTTTTTTTTTTTTATACAGCAGCGAATATAATATAAGATAAAGGTAGACTAAAAAAAAACTTAATAAAAAGCGTGTTGGAGTGATAATCTCGGAACGATGAAAAAGCAGTTGATATGCTACGTGGAATTTTCGTTATTTTTTTCTCTCTCTCGCTCTTCCGGTGTGTGTGTGTGTTTGGACTGTGCAACGGCGCATTTATTAATACACGTTACTATATATATATATATATATAATGCTCTAAGTAGATAATAAGATAATGTATTTATATAATTAATCGTGCAAATACAACACGAGAGTCTCAACGATACGGTTTCAATAAATGTACAAAAGAGGGAGCGCAGGAGAGGTTTTCTGTGTCGTACAAATTTTCGTACGTCATATATATATATATATATATATATGTGTGTATGAATGGTGAGGAAAAATGGATCGCGCGGCGCGGGTCAGCTGTGATGAGAAAGTCACGTGACATGCACTCTGTTTCTCTCGATGTTTTTTTTAGCTATTTTACGAAAATTGATGAATCATTTTTTTTTTTTTTTTCATTGGCACTGCTCTGTGTGGCATCGGTGAGGAGAGAATTCGGATATACGACCGTTGAAGCATATAATCGATCGATTTTCCCCCTTTTTTTTCTTCATTTTCCTTCCTTGACCCCCCCAACCCGCCGCTATTGTTTGCTTCGAATATTTTTTTGCGAAGAAACTAATTAATAATTAACGCAACGCGAGACAATAAGCTGTGCTTCATTATTAATACTAAAATACATATTTTTTGCCAGAGAGAAAGACGTAAAAAAAATTCATATCAAGCCCTCCCTCGAGGCGTGACGCAAAATACACGCGCCAATTTATAACTTTTTTTTTTTTCTTTTTTTGTTTATTTTTTTAAATTATTATTATTGAACGCAAAACGCCAACGCTAACGCAAAAGCTTCGTAGGCCATTTTTGGCTAAAGGCAGCGCGAATATAAAATATGGGGGAGAGAAAAAAAATAACGAAAAAAAGAAAAAGGAAAAAAACGAATCGAGCTTTTTCATACTTGATGAATATTGCGATATATATATATATATATATAGACATATATATATATAAATTTCAAAGACGATCTCGAGCGTTATTCGAATTTCATTGCAAATGCAGAAATCGAGGTGGGGGCGGGAGGAAACTGCAGCAGGGAATTTGTGAGAGTTGATGATGAGCAATCGACGATAAGGGACGCATATAATTTGATTCATTATTATTATTGCAGGCTTTTTTTTTTTAAATCTTTTATACCGCAATAGAGACGTTATCGCACCATGTGGATAAGTTGTTAATTCTTCGCATTATAAAACGTTGTACGTCATACAGTTTTTTTTTTTTTTTTCTATTTTTTTTTCCTTTTTTTCGTAAAGCCTCTCGGCGGTCATTTCTCGGCGGCAGCGACGGTAGCGCCGCGGGCAAAATATTCATTTCGTACCCGGGCAAATTTTTTTTTAGTTTTTTTTTTTTTTTTTTTAAATTGCCCAAACAATTGTTTTGGGAGGGCTCGCGACTCTCGGCTTTTAAATACATGACGCGCGAGGCTCAACAAAATTAAAAACGTAAAAACATTAACAATATATAATATAATAGTTTCCTTATCGAGGATGTGTAATGTGATGGCAGTCTTGAGTCCTGGAAATATGCTGTGATTGTAATTCTCTCTCTCTCTCTCTCTCTTTCTCTTTCTCTTTTTCTCTCTCGTTGCTCTCCTGTTGCTGCTTCAGGTCGTTCGATTTCATCACTAATTTTTGCTCGTTTGCATTATTTTTTATTTATTTATTATTATTATTATTTTCTTCGATCTCCAATATCGATTGAAACTTGCGCTTCAGTCACGATAAGCTTTCATTTTCGGCAATTTCTGCAAATGAGTTGGAAAAATTATTCATCAGTAATATTATCAATGAATTTTACATCTATATATATATAAATACAACACATATATATATATATAGAGAGAGACGAGCGTTATATGACGTATAATTTCCTATTATTATAACAGGCTCTAATATTTTTGATCTATTCGACGCTATTTTATGAAGGGAATCAATGTGTGGCTGAGAGTGATTGAACAAAAAAAAATCTCGAGCGTCTAAGATAAAATAACTACTTATTATTATTTGCCATACGCGCGACTATTTCAAGCTTTTTGCGCCAATAAAAATAATCATAAAAATCAATATCGATAGAAAAATATTTACAATGGAAAATTATGGCGCGATTTTTCGTTCAAATTTTTATATATAATAATAATAATAATAATAATAAAATTGTTGGTATATACGAACCCGATTCGGCCGAATGTCATCTACGCCTCGATTGGCTTCTTCTTCTCCTTCTTCTTCTTGAGGAAAGACGGCGTCCTCAGACCTTTTTTCTTCTTTTTCTCCTTCTTGGGCGATTCCTCGCTAACGCTCACGTCCTGCGACATGGAACCCTTAACACGGAAGATCCCATAAACGACGAAGCTTAACATGCACATGCGCGCCAGTCTCAGATTGGATTTGAACTTTTTTCTTTTTCAATTTTATCCATTTTTGTATCGTGCAAGGCCTGCAGCTGGCAGTTTGTGCTCGTACAATAAAAAAAAACAACGTTCAATATCTCGAGGTATGCTCGAAAACTAGATTGGCCCGCCATCTGGTGTGCAACGAGCGAACGAAAAAAAAAAAAAAAAAACAGCCCAGCGCGCTTAATTCTAGCTCAATTATTTTTAATAAAATGAAATAAAATGAAATAAAAATAAAATTAAAAATCTTCTCGCTGCTTTTTTTTTTCTTTTTCAGACTCAATGACTCACTAGAGAATTAAATGATCATTTTTCTCTAGTTTTTTTACCACGTAATGAAGCTGGCATTTGATGAAATGGACGTGGCGAGGGTTAAAGGGCGAGGAGGGGAGGGGGGGGGCGATTGAGACGAAGAATTACGAAATAAAAAAAAATCCAACGAACCTCCTTGCTGCTTTGAGAAAAGGTGCTGTGGTGAGCATCTGAATGATCACCATTTATCGTGTTCTCTCCTGAAACAAAAACACACATATATGCCAGACACTCGAATGTTTATAGTCGATTATTTTTGTTATTTAAAGCGCCCTCTTTTTTTTTTTTAATTATTTTTCCCAAATTAGAATGACGATAATTCGATTATATTGAAGAAATCTTCGTTAAACGAGGAATATGAGAATGCATGAGGTTATGATGGAGAAAAAAAAAAAAAAAAAAAGCCTTACCTCAACGAACTGCGTGCAACGCCATCTCTGAGTTAGTTATTCAATTACCATCGTGCATTTATTGCATTGAGCAAAAGTGCGCAAATTTTAAATACAAATAAATTTTCGCGAGCGCACGCGCGCAATAAATTAGAAAAAAAAAAAAACGCATGTGATAAATCGTGTATATAAACAAACAAATAATAGTTTATGTGAATTAAAACATAATAAAGCTAATATGTACATTGAGCCGCTAAGCTAGCATCGTAAAATGGAAAAAAGTAATGGTAATACTCCGATGAGCTTTATCGAAATTGAAATTGGAAAGAAGTAATCAAAATAATAATAATAATTCAATCGATCTATGCAAAATAATAATAATAATTCAATCGATCTATGCAAAATAATAATAATAATAAAAGGATAGAGAAAACAAATCCACCAATTTATTACGCAATAACGAAAATCTTGATCTCGCTATACGGAAAAAATTACCATTAAATTTTTTACAATGTTGTATCTTTTTTTGTTAACAACAAAATGGTTCTCGCAATAAATTTTGTTAGACATGAAAATTTAAAATGGAGATGAGACGTGGCGTTGTACAAAAATTATTGCATTAAATGTAATTGCATAAATAATAAATTGATGATAATAAAAAAAAAACTTAAAAGTTTAAATGGCAACATGAGAAAAAAAAAAAGTCGAGTGTGCTCGAGAAAAGTTCGCTTTGACCGTGAAGAGTAAAAAAGAAAAAAAAAAAAGAAAAATTAGTCAATGAGGAAAAACAAAAATGGCGAACGAGAAATGAGTTTTGGGGCTACGAGCGTTACCGTCACCGAAATCCAAAGCCCAAAACCACTTGAACGTACACCAGAAGAATTCTTTCACCGATTTAGTATTAAGATGAAAAAAACAAAATGGGGGAAAAAAACTAAAACTAGAAAATTATCAGGGGGGAGGAGAAAATTTCGTCGTTGGTGCTCATTATCGTGTCTGTAGAGCTGATTTTCGAAATTAACTTGTAAAGGGTCCTCGTATCGAGGTGGAGCTTTCAAGGTCAAAGTACCGAGTTCAAACGGCATAATCGGCCATGGCGCTGCTGACGATCCTGCATTATCAGCGTCACGGCAATCATGTCGATTCTGATAAATTCGATCATTCGACTCGTCATCAGCCATCGATAATTTTCCAATTGGACAAATTTATTAATTTCGAACCAGCAAAATTTTTTCACCGATTTAGTGCCGAGAAAAGAAAAATGGGGGAAAAACTAAATCTAGAAAATTATCAGGGATGACCCGAGGGGAAAATTTCGTCTTTGGCGCTCATTATCGTGTCTGTCAGGCTGATTTTCGAAACGACCTTGTCAAAGGTCGTGTCCTCGTATCGAGGTCGAACTTTCAAGGTCAAAGTATCAAGTTCAGACGGCATAATCGGCCATGGAGCTGCTGACTAGAAAATTATCAGGGATGATCCGAGGAAGAAATTTCGTCATTGCCGCTCGTTATGGTGTCTGTCAGGCTGATTTTCGAAACGACCTTGTAAAGGGTCGTGTCCTCGTATCGAGGTGGAGCTTTCAATGGCGAAGTATCAAGTTCAGAGGGCATAATCGGCCATGGGGATGCTGACGATCCTGCATTATCAGCGTCACGGCAATAATCTCGATTCTGATAAATTCGATCATTGGACTCCTCATCAGCCATTGATAATTGACGTTCCAATCGAACAAATTCATTCGTTTCGAACGAGCAAGTCATGCAATCAAACGAAGATAGATAATTTTCGACTCCAGCACATTCTTCCTCAATTATCTTTGATGAAATTTCATTAATTCTCGATATCTCGGTAGTTTTATCGAAATTTCTCGATATTTCGATATTTTTATCGAAATTTATCGATAACTCGATATTTTTATCGAAATTTATCGATAACTCGGTAGTTTTATCGAAATTTTTCGATATCTCGGTAGTTTTATCGAAATTTTTCGATATCTCGATATTTTGATCGATATTTCTCGATACCTGGATATTTTGATCGATATTTCTCGATACCTCGGCAGTTTTATCGAAAATTTTCGATCCCTCGATATTTCTCGATACCTCGGTAGTTTTATCGATATTTCCCGATATCTCGATATTTTTATCGAAATTTATCGATATCTCGGTAGTTTTATCAAAAATTGTCGATATGTCGGCAAGATTAGAGGTCGTGTCAAAGGCATCCTCGCCATCGTCATTGGCTTTAAAAATTGCAGACACAGTTTGGCCAGTTTCATCCATGCTGTTTGACACATCGGCGTTATAATTGTAGTACAATTCACCACCGTCATCGTCGCTAGTGTCGCTGATCGTGTACGTTGCATTAAAATTTTCATCCTCGACCTCGCATTCATCTGCATCTGTCTCATTGTCATCGATAAATTTTTCATTTCCTATTGGAAAATTTTCATCATTGCGCGATAAATAATTCCCAGGATATTCTTCGAATGAGAATAATTCGGTAAGATCGTTATGGGATTCGTCGATCGTTTCTTCCGGTATGCAAGTAAGATCGCGAATTTCAAAGATTTTATCATCAACGCCAATATATTCTATCAAACAAAAATGGCTAATTTCTCCTTCGTTGTTGAAATTTTCAATTTTTCCTTCTCCGTCAGCCAATCTCGCAGAACGATCATCCTCTTTGCTATTGTCTGATTTTGTGTCATTCTCTGTAGATTCGGAAATTTCTCTCTCTTGGGACTCGGGCAACGCTGATAATGAATTGTCCAATTGGTCAATACTTTGACTCCAATGACCAAAAGTCTCTGAATTGCTGTCGTTGCTCGTTTTCTCATTTTGTTGAATCGTCAAATCGGATTGTGAATGATTTTTGTTCGATCGATCAGATTTGCCAAAATGATGAAATTCTATAATAACATTTTTCTTCGTAATTTCATCATCGACATCGTCATCGATTTCCTTATTGGCCTCGATGCTTGTTTGCATTTCTTTCAATATGCCAATATTAGTATTTTCCTTGACTCTTTTAGAGTGAAAAATATCACGCTCGTTATGAAATTTATCAACGATGTGATGAACAATTTCATCAATAACGATTATTTCGCTCGAATGATTTTTATCATCGAAATTTTCGACATCGTTAAAATTATCATCGATCGTATCTTCTTGTTCGTCATATTCATTGGACGAATCAATGAAAATATTATCATTTCCATCATTCGTTTTATCATCTGAAATGACAGAATTTAAAGAATTAATGGCGTCCGATATGATATCGTCGACGATACTTGCCGATCGTAAATAAATTTCTCTCACATCGAGATGAGCAATTATTTCATCAGCGGATGTGCTTAAGTCATTGTCGAAAAAATCATCAGCTGTTTCTTTGAGCTCGAGTACCGTTGATATTGGCAATTCGAGAATATCCGAAGCTTCGTCCGAGCAAACTTCGTCTCGTTCTTCCGCCTCGGATTCCCATTCCTCGTCAATATCGAGTGACGAGTCAGATAGCTCGACATTATCATTCAAATTTCTCGCTCTGCTCGATGAAATTTCCGTCGTAGTTCGACTCTGACTCGGAGTTCTCTCGTTATTTTCTTTGTTCTCGCAAATAATCAAATCTTGCCAAATAAATTCAGAGACATCGTCGTGTGGGCTGATCGACGGTGAATTTTTTGATTTTGGACTCGGCTCGAGATTCTCATTCAAATTTCTCGCTCTGCTCGACGAAATTTCCGTCGTAGTTCGACTCTGACTCGGAGTTCTCTCATTATTTTCTTTGTTCTCGCAAATAATCAAATCTTGCCAAATAAATTCAGAGACATCGTCGTGTGGGCTGATCGATGGTGAATTTTTTGATTTTGGACTCGGCTCGAGATTCTCATTCAAATTTCTCGCTCTGCTCGATGAAATTTCCGTCGTGGTTCGACTCTGACTCGGAGTTCTCTCGTTATTTTCTTTGTTCTCGTAAATAATCAAATCTCGCCAAATAAATTCAGAGACATGGTCGTTTGGGCTGATCGATGGTGAATTTTTTGATTTTGGACTCGGCTCGAGATTCTCATTTTTTGATTTTGAACTCAGAGATGAATTATCTCTCTGATAAGACTGCGAGTCAAAATCATCCTCGATCGATGTAGTTGGCGTCAATCTGTATATCAAGCTCATATTGGCCGAATCGAGGTTATATTTTATCGAATAATCCGTTTTTGGCAATTTGTCCAAAACAGTTCTCGATGGGATAATATTCGCATTTATGCCGCTTATCACTTCCGCCATACTGTCTTGTCTCGTAACACGTTTTTTCGTCTCCTTTTTTCCAAACTTCCCTCGTGCTAATTTATCGTCCTCGTTTTTATTTTCTTCCCCACCGAGATCGGACTCGAATTTCTCCATCACATCATGAAATTTTTTTTTTTCACTCTCCGAATTTTCATTGGTCGAGGCATCGAAATTGGCACACTGAGGCGATTGCGATTGTTCGCAAAATTTATTCCCATTTTCGTCAGATTCTGTTTCACTG
Source organism: Dyspetes luteomarginatus (assembly GCA_963669185.1). NCBI lineage: Eukaryota > Metazoa > Arthropoda > Insecta > Hymenoptera > Ichneumonidae > Dyspetes > Dyspetes luteomarginatus. The sequence goes on from OY769906.1 coordinate 337,981, forward strand.
AGATCAGAGATGGACATTTTTGATGGGATTTGCATTTTTTTATCGATATTTCCATTCGAGATATCGATATTGTCAAAATCGATAATTTCTCGATCTCGCTTTATCGTTTCATTATTCTCGAGATTTGTCTGTTTGGGTTGTGAAATACTCGATGAATTTCCATTATCGTCGTCATCGCACAAATCGATATATATTTCCTCAACAAAATCGACTCTGGTCGATTTTTTTTCAACTCGGTAATCGACCATTTTGATTTCACGCGAATCTCGATTTTGCGGTTTAACGATAATTTTTTCTTCATTCGCCCCAGCATACAAAGATTGACAAATTTTCGAATGATCATAAATTCGTTTGCGTGAAATTTCATTAATTTCATCGATTGAAACATTACTCGAGAGTCTCGAGTATTTTTCGATAATTTCTCTCACGTGGCCGGGACTGATAAAGGGTAAAAATTGGTACGGTCGATTGCCGCAACGGCTTGTGGCGCTGGTAGCGGAATTATTAAGTAGCGGATCGCTCGAGCGCGGGAAATTTGAATCTGAGCGCGGAGCATCAACGTCCTTTTCGGACAATTTTTTTGATTCTTTAATTCGATTAACCCGAAATTCATAATTATCCCCAAAATAAAAAGCATTTCTTAAGCTGCTAGATAGAGAAAAAGTTGACGGGCTCGATGAACGATTCTCGTTCTCATTTTTTTCACTATTCTCATTATTATCGACGACACGTGACTCGAGGCGAAACTTTTCATCGATTATTTCTACTTGATTTTTGTACGTGGGATCAATAATCACGTGTTGATTGACACTCATGACGACAGACATGCGTTCCGCGACAGTCGAACTCGTTGCAACCTTCAAGTGAAGAACGTCGTATTGGCGCTGAAGAGATCGCGAGCCAAAATCCTGCTCGTCCTTGACCTCACCGTATCTGCTCGATATTACATCTGTAAGCAGCACATTGTCCAAAAACACCACAGAGAGACAAACGAGACTGAGAGTATGCGACGTCAATACGAGTGATTTATCTCCCCGCCGCCGCGCCGCGCCACCGTCGCGCACTTTTCCGGCCATTTCATTGGTCAACCACCTCTTCCACCTCGCCTCTCCTCATTCTCTCGCGTATTATTACGCGAAAATTCATTATTTTTTTCCTCCACTTTTCCGCCGCGTTTTTAACAATTATTCAATTATAAATTGCCTATATTATTATTATTATTATTACGTGACTTTGTTATAAAATTAATAGAAAATGCATTTAAATTATAAAAAAAACGTGCGTGAGATGGTAAATCGGGTTGCGAGTGAGAATAAAGACAAGCAAGGTGTGAGGGGGGGGATTCGCCCGATCGCCTCTCGCGGTCCAGACGATGATGCTGTTTTAGTCTTTTTTTTTTTGCCCTTCAAATTTATGATAAAAAATCGATAAAAATTGCAGTTCAGAGTTAAAAAAATAACGAGAGACAAGACAGTGTGGATTATGAAAAAGAAAAGAAAAAAAAAAAAATCAAATGGGAGAAATGAACAAAATGGAAGATACAGGGAAAACAAAATGGCGACATTTTGAAAAACGTGAGCGAGGCAACGGCGGCGCGATGGCGGCCGATACGAATAATAAAGCATGTGAATGAATTAATGGTTAGGGATTTTTTTTTTAATGTTTTTATCAAAAGCTTTGCCATTCCATCATGCAATTTATTCAAAGAATATAAAATAAATTAAAAAAATAAATACCTCTTCGATTACTGATAATTTGCTCATTTCGTGGCTCAACTGCCGTGCGTCGCATCTCGTCGAGAAATTGGCTCGTCGCGTCCTGGGCTGAACATCGAGAACAGGACAAGAGGACAAGACGTGTATGTGTGTTGGTTTAGTGAATGCAAAGAATAAAAAAGAAAAATTAAAAAATAATAATAATAATAAAATAAAATAAAAATAAATAAAATAATAATAAAAAAGAAAAATTAAAAAATAATAATAATAATAAAATAAAATAAAAATAAATAAAATAAAAATAAATAAAATAAAAATAAATAAAATAAAAATAAATAAAATAAAAATAAATAAAATAAAAATAAATAAAATAAAAATAAATAAAATAAAAATAAATAAAATAAAAATAAATAAAATAAAAATAAATAAAATAAAAATAAATAAAATAAAAATAAATAAAATAAAAATAAATAAAATAAAAATAAATAAAATAAAAATAAATAAAATAAAAATAAATAAAATAAAAATAAATAAAATAAAAATAAATAAAATAAAAATAAATAAAATAAAAATAAAAAATCTTGGGATGAAAATATTAATATTTCAGGGAGGAAGGGATGAGGGTGGGGGGTAAATATAAAAATGGGGAGAACAAATAATCTCACCTTTGACATCGTTCAAAAAACCCTGAGATTCGCTCGATCGAAATGTTGATTTGCTCTCATCTATCAAAGCAGCGACTAATCTCGCGATTCGCGTTCATATCGCCCATGCATTAAATTTGATCGCGAAAAAAAAAAAAATTAAATCGCGTTTTTTTTTTTTTTTTTCAAAAGTGGCGGACAATTTTTGAAAATTCTACAAATGCCGTGCCCGTAAGATTTAATGAAAGAGGAGGAAGAGGGACGAGAAAAAAAGAACATGCGAAAAATTTATCTCCGTAGGTCATGCGCGATTAATGGGAATTTTAATTTTTTTTTTTTTTTTCATCAACTTACCGTCGCTCAGTACCATTTCTGGCTGACTCGGGAGAGGCACTTGCTTTGTTTCTATTCGCAAAACTCGAGGTTCTGAAACAAAAGATAAATAGAAAAAATAAAAAAAATTAATCAGATCGTTTCTAGCTAATTTGCAAATATTTGGATTTTTTTTTCAATTTTTTCTTTTATTTTCCTTTTTTTTTTCAACGTACCGTCTCTGCTCTCTTCCTCGGTCTCCGAAGTAACGGAAATTGGTGATTGAATGGGACTTTTGGCAGTGCTGGATTCGTGGGTGGCACGACTGACGTTAAACGAGGAAAGCGCTTCCGATTCCGACTGCGACTCGTCGTCTGCAAATTTATAATTTTATTTAGAAAAAAAAAATCAAAAAAATTCAATTAAAAAAAAAATAATAAAAAATTCTGGACCAACTTACATGGATCTCCAGGGCCTCCTTTGTGTTTGCGTTCTACCTCTTTTTTGTACTGGTCGAGTTCCTGATCGGTTATCGCGTCGAATGGATTTTTTGCATATGGCGTTTTGTAGACCATCGCGTTGTGCTGAAAACCTCGTTGTATTATTCCTTTACTTGCTGCACCAACGAGCACCACTTGTTCTCCCGTTCCGCTAATTGTCGCGTCCTGCATTTAATGAGAAAAAAAAAAAAAACTTAAAATTCATCTGATGCGCCATGTTGTTTTTTTTTCCACGAAATTTTAAATCGATACTGACCTGCATTTTTTTCGCCTCTTCCCAGGAGACACCTTCGAGAATGTGCGATTGAGGTCCCGCTGATATTTTGTCAGCCCTGCGATAATCTTTTATCTGCGAGAAAGATTGTTAAAAAAAAATACGTTTTTGGAATATATAATATAATATAATATATAATATAATATATAATATAATATATAATATAATATATAACATAATATATAATATAATATATAATATAATATATAATATAATATATAACATAATATATAATATAATATATAATATAATATATAATATATAATAAAAAGAGGGGGAAAGACTTTTTTTTTTATCGATCCATCCGAGTGTCACTCACCTGTTGCTGCAATTGCTTGAATTCTTTCGGATTGGTGTTCTTCGGCACAAATTGAAGGGCACTTTCGATCTTGACCGGTGTACTGCTGTGCGTCGGCGATCCATCTGACACCCACTGCACACAAAACCAGAACGTTAGAGACGACCCAAAAAAAATAATAATAATAATTAAAAAAAAAAAAAAAAAAAAAAACCACCACAAAGAATTTTTGCTGCAGAGCTAAGCAAATCTAAACAGGATTTATCGCAATGACTCGATTATTTTCCCAACCATTTCCCATGTATGTCATGTGTCTCTGTGCATGCCTTTTTCTCTCTCTCTCTCTCTCTCTCTTTTTATTGATTCATCCATCCGTCTATCAATCTATCCGTCTACTAGGATTATAGTTTAAAAAAATTTATATTATACGATAAATTTTGAATAAAAAAAAATAAAAAAAATCGATATTCCCGTATCGGGTCAGGCTACGACGATCTGGTTTTGTTGCAGCAGTGGATGTTTTTCGTACTTGGATCTTAGTACGACGGATATATCGGCAGCCGGATTGACAAAATTTCTCTCTCTCTCTCTCACTCACTCTCTCTCGATTGCCACTTGGACAATCACAGCAGCAAAAATCACAAATTCACTCATTCATAGGCGCTTTGTTGATCATTAACACGTAATATTGTTAATAATTTTGAGACGAAAAAAAAAAAAAAAAAAAAAAAAAAAAAAAAAAAAATGTTCCATTGGCCAGAATAATATCGCGAGTGTGAAATAAAAAATTTCCATTCACCTACTCGTGACGCCAATGATGATGATGATGATGATAATAATAATAATAATAATAAAAGTAGGACCACCTGCTAATCCCATGCAAACTATTAATCGTGGCAGAAGCGCTTATGATTCGGTGATTGAGAACAACCCACGAAATTTTACAAAGCTAGCGAGTAATTGTGACGTAGTTTTTTTTTTTTTTTTTTTTTTGAATACTGAAAATGATTGAAAAAAAAAAAAGAAAAAATTAGACAAAAAAAATTTAAGTCAACTTAGACCAATATTGAAATCCGGGAGTATGTATGTGGATTCTCATTACCTCCTCGGCGTTTTGATCCACCCACTATAAATGAGAAGAAGCAAACAAAAAAAAAAAAAATACGTCGTATTAGATTTTTGAGTTGAGAAAAAAAAAAATTATAGAAAAAATAAATTAAAAATTAAAAAACTGCATCGCTTCACGATTTTTAACCCGCACGAGGATGTGCTCAGTTGTTGAATAATAAAATAAATAATATTACAATATTCTAGAAAAATTTAAATTATCTACTAAAATTGTTTTTTTTTTTTTTTTTTTTGGTTTTTCACTACGAGAATTATTTTCTTTATTATTATTTGTTTCCTCCATAAAATTTACACAGATCAACTCGTTACCGAAGAGACGAACATCAACGCGTGGAAGAAGAATACGAAGTGGGGGAAAAAAAAAATAATAATAATAAAGTCCAGAATTAGATCGAGTTTCGCTGACTGAAGGGTCGTTATTTGTTAACTAATTGTTGAATTATTATTATTATTTCTAGGTGTAAATTCCAATTCTCTCTTGTATAGAAAGGAAATCGAAGACTTCAGTCCAGAATTATAGCGAGTCGACTGGGGTTAAAAGGTACCCCTGTGTACCGTAGCGAGGGCAAAAAAAGTACCGTTTTAGGGTTAACGCAATAACGATGCAAAAATCAGGACCGATTTTCATGTCTAATTCGTGACATGTGTGTGTGTGTGTTTGTATTTGACGACAATCGTCAATATCTCAGCAAAATCGTAAATACGTAGCACAAATTCTTTATGAGCTACAAAAGCATTATAATTTTTTAATTCTTTTTTCATTTTTTTGTTTTAATTATTTTTAATTTTAGTCAGAGAGCTTCAACAGTCAAAACACATAGACATCTGGATAGATTATTACATGAAAGCGTAACATTGAGATATATAAGAATGTATTGGCGCATAAACCAGAATGAATGCGCATCAGCGCATTAACGCGCGAGCTGTTTCCATCTTTACAGCCCTAAATCGCGATAATATAGATCTATAACATATATATATATATATATATATATATATATATATATATATATATATATATATATATATATATGTATATAATTATTATTATATTCATATATAATAATTATATGTATATATAATTATTTTGTATATATATGACTTGACCCGATTTCGTAGTCAACCTTCAGCCTTTAATTTTTTCAACAGCGAAATAATTTGAATTCATATGAAACATCTCTCAATTTTTTTCTTTTTTTTTTTAAACGGCCATCTTGCTTTTTTTAAATTTCTCTTAGAAATACGCTAAATGCGTTATGCATTGCAGTGTTGAGTATATATATATATATATGTTGGTTTGGCCAAAAAGTCATTGCATTTTTTTCCCGATAGATGGAGACACGCAAGTAATGAAAAAAAATTAAAACCGAAAAATTTATTGTAAACTTTGACAGATGAAAAAAATATTTAAAAAAAACAAAAGTGCACGATTATCGTCAACAATTGTTAATTTTTTTCATTTAAACGATAAATAATAATGCAATAACTTTTTCATCAATTCAATACATAATTCAGCCTCTCTCAATTGTGGAATGTTGGCTCAAAAAAAAAAAAAAACAAATTGACACAAAATGGCAATCGTTTAAATTGGCCGATTATTAGCCTCATTCGATCCTCTGCCATTTTTTTTTCCCATTTATAATAATTCAATGTTTAAATTTGTCCATCAGCCCTCTCGGTCGAGCGACAAATCGCCAATGATGATCAATCATCATCATCATTATTATTATCATTATTACACAATTTTATTCAGTTAATATAATATTCGGAATTATATTATATGATCCTCAGAAGTAATTATTAGTTATGATCTCTACCTTGGTGATTTTTTTCGGATCCTGCGTGCCTGTTTCTTGAATTTCAATCTTCTGATAAACATTTGGTGAGTTGAGCCAGCGCGATCTGTCGGTGCCTTTGCGACCGCCTTTCCACAGTCTGTGCGAGAATGGCAAAAATAAAGCAAAAACAAAAATGGATAAGAATTCAAAGTGATTGATATAAATTCTACATGATAATAAAAAATATTATTATTATCGCTAATAATAAATAAATAAATAATAATAATAATAATAATAATAATAATAATAATAAGGACGAACCCTTGTTTGTACAACTCTTCCTCCTCGAGCAGATAGCCCAACGACGAGACAGCAGGGGGTACTTCGACGTCATTGCGAGGACGGGGTGGTTCACCCTTGATCAACGGATGTCTGTATATGTACCCGGTGCGAAAACCCTAAAAAAAAAAAAAAAATGACGTTATTTATCACGGAAAATAAAAATAAAGTTATTTATCACGAAAAAAAGGGGAAAAAAAAAATGAACTTGTAATTATACTGACGGCATTATCGAGCATTCTCATGAGGGCCTCAAATTCGGTACCGCCGATTCTCCATCGTTTCTCGAGTTTATCAGCGAGCGGTGAAGGTTCAACGACGGCGCTCGACGAGACGGTGATCGTTTGAGGCGAAATCGGACCTTTCCGCGATGCCTCAAAAATCGTTTTTTTCGCCTCGTCGGAAATGAGAGTTAAATTTTCAAGTCCGACCGGCATTAATTTCAATTGCGTCTCACACGCGAGAACTGTATTGTAAACGTTGTAAAAAGCTTCCTCGACAGTTTCGCCGCAACAAAGTGCCCCGCGATTAGTCAAAAACATAACTTTGTTAACGGGCCCAAAATTGCGGGTAATTTTTTCTCTCTCTTCGGGCTCGAGTGCACTCTCGCCGATGTATTGGTGGCTGCTGACATCGCCAATTACTATGCTCTCTTGGCCAAGTGGAAGAAGGCCAGACTTTAAGGAGGATACCTGGCGAGATAAAAAATGGCGGGAAAATTTGAAAAAATTCCATTTTTTTTTTTTCAATTTAATTAATTTTGAAAAAAATGTAAATAATTTTGAAAAAAAAAAAAAAAACTCACGGCAGTGACGGTCGGCGTCGTAATGTGAATGACGCATTTTATATCCGGCCTGGCAGCGTGTATGGTCGATTGAAGTTGAAAACCCGTAACGTGAACGCCAAAATTTGTCGTTCCCTGTTCAACGACCGAGCCCTTCATGTCGACCTTGACGAGACTCGATGCGGTAACCTCGTGATACAAAAGTCCATAAGGATTGACGAGAAAATGTTCCTGATCCTGATTGAGACGGGCAGTTATTTGACCGCCAACGCCCTGTGTCCATCCGTAAAGATCCAAAAGACGAAAAACCGCTGCGAGCTTGCAGCGTAATAATTTTTCGCCCTTTGCATAGCCCATACTCTCGACACCTCGGATATCATTTATAGGCACGACGCAATTTGAATCTGGAAAAAAAATAATATATTTTGGTTAAAAAAAAAAATCGATTTTTTTTTTTAATTTTTAAATTTATTAATTTATTTAAAATTGAACAAACTTTTGAACACGTTGGCGTTGAAACGGGCACCTTGGGCGCCCATCATTTCCGAAATTTGTTGCAAAAGCCCAGAAGGCCCAGAGCCATCTTTCATCTGAGTCTCGATTATACGCTCGAGCTCCTCGCGAAACAATCTCGAGTTCATCATCATCTCGACTCTCTTCCTTCGTTCCATCTCTCTCATGTCCTGTTGACAAATAATTTGATGATGGAATTGGGGAATTTTTTTTTTATTCAAAAAACAATATGGCGGACACGATTTTTTTTAAATTAAAAAACAATATGGTGGACACCATTTTTTTAAAAATTAAAAAACAATATGGCGGACACGATTTTTTTTTTTAAATTAAAAAACAATATGGCGGACACGCTTTTTTTAAAATTAAAAAACAATATGGTGGACACGATTTTTTTTTAATTAAAAAACAATATGGCGCACGATTTTTTTTAAATTAAAAAACAATATGGCGGACACGATAAGTAATGAATTTTTTGTCCAACTCACAGCGTCGATATCGGCTGGCCTCATTTTACTCTTCTCCTCCTCCGTCAGGCCGTCCATCACTCCGTTTGTGTGTGGCGGCTCTGTGTGCTCCTGTTGACTCGTGTCTGCCATCCTCGCGAGGCTCTGTCAGCTGACGCGCGACCACTGTCAAAAGAGAAAATTCAAAATATGAGAAAAAAAAATTTTGTAAAAAATTTGAGAGGCAAATGAACGAGATTTTGGGTGAATAATTTTTCTATTTATTTATTGGAGGAAAATATTCGTCGTGCGATATAAATCTATAATTGATCTAAAATTTGGTGAATTATTTTTCTATTTATTTATTGGAGGAAAAAATTCGTCGTGCGATATAAATTTATAATTGATCTAAAATTTGGTGAATTATTTTTCAATTTATTTATTGGAGGTAAAAATTCGTCGTGCGATATAAATTTATAATTGGTCTATAATTTGGTGAATTATTTTTCTATTTATTTATTGGACGAAAAAATTTTGGGCATTTCGTTTGAGATTAAATCGATATATTTTTCGTCTTTAATTTCACCAGGGCAAAATTTTTGTCAAGTTTCCAATTCATTGAGGCGGAAAAAGATTCGTTTATAGACTATCGCGTGATAGGACGAAATAAAAATAAAAGAAAAACAGTCGCTCGCGCAACTTTTCCGTTTCTCTTTATCATGTTGAACGAACGATATCACCGCGTTCGTATTATTTCTTCGAGCAATCTCGCCTGTGCGAGAAAACCAATGAAGCAGAATCTCGTGATAATTGAAGTTGATCGTTGCACGTGTATCCGATTTACCACGCCCAAACTTTTGATAACATTTTTTTTTCTTTTCTCGCTCACAATAAATAAAATAAATAGCGTTTGATTTTTTTTTATTTTTTTTTATCGGCAAGACTTGGCGAGTTTTAGCTGTGTCGTAAAAGGAGGGTCAAGTGGCACAAATGACCTTAGTCATTGAGGTTGAAAAAGAAGCTACTAAATGTGACGAGGAACACGGTAGATGCTGCTCTATGTGGCACCGTCTAACATACCAGCAGCATTCACCGATTATATTAGCCGCGTGTACGTTTGTCTGAGGGGAGGGGAGGGGGGGGGGGGGGGGGAGAGAGAGAGAGAGAGAGAGAGAGAGAGAGAGAGAGAGAGAGAGAGCAAAAAAGGAAAGAGAGCGAGAAGAAAAGGTTGCAGTGTATCGTAAACATGAGATGAGGTCACCGTTTGGGCATAAATGACCTTAGTCAGATTGAGTCTCAAAAAAAAATGAGGGTGCTAAATGACAAGGAACACGGGAGATGCTGCTCTATGTGGCACCGTCTAACGTACCAAGCAGCATACACCGATTGTATTAGCCGCGTGTGTGTGTGTTTTGGGTGGGGGAAGAGAAGAGGATGGAGGGGGGGGGGGGGGGGGAAGTTGCAATGTATCGTAAAGATGAGATGAGGTCAGCGACGTAATCTCCGTTGCGAGCACGGCAAACTCGCGAGTATATTTCGTATCGTGCACAGTTGAGCCCATTTTAAGTCTCTCTCTCTCTCTCTCTCTCTCTCATTCGCTATCAAAAATTAAAAATTAATTTAAAAAAAATTAATTACACATTACAAATGAATAAATTTTTCACACAATTATTATCGCCTAATATTTTGATCCCGTAGTTGAAAAACAAATTTGTCAAGAGTGAAAGTAAAAAAATAAATAAAAAATGGGCGTTGGCAAGATCGATTGGAGAGATTTTACTACGCGTTATTATTATTGTTATACAGCTCGATCAATAGTCAGCCAGCTTGGAATATTTCGACAAGACGATTCTCACCCATGACTCATCGATACTTTGGGCCTCCCCACCCCACGGCGCCCATTAAGTCCCCAGTTAATCCATCGCGTCGAAATAATTGCTCGTTTGTTTGTCTGTCTCAGTGGCAGACAGGCTAACGGTTTTATTGCGTGCCTATCATCTCGATACCGTTGATAATTTTTTTTTTAATTTTTATTCTTTATTTTCATTTATTTATATTTATTTATATTTATTTATATTTATTTATATTTATTTATATTTATTTATATTTATTTATATTTATTTATTTTCATTTATTTTCATTTATTTTCATTTATTTTTTTTTTATTTTTATTTTTTTTTTTCTATTTCGTCACTATCGATTGAACGCCACGAATGCACGCGGAGGATTAGGCGGTGGAGAAAATATAAAATAAAATATTTTACGATTGGGTGCGGCGAGAACGCGGTGTTCACTGATGATGGGCAAAAGGTGGTTTAATCGTCGAAGCATGTGTGTGTGTGTGTGATTAACCCGAATTCGTCACTTCCTCGATCGAGAGGCAACTCTTCCGCTTCTCGACTGACCAAATGACAACGATCCCCTGATGCGCGTTTCCACCGACATGGTTTACGCCTGGGTCAATTATTATTATCATTATCATTATCATTATTATTATTATTATTATTTTAACGCTCATTTCCAACGACACGGTTTAAGCCTGGTTCATTTTTTTTTACGTAGGGTAACCAGATTTTAACCTGGGAGTAACGTGGGAGAAAATGGGCCCGAGTCCGTTTACCCTGCTATTAACCCTTTAAGGCCCAAAAGATCCTTTTCTCGATGAAAAATATTTACTTTTGTCGTAAATTTTGGGTAAAAGTTGTCAAAGGGGCTAAAAAGGAACTCGGAAGTTTCGGGCCCTAGATAAATAGATTACTGATTTTTCCCAAGGCCCAAAATTTCGGTGTCCCTAAATTTCGAGCAAAAATTCTCAAAAGGGCTAAAAAGGAACTCGGAAGCCCTAGATAAATCGATTACTGTTTTTTTCGGGGCCTCAAATTTTGTGGGCCCAAAATTTTTTGGGCCTTAACGGGGCCTGACGGGGAAAAATGAGAAAAGGGGGGCCTCAATTTTCGAGAAAAAAAAAAGGCGAATAAGGCCCATTTCCGTTAACGTTAATTGGAGCTTAAACTCTGTTTAAACTCTGTTTAAACTGTCTCAAAACTAAATTGAAAAAAAGAAGAGAAAAAAAAATTAATTAAATAATGCTTAAAGCACTTTGGTGGAAAGGGGCGTGAGTGAATCAAAAGTACTACAGTCAATCTGTCTCGAGTCTCGTGTTAGCCGGCGTCAGTGGGTCCGGGACACATATTGATCGAGCCGGAGCTCTGTGCGAGAACCCGCGCGCGCCTTGCGCCTTGCGTGTGTATTACTCTCGCAATACGAGAGCTTCGAGTCTCTCTTTCTCTTTCTCTCTTTCTTTCTTTCTTCCTCTCTCCCCTTCTCTTTCTCTTTCTCTCTTTCTCCTTCTCTTTCTCTCCTTCTCCTTCTCTTTCTGTCTCTCCTTCTCCTTCTCTTTCTCTTTCTCTTTCTGTCTTTCCTTCTCTCTCTCTCTCTCTCTCTCTCTCCTTCTCTCTGCGAATGGCTCACGTGCAGTCGCTCCCGGGACATTTGTGGCCAACTCGTAAATCCCCTCGATCTTTTTTATTTGGGGAAAAATAATTTCAAAGAAAAAAATATATAAAATAGGATGGACAGGCCTCGAAACATCGTGTAAGAACGTTGATAGGGACATTTACCTTGATCCACTGACCCTGCAGAACTAGAGAAAGAAGCAGAGCTCACCCTCTCCTCCTTCTCCTCCTTCTACTCGACCTCAACTTCCGGCTGTACTCGAAACCTTCGGACCCGCGACTCGCTTGGAGAGTACGAGCTCTCTCCCTCTTTCTTTCTCTCTATCTCTGTCTCTCTCTCTCCCTCTTTCTCTCTGTCTCCCCCCTCTCTCTCCCACTCTAAAATCAATGACATATGGAGACGATTTCGTCAAAAAATACATCGAGCAACATTTCTTCATTACTGATAATATCTCATGTAGATTTTCTTATTTTACAAAATGTCGAGCCGCCATTTTGTTTTTGTTCGAAAAAAAATAATGTCAAACATCACGTGATTTTTCCCGTGTATATTTTTGAATGACGAATCAATATTTATAATTGATCCGCCATTTTAATTTTCTTTTCACTCAAATGTCCCTTCAATTTTTTAGAAATGAACAAAAATTTAATCCACATTTTACTCCCGGACTAACCTCACTTTTATCGTATTTCAAAATTTAAACGTTCATTCAAATTTCTTAGGTAAAATTGCCTGCAAATTGGAGGATAGAAGTACAAAATATCTGACAGTCAAATTTAACGTAAAAGTGAAAGAAGAAGCTCTTAAACACGATATAAAATGGGGTTAGACCAATGATAAATTATGAATAATATTTATCGATCTTTTCATACGATAATTAACGGTAATTTTTGGTACGAATTTTCGAACGTTTTTGTTTGCCTTGGACGAAGCAGCAAACGTGGTAATAATTAAGCCTGGTCACGTGACCAGGGGGAATAAACAACAACGAGATAGGATAAATAATTTACACAATAAGGGTGTCGGGATGCTTCCGTTAATTAGCCTTCCGCGTAGGAAATGAAATACACCGATAATCTGTTCATTCAACGACAGTGGCCATTTTGTTACATAATTTGGCCTTGAACGTTTATTCAAACACGGCGTGCATCATCTACTATAAGAGTAGATGATGCACGCCTGATAGCTACATATATACGTATAATAATAATAATGCAGAAATATATATATATATATATATATACGCGAGATTTTTCGCGCACGCTTTCTCGTCTTCGAATTGATAGCAAGAGAGTGAAAGCTTTGAACCCGAGTAACGTCGAGTCTCATTTGAAAATGGTTACTCGAAAAATGTCGGCGTCGGTTTTACGATGACTCCTGAGTTTGTGTGAAAGGTCACGAGAGGGGAAAAAAGAAGGGCCGGATCAGAGTAGGTCACATTTTTCCTTCGAATATTTAGTTTTGTTGTTGGATTGTTGTTGGATAAATGAGATAATGAAAGTTTGATTGAAATAATCCATGAATTATATTTAATTTATCTCGTACGATTGTGATATTTGATGAAAAAAAAATGTTCGGACTGGGAATAAAAAAAAATGTATGAGAGAAGCGACTGTATAGGGACAATACATATCTCATGGGCGAACCCGCTATACGGGGACTGACGTCATGCTTAAACATAGAGATTGCCTGTCTGGCGTATCAACACGATATTATTATGATGCAGAGAGAACGCTTCCAGCTCGTGGACGATTCTCATCGCGGCTCGTTTCGATTTTCTCGAGTTGATGAAAAATTTCTATTTATTTGAAAATAACCGAAATATTAAAGTGTAGATTGGCGCGCCTTACAAATTATGCCGGTAGGGAGAGGCAGTGGTCGAAGTAAAAAAAAAAAAAACATGGCGGCAGACTAAAATAACGATAATTGAAAATTATCACGTAAAAAATAATATTGATCAATGGGATTGGAGAAAGAAAAAGTCAACGGTTAGGATTAAATTTAGCTGTGGAAAGTTTTTAATCTTTCGATCGAGTGAAAATAAATTTTTCGTATATTTGTCCAAACGTTAAATAGATAAGATCGCGATTAAGGGCGTGTGTGTGTGTACACAGTAAGAGTGTGTATGACTTGACACACCCCTGTACGGCTTGCCAACTTGACGTAAGAGCGCATTTTCCAATCAGTAATTCTCTATGAGCCAACTAGCCCACTCTTCGAAGCTTTCTTAGTGGCGATATATATATATATATATATATGTCATTTAGTATTTAGAGGCAGCAGCGCCTCTGCAGTTCTCGTCGTCGGGCAAATTGTTGCTCGATTTACTAATCTACTATCATTAGTAACTACTATGTGCCCAATTTCCTTGTGGCATAGTAATTATTGGGAAATAATAAAATAAAAAAAAGAACGATAAAAGCCGCCCAAGAAAAAGCTCACCTGTAGTCGTAGACAGTTGGAATGAGTTTTGTAGTTATGCAGGTAGAATGGGGATGATGGGGAAGTAAATATAACGTTTCCTCCTCGTCGTTGTCGTTGTCGCTGCCGTTGCCGTCGCCCTCGACAAAACGTTGAACCAGGTAGGGTAGGGTTGCGCGAGTATCGCCCGAGAATGGACGTTACGCTTGGCGAACAGCCTCCCCCGTCTCTTTCTCGTGCTATCTCTCTCTCTCTCTCGTAGTCTCACCGACTCCTCGATTCACCCGACACCACACCAAACATACAGAGCACCACTAGTTAATATCGCACTTGATTCCCGTCGGCTCTCATCGGCCAACTAACCACACGCACCGCGCACGCACACTTCTTTTTTTTTTTTTCCTCTCTGCTAGCTGTAAAAGCGCAACCAGTGACGCTGGTGACGCTTTGCCCGCTTTCCTCGAGCAACTGATGCGATACGCCAACTCACAAACTGTCAACGTTCCTCGTCGCTTTGTCACACACACACAGACGCGCGCGCATATACACAGAAGTTTTGGGCACGCGCGACTCTTCTTCACCGAGAAACAAGCCGATCAAAAATTCTTCTTTTTCATCAAAATTACAACTAAAGATCTCTTTATTTTTCAACTCTAAGACCACCAATAGTCTGATCGTAGATGTGAGCTGTCTAATTTTTTTACGTTCGCTTGATTATTATCTTTTTTACTCATTTGTGACAAGAACAAAGTCGACCATTAATGCGCGCGCGCGCTCCGTATCATCAAACTACATGTATACACTAATGCCTTCAGGGTGATACTATTTGGCTAACAGTAAAGTAAACTTCGTCACACTTTCTAGAGCACTCTCCCACCACGCGGCGGTGAAACGTCGAACTAGATGCGAGAGAGCGGCAGGAGGGGGAGAAACTCTCGAGATACAAGCGCTCCACGTGGTGTAAATCGGAACTATGATGAGCGCGGCGACTCCAGCGGATTGCTCCATCTAGCGTGCAAAGTTTCAACGCATCAAAGAAACTGTCTTATCGACTGATGATAAAATCATAATAATAAACTATCGCGCATAATTCAAACGCGATTTTTTTTTTAAATAAGCTGCAATTGAATTAACTAAATTTATATCTTTATCGTATGATATTCGTAATTGCTCAATATTATTCTATACTATATATGATGAATGTTATCGTCTATTTATCTGTCTCGCAACACTGCTTGTCCTCCTTATTGATTATTATGCTGATGCGTGTCGATCTGACAGAGAAAATAATTGCTGTTTGTGCATTATTCGCGAGCGAGGCAGATTTATTTTTCAATTCAGCGTCTCTATGAGTGTTTCGGACAAATAAATATCGACACTCATGGCTTGACGACCATGCGTATCCCCTCCCCAGTCTCTCATCCCCTATCTCTTTTGCTCTCACTCTCCGCGACTCAAACAATACGATAGATAATCGCAAATACTCGTGAAGTGTTTCGTAAGATATTATTGAGCTTCGTTGACCCTCATCGGAATATTAGTAGCTCGTTCGATGACGCAGAGCAGAGCAAACATCGAAATAAGCGGCGCGAGGGGTACTGATAATAATAATAATAATAATAATATAATCAATTGACGAATTAATTTGATATTTGTATATAGAACTTTCTGGACAAAAATATAGCTATATGTGCAAATATTTAAAGATTTTTTTTTCTTCTTCAAGTATTGGCAAAGATATTTGAAGCAAATATAAGGAAGATAAAATTGAGTCAAGCTCTTTTAATGATAAAAAAAAAACATTATATATAAATAATCGACTGAATCGATCAAATATATCGGCCCGCGGGCGTCTCCTCGCCGCGATCGCGTTATATATCTATTAATCCTCCATGAAGATTTACCCCCATTCGTTGCTTAACATACGATAGCAGACACGAAAGTTTTTCGATTCTCATTAAAACTTATGTAACATATAGACTGTAGAATGTCCATTTGGATCAGTTGGCTTTCGGCTGCAAGCAACAGCGCGGCAGGGCATTAAGTATATAAAAAAAAAAGAACGATTCGTGTGTTGCGCGTAGTGCGCGGACTCGACGATTGGGGCGCTGCTAAACTCGTTTATCAAGTGGAAGGCAACAGAGTTGGCGGCAATCGAACCGATTTCCCGATCTTTGCACGCGCGGCATTCCATCACGAGACTTGCCCGGGATTGCAGCTCTGATTATTTTGATCGATACCATTGAGTTCCCATAGACAAAAATAATTTATATATATATATATATATCGTGAATACAAAATTACTTTTTTTTTTTTTCAAAATGAATTCTTTGAGATCGTCTCTCGGTAAAGTGAGTATTGCAAAATAATATATCGGGTTATTAATAATTGAATATTATTATTACGCGTATATTTAGTGAATGCTCGATATATATATATATATATGTATACACTTGTACACGTATTCAATCTTCTCTGACTATCCAGAGTACAATTTACTCTGGATAGTCAGTCTGGATATATATATGTATACATATACTTGTACACGTATTCAATATTTTCTGACTATCTAGAGTTTGACCTTCATGAGGACAAAACACATTTTCGTGTTCTGCTCAAAGACGTAAATCCACACACGCACACCTGTTGATCCATAAAAGCTACGAAAAATATAATTTATAATTCACATGTGGAAAGATTTTCATTTTTTTTTTTTTTTTTGCATTTTTATTGTAAATACTTTTTGGGGCGAAAAATAAGAATTCAGAAATGATGAGAGTTGAGTCAAGAATTATAATGAAGGATCACGAGACTTCGTAATAATTTATAATAATTTTTTTTTTTCAACTTTGAAATGTGACACGCAATAGTGGAAAGAAACTGCTCGTTGTTGGTATAGGATAAACTTGTATATAAAAAAAATTACTTTTTTGACAAAAATTAATATTGCAAAAAAATGAAAAAATTATATATATAGAAAAAAATCCATATCGAATATATGTATATGATAACCTATATATAAAAAAAATACTTTTTTGACAAAAATTAATATTGCAAAAAATGAAAAATTAAAAAATTGTATATATATATATTATATATTATATATAAAAATTATATATATATATATATATATATATATGTATGTATATTCACACAAAAATACATTCACATATGCGCGGATAGACATGTCCATATGTGAGGAATAAAAATTTGATAAAAATACACACAAAGACACGCGATTGGATTATAAATGCGGATTATCACGCACGATAATTACACACGCGATAATATTACAATGCGAGAATATAATTAAGAGGAAAAAAAAAAAAAAGAAAAAAATACGTTATACCGTTCCAGATCCCACACAAGCTGATAATAAATGCAAATAGAGAACTCCACGTGGGCGCTGCCGTATCGAATCTTCATGGCGGTCCCGGACCTTTGACCCAATTTACAGACGATGAAATTATGATGAAGGAAACTGGTAGGATTAACGATATTTATCCAAATTTTATCCTCTCATAATAATTGCAAAGCAAAAAAAATTAATTATTCAATTTTTATCATTTTTTTCACGGAACAATAAAAAAAATAAAAAACATATAAAAAAAAGTTGCCAAACTGGCAAAAGAGGAAATAACGCCGCTCGTACGAAAAATGGAGAAGGAAGGAAAAATTGCTACATCAGTACTGAAAATGTTATTCGATAATGGGGTATGAGCAGATTTGATTAATTTGATAAAATGATAAATGAAATAATGGCGATTGATAAATTCTGATTGTGCTGATATAATCACGTGGTATAGATATGCATATATATCAATTTTATATACATATATATTTTATATATATATATATATATATAAAATATAAAAATATAAAATATAAAATATATATAAATAATAATAAATATATAATAAATAATATATAATTTCAACACAGCTGATGGGCATCGAGATTCCGGAAGATTATGGCGGTACCGGAAGTAACTTTATGACAACGATTCTCACGGTGGAGGAAGTTGCAAAGGTCGATGGTGCAATTGCCGCCCTCGTTGACATTCACAATACCCTCGTTAATTCATTAATAATTAAAGTAGCAACTAAAGAGCAGAAGGAAAAGTTTTTACCAAAACTCGCTCAAAATTATGTGAGTTGAAGAGATTTTTTTTTTTTTTCAAATTATTAAAAAAAAAAAAAAAAAAAACGAAAATTTTCATTCTGAAATTACTCGCAGCCCGGAAGTTTTTGTCTCACCGAGCCTGGCGCTGGTTCAGACGCTTTTTCGCTAAAAACCGAGGCGAAAAAAGATGGCTCTGACTATATAATAAATGGGACTAAAATGTGGATTTCGAATTCAGACATTGCCGGTCTCTTTTTAGTTTTTGCCAATGCAAATCCCTCAGCGGTGAGTGCAAAAAAAAATATATATATATATATTCATATTTTTGGAGGATAAAAAAAAGTAAAAATGGCCGATGGCAAGATGAAGAATTAAAAAAAAAAAAATGTAGAATTTTTTAAAAAATTAAAAATTAAAAAAAAAATTTTTTTAAAATTCAAAATTCAAAACAAAAAAAAAAAAAAATATGAAAAATTCAAAAAAAAAAAAAAAAAAAAAAAAACAAAAAATTAATAAGTACAAAAAAAAAACAGGGTTATCGAGGAATCACGACATTCTTGGTCGAGAGAGACACACCAGGATTGACCGTCGCCAAGCCAGAAGATAAATTGGGTATCAAAGCATCCGGGACGTGTATGGTCCATTTTGATAATGTCAGGGTAAGTCATGAGAAACAGGTAAAAAGATAGGGAGGAGGGATAGAGAGATAGAGTGATGAGAGAGGAGGTGGAGGGGGGGGGGGCAAAAAGAGGAGAGAGGGAGAGAGAGAAAACAAGGGAGAAAGAGAGAAAAGGAGGGGGAGAGAGAGAAAAGAAGGGGGAGAGGGGGAGAAAGAGGGAGAAAGAGAGAAAAGGAGGAAGAAAGAGAGAAAAGGAGGGAGAAAGAGAGAAAAGAAGGAAGAAAGAGAGAAAAGGAGGGGGAGAGAGGGTGAAAGAGAGAAAAGAAGGAAGAAAGAGAGAAAAGGAGGGAGAAAAAGAGAAAAGGAGGGGGAGAGAGGGAGAAAAGGGGGGAGAAAGAGAGAAAAGGAGGGAGAGAAAGAGAAAAGGAGGGGGAGAGAGAGAAAATAAGGGGGGGGAGAGGGAAAAGAAGGGGGAGAAAGAGAGAAAAGAAGGAAGAGAGAGAGAAAAGGAGGGGGAGAGAGGGAGAAAGAGAGAAAAGAAGGAAGAGAAAGAGAAAAGGAGGGGGAGAGAGGGAGAAAGAGAGAAAAGAAGGGGGAGAGAGAGAGAAAATAAGGGGGAGAGAGAGAGGGAGAGGAGAAAATAACGGAAAGAGAAAATTAATTTATTGAAATTAATAATTCACGTTTAAGGTTCCCGAGAGCAACATACTCGGTGAATTCGGCCATGGGTACAAGTACGCCGCGGGATTCTTAAACGAAGGAAGAATTGGAATTGGTGCTCAAATGATTGGAATCGCTCAAGGTTGCCTTGATGCAACGATACCATATACCCTCGAGCGAAAACAATTTGGCCAGGACATTTTTTCCTTTCAGGTCATTATCAAACGTTCCGACAATATATATATATATATATTTTGTGGGAAAAGAATAATAATAATAATAATAATAATAATAATAATAATAATAATAATAATAATAATAATCATAATTGATAAATAAATGATTTTATATATATATATAATCAATTATTCATCAAATATTATTATTTTTACAGTCGATGCAGCATCAAATAGCTCAAGTGGCAACCGATCTCGAGTGTGCCAGATTACTCGTTTACAATGCAGCAAGAATGGTCGAAGCTAAACAAGATTTTATGCAAGCAGCGGCAATGGCCAAACTCGTCGCTTCAGGTAAAATATTAAAATTTATTATTTTTAGTAATTTGCTATTTTTAGTAATTTATTATTTATAGTAATTTATTATTTGTAGTAATTTACTATTTATAGTAATTTATTATTTTTAGTAATTTATTATTTTTAGTAATTTATTATTTTTAGTAATTTATTATTTTTAGTAATTTATTATTTGTAGTAATTTACTATTTATAGTAATTTACTATTTGTAGTAATTTACTATTTATAGTAATTTATTATTTATAGTAATTTGCTATTTATAGTAATTTGCTATTTTTAGTAATCTACTATTTTTAGTAATTTATTATTTGTAGTAATTTACTATTTGTAGTAATTTGCTATTTATAGTAATTTACTATTTGTAGTAATTTATTATTTATAGTAATTTGCTATTTTTAGTCATTTACTATTTATAGTAAATAGTAAATAATAAATAATATAATGACGAGAAAAATGGGAATTCGGCAGAAACTGCTCTGAAGGTGACCTCAAAGTGCATAGACTTTATGGGCGGAGTTGGATTCACGACGGACTTTCCACAAGAAAAATACTTCAGAGATTGCAAAATTGGGACAATTTACGAGGGAACGAGCAATATGCAACTGTCAACAATCGCAAAATGTATTCGCAAGGCATATTCATCGTGAAATTTTAAAATTTTTACATCCCTGATTTTAATCCATTTTTTTTTGTTTTATAATTCAAACAATGCATGATGAATTTTTTTATAATTACTTTTATTAACGTGACTCGCGTTTGGAAAACGTAAATAAATAATCGAGTCGTAATTTTCATATTTTTTCTTTTTATTATTATTATCATTTTGAGAATTTATTTGGAGGAAAAATTATTTTGGATCGTGGGGAAGCTTAAAACCTACAATATCGGCAGTTTCTCTGATGCTTCTTTCACCTGCACCAGCGTATTCTCGTCGAATACGATTTTGTAATCTTAGCGAGCTGAGATAACAATTATAAGTTTCTGCCAGATGTTTGAGCTCCTCGCGAGCTTTGCACATAACCTCTGAGGTATCTTTGTGGAGGTTTCCTTGTTCAATTATATAACGAATCATGATATTATCCTTTGTTGAATTTTTATCACTCGAAATTCTTCGTATTTCTCGTACGAGAGATCGAATTAATTTCACGTTATCCTTCATTTTGTTAATTATTTCCTTCGTTCCGTAAGATTTTATTTATTTCTAACAAATTCACAGCTTTGAAAATGATAAATGGGCACTTCGTGGCTATCCCAATGGTCGATGGGAACTCGAGAAAGATTTTCACGTGGAAAAATGTGTATCGAGCTACCGTTAAAAACTTGCTCGTACTCAAATGTATTTTTTAATCGAATTTCCGTTGTGTACGGATAAACTTTTGCTATATAATTTGTCGATTTTTCAATATCTCTCGTTGTCAATGTCGAATCAACGAGCTCGCCAAAGCTGTTTGACAAAATAATGCAATTTTCCAAATTTTTAGCTTTCCAATTGGCATAAATAAAATTATTCGTCAATTGATACGGGCAATGCGGCATATAAATGAGACTAGTGGCGCTGCTGTCGCTGATTTTCCGTTTGCCTTCCTCGTTACTCTCGATCGTTTTGATACCAAATTTTTTCAATATCTCAATCTCACGATGGAAAAATAAAGGATCGTAAACTTTAACGTTGCATCGATAGTGCGATTTGATTACAATAATGGCGGCTAATTGATATTTCGAAACTCTCGACTGTGATAAATTGCCCAAACCGTAGCATATAATTTCGGCGAGTTCGGAAGATTTTAATAATCTCAGAGCTTCGTCCAGTCCGTTCAACAAGATATTTTTGTAGTCGGAATCCTCGATGAGTCGAACAGCTGTTTCGACCCCCCTGGAACAATCGACTCGGTCATTTTTTTCTCTCGCCTCTTCTCATTCCCACAAACATGCCAATTGTTATAGATTCTATTTATTTACTTATTGTTATTATTGCGGATTATCGATGAGAAAAAAATTGCGCTTTATTAATATAATTACAAGAAATTTTATTATTCCGTTTCGTGTAATATTCAAAAAAACATGGAAAATATTCGACAAACATGCAATAAGGAAGCCCTCAGTCTCAGTTTAATTGTATTCAAGAGGCAATTAATATATATTATAATATATAATATATATTTTATTGATTTTTTATGAATATATATGTGGATAGAGATAAATTTTCATAAAGTTTTATATTTGTCGATCGAAATTTATAAAAAAAAATATATATATACGTATAATTTTTAGTGGCATTATTTTTACCGACAAACTCGTTCAACATCGATTTGGGGTTCTTCTTGTGTTTCTTCTTTCCCGGCTTCCGGCAATCTGCGCACTAGCCGCGGCAACCTAGTTGATTTTCTACGTCGAGTTACAACTTTAAACTCATCTAATCCGGACATTTTACTTTTTCAACGCTGCCAACTACTTTATTGATCAATTTATATATATATATGTATGATATTGTATACGATTATTTACCTGCCCTGTGATATTTAATGACTCGAAGATATATCGATAGATCTGCGTATACCGAAACTACGATAAATATCGACAAAAGAGCCAACAAGCTAATTTTTCTTAATAACACGAGAGAGATGCAGAAGCATCTGCAGCAAGGTCAATTGCGGGCTCGTCTGCTCAACCGAGAGAAAAATATAAGAGAGCCAGCCGTAGAGCCTGTTTAAGCTCCACAGAGCCCGCCACGCACGAAATTTTGTGCCCTTGGGGATGGAGTGGCATGGGATAACAACAGCATGTTGTTTTACCGACCTGAATTTACATGCAACAATAGAGTGTCCTGGTTCGAGTTCACATTGATGAAAACATATTTTATTTCAACTGTTGGCTTGTACTCAATTTTCTCAACTCCTTTCATAGGAAAAGAGCTGATGATTGGAATAAACAAAAAATTACAAGCTCTGCAATACTCCTGAGACTCAAACAATATTATTGATTCGAACTAATACTATTGATAAGACGAGAAGCTGGATTAAAATTGAAAATTAATTATCGCAAAGTCGTCCATGTGGTTCTGAAAAGAACCGTTGCGAGAATCGTTCAGTCATTATAAATTAATACGAAGATCGTCATATGTTGATAAACAGCTCTAAAAACAGCTATTGCGAGAATTGCTCCACGTTATTGGAAATAAAGAGCGAATATACGTCATAAGCAGCTCTGAAAAGAGCTGTGCTGCAGCCTCAAGTCTTGAAAAAGTCGTGAGGAGATGTGACAAGGAATTGGAAGAGATAACTGTCCTCTATGTCGTTGGCTATAGTTGACTGTCCCCCGAAGAATCCCAGGAACAAATGACTCTGTAGCTCTGCCAGCCTCACTTATATACAAGCAAAAAACAATACTCATCCCCACCCGCTCGCCACGCGCCAATCACAAGCGTGCCCACTGCCGGGCCAATCAGGACACGCAGAGTGAGTGAGAACGCGCGACCGTCGGCGCAGGTGGTCAGCCCCCACTCTTCCCACTGCCATTCATACCAAGCGGGTAAAGGCGCCGTGTTCGCGCTCGCGCTGTTCAGTCACGTCGCAACTTTTGTACGGTGTGGGCATGCGTCCGGTTGTTGCCGCGATTTAGTGTAACCTCAAATAATATTCGTGTACTTTTTTGCAAATAATTTTCATTCCGTCTTATCAATAATAAAAAATAATCTTTGACACTTGTTGCGTTTAATCTCAAATAATGCGGTGATACGATTTTTTTGTTCGTGTTTGTAAAATCTTAACAAACAATTAACGCGGATTTGTTTACAAAGAGTGAAATTTGTGTCATTTTTTTTTTAAATGATAGTAAATTGTGAACATTGTTCGGTGTCGTGAATATTAATTTTTGTAAAATTTTCATAAAAACTGTCAACGCGAATTTATTTATAAAAAGTGAAATATTCGTCTCAAATTTTGCAACAATGACAGTGCGATGCAGTAACAGTGAATTTTTCGATAAGTTCGCTGTGGATTAACATTTTCATCTATCCCTGACTTGGCAGTTATTTTGACACTGTAAGTTTTTATTTTATTTTCAATTATCGTCCAAATTTTTTTTGTTCTCATTTGGCATTATGAAATTTTTCCTCGATTGGCATACAATTTTTTGCTTCCATTTCTCCACCTGTCACCTACGACAGTTTGTATTATAAAACTTGTGCGATTCACATCCTGAATACTATGAGCGTTTTTACATTGATTTTTCGGTTTAAGTCGAGCAATTACTATTGTTAATAATTATGCGTACATTATCGTATAAAATTGAACTTCTAATTATAAATATATATATATATATATTTAATATTCCTTATACATTGATACATTTAATATGTATTTTTGTGTCTTAATTATATTTTTTTAAATAATTCATACGAAACAGAACTGCAACACAAACATAACAGAAAATTATGCTCTCGCTCTCTCTCTCTCTTTTTCTCGCTTCATTTTTTATTAAAAAAAATTAAAATCTCGCGTGGCGATTATATTCATACTTTACGTAGGTCGCCTTTGGGGTGGGATATATATATATATGTGTGTTATTTCAACTTATCGGACAGATGAAAAAAGAATAGACAAGATTCAGTATTTCAGTTTTAATTATTTTGGTATGAAAATTTTATGATTTTACTTAGAATTAAAATCATAAAAATTATGAGTTTTGAATAATTTTCATGGAGTTTATTTTCTGTAGCAGCAGTATAGACAGTAAAAGTTACCGGTAAAATTACCTAGAAGATTGAACACAGCCACGAGTATATATATATATAGTTCCACTTTCCTTGTTCAATATTTCATTCCGGACGCATCCATCGCTCGTGTAGTCTGCTTTAGCCCAGTCGGGTCAGTCTAACCTCACTCAGCACGTCCGCTCGTCCCTCTCACGTCCTCCGTACAATCTCGTCGTGAGTGAGAGAGAGAGAGAGAGAGGGAGTGAGAAAATGCAATATATTTGCGGGTTGCGAAAGTTTTCTTAATTAAGAAAGTACGAAAAGCTTTTGTCTGAGATTTAAGTAGTGACGGAAATTGCGTAAAAAAACCAAAAAGAAGAAGAATTAAGCTCGAAAAGTAGAGCGACACAAGTCGATCAAAGTCGCGATATATCGGCTTTTTGCCGATAAAGACAAAATTTTGAGGTTATGGCCAAATATTTGGCGCAGATAATCGTGCTCGGTACGCAAGTGATCGGGCGAGCTTTTGCCCGTGCATTGCGCCAAGAAATTGCAGCGAGCCAGGAAGCTGCACGGCGTGGCGGTGGCGGAGCTCAGGGTGCTCAGCGTGCAGCTGCAAACGCTAAAAGTGGCCTGTCAATCGAGGAAGCTTTGCGTATCATCAATGCCGAGAGACCCGATCAAAAGGATATCATTGAGAAAAATTACAAATATCTCATGGAAGCCAATGACAGATCAAAGGGTGGATCTTTTTATTTACAATCGAAAGTTGTACGTGCCAAAGAAAGGATCGATGAAGAAAATGAAAATCTTAAGGAAGAAACGCTACCACCTCGTGAACCTCCCAGCTCCTCTGCGGCATCTCCAAGAACAGCACAAACGTAGTATTGTATAGTATCATTTCCCCCCCCCCCCCCTTCTTTCTCCATCTCTCTTTCTCTCCGTTCTTACCCTCCCTATCTATCTATCTATCTATCTATATATATATAAATCCGATTGTTTAGTCCAACTCAGACCGATTGAAAAACTGATGTAAATATTATAAATATAAATACTATAGTGTCACTGTAAAATCTCATCTCTGTAGCACATAAGATATGAAAAAGTAAAGATGAAAGATTATTTAAAAAATAATAATAATAATAAATGGTGTAATATTATGACGAAAATATTGTGTAACGAGCGCTGTGACATTATATGAAAAAAAAAAAAATTTGAACCTTGACACTCAAAACTCATCGCGATTTCAATCTAACCTAAAAATGCCTTTGTGTGCAAAAAAAAAATCGATTGCGAGATTATATCTCGAAAGTTCGATATTTAAACGACGATAATCGATCAAAGTCGAAATAAGAGCGAATGAAACTTTTTTTGAGAATGATGGAGAAAGAGCTAGTGAAAAACTGATGTAAATATTATAAATATAGATACTGTATAGCGTCACTGTAAAATCTCATCTCTGTAGCATAGAAAATATGAACAGGTACAGATGAAAGATTATTTAAAAAAAATTTAAAAAATATATAAATTATAAAAAAGAAATTAGTCCAATATTATGACGAAAATATTTTTTAACGCGCTCTGTGACCTAAAAAAAAAAATTTCAACCTCGACACTCAAATCTTGACGTGATTTTAGATTATTGATATTAAATTGGTCATTGTGTGAATATTTTTAATCAATAATTTTTTTTATTTATTTATCAAATTCAACAAAAATAAGAGCGAAAAAAGATTTTAGCTCGAAATTCTATGTAGACTTTTAAAGCTCTGAATTTTTTTTCCCTGGTACAAAAATTCAGCCATTTTTTTTTCCTATAAATATTCCTATAAAATAGAAGGGGTGATCGATGCAATGAGATTAACTCGATAAATTATGTCAAAAGATATAAATTTTATTGGTCAAGCAGGTACAGTTGAATAATTTTTTTTTTATATATATATTTTTTTCAGTCTCATATAGAAACTCGCTCTTCTACGAGTCCATTTTTTTTTTCCATCAATCACGCAATTTTCTTTTTTTTTTGTTTTTTTTTTTCAAATTTTTTCAATTTTTGTCCTGCTTTTAATTATTGCGTCAAACCGGCGAGTTTGGCGTCATGCGGCTCTATTCGTCTCTGAGTCTGTCGAATTGTCAGTCTCTCTTGATTATGAGAGACCGACCATAAATTTGGCAGATAAAGCGGTTCCATTGTTTCCAAAAAATGTTCTCGCCACATTCTCTCGAGCATAACTAATCCACCCTCTTCTCGATCCGTGAAATAACGAACGACCTGAAAAAAAAAAAACAAAAAATAATAATAATAATAAATAATGATAAATAATAATAAAAAAATTAACGGGTGTGAACGCACCTTCATGCCATGCGGCTGACATCTCGCTTGTAAGGGAGATGACGAGGCAATGGCGCGAGGTTGATTTTTAAATTTTTCATACAGACAATCCGGTAAATCGGGTCTCATTTCACAATCTCCGGTAAATTCTAAAATTTGGGCCTCGAGTTGTTTACGCCTACGGGGTGGTATCGATGAACTTTCCTTTAATGCTTTAACTGCTGATAAAATTTTTTTCCAATCTCTTGGATTTTGTTGTATCGGTGATATTGGAGCCGTCGCTGTATTACCGACTGATGATAATCTCGTTATTGGCGCATCGCACATATCGGCCAATTTTCTTCGCATCTCGAGATCACGGCGATTGCTCATCTCGTGACAATTTGGGCATAATAGCAAAACGTCATGGGACTGATGAGCTTTCATTACGACTGAGATGTGAGAGAGAAAAAAAAAGAAATTTTAGTATTTGATTTTTTTTTTTTTTTTCTATCTTTCTTCCAATTTAACTTACGCGGAAAATATTTTCTATATTCACGTGGCACGACATTTTTCTTGATAAAATTTTCCGCCGAACCACACACGACACATTGATTTATCTTAATTTGAGTGTAATATTGGCCAACCCGGCCAAATGCACGGCCAGACGGCTCGAAATTTAATCTCACGGTGAATGGCTGCTGATTGATAATTTCACCAAGGCCACGGCTCACGTACCAATCAGCTTTTTTACGATCGCACGTGCACAAAATTTCTCCGTCGGGCGCTTCCAAATAACAATTATGATAGAGCGGCTCTTTTCTCGTTGCTAAATTATTTTTTCGTGTTCCATTCGTATTATTATTATTATTATTGTTTATTTTTTCGATCGCTCGATAAGCCTTGATATTATTATTATTATTGTTTTTTGACTCGGATTTCTCCGATGGCGCTTTGTACCTTGAAAAAATATTTTGAAAATTATTATTTTTTTCTATTCGTAAAAAATTTACACGTGTAATTGACTTTTTTTTTTTTTTTTTTTTTAACGCGTGATACGCGATTATTACCTCGTATCGACGATATCCTCTGGCAATTCGTCCAATCTCTCATACTCATCTCTTCTCCATACACTTTTAACATAAATTATAAAATTTCTCCAAATTGAACGCTGTTGCTTGGCTCTCTCTTGTATCTGTGCATCAAATTGTTATTATTATCAAAATTATTAATATAAAAATAATAATAATTATCAAAATTATTAATATAAAAATAATAATTGTTATTAAAATTATTACATGGCCAATATTTCATCCGATTGGTAGATAATTTTTCAATACCTTGTGATAAATAAGTACAGAGGCAAATGCATCGTATGCGGCATATGCAGTTTGTTGCTCATTTAAATTTTCGGCGTTCCAATCGCCGCACCTAACCTCTAAAATTTTATCCATCTCAACTCGAAGATACTCGAGTGTGAGGGCGGCGAGACTCTTGCGACTTGGAACACCAAGACGATCGGCGAGTGTTCTCAAGTCAACGGTACCAAAAACACGGCAGCCATAATCATTGGTCAGCTTTCGTCCATCCTCGAATGGTGCAACGCCAACTTTTAGTATACATTTATTCGCCAGCAATTCCTGTAGAATTAACGAAAAGCCATTTTTTTTCTATTTTTCCATTATTTCTCTCTCTCGTACGGCTACAATATTTATTTTTAAATTTCATTATTTATTTTTTTATATTCGCCAGCAATTCCTGTAGAATTAACAAAAAGATATTTTTTTTTCCTATTTTTCCATTATTTCTCTCGTACGGCTAGAATATTTTTTTTTTTAATATTCGCCAGCAATTCCTGTAGAATTAACGGAAAGACATTTTTTTTTCCATTTTTCCATTATTTCTCTATCTCGTACCGCTAGAATATTTATTTTTAAATTTCATTATTTATTTATTTATTATTATTATTTTTTTTCAACCTTGAGCTTGGCGGGAACGTATCCTATTTTGCCAATACGAAAAAGAGCGCAAACGCCATTAAAAGTTGCCAGTTGCAAGAGTGCAACAGCTCCCTCATTGACCCATTCACAGTCAAATCCCAATACACCATTGGACAAATCACTGAAAAAGAAAATAATAATGATAATATTTCGTTAATATTGGAGAATAAGTGGAGAAAGACAAATGTAGAAAAAATCTCGCGTCTATATATATATATATATATATCACGATTTAACACTCAATAGCATATAATATTACAATGACAACAATTGTACGAAATTCCAGGATTATTGTCGCGATTACAAAAGTGTGAATTTCAACTCTTGGTCAATATCTGATGTTTTTCTTTTTTTTTTCTCTTGTAATGGCTCGACGGTCTATGACCTTGAGATGTTTATTCGTGTATACGCGAATTTACCTATATATATATATATATAGCAGATTTTGCTCGAACGCGATGCCTAATGTAAGAAATAAATAACAAGCCTCGCGTTGTATATTCCAAGAATTTTGTCACAAGCAGCGATCAAAGGAAATTGGGATGAATCGTGCAAAATGTAGAATTTTTTGTCACTTTATTTATCGGTAATTTATATCTAAGATGTAAAATGTTACGCTCGTGTGTATATATATATATGTATACACGAGCTTAAAATATATATATATATAGATTTGCGGATTAGGAGAATTTTTTATTTGATTCTTTTCGATTTCCGATAATTACCAGCGAATACGTTGAACGGCGTAATCACATTTTTCTGGGGAATCTGCCAGAATAATCTTGTTCAATGGAAAATTGTTATCACAATCTGTGATGTTTGGAGCTGATGGCGGGCAACCATTTGTACTTGGATTTGTGATATTGTGACAAAATTTTTTAACGCTCCTAAGAACATTGCTGCGATATTTGGACGCCAAAAAGACGAGACCGACAGTAACGCAGACGAAAAACATTATTTTTAATTTATTTTTTTAATTCAAAGATGCGGAGAATTTGTTAATTTTTTTTCTCGCTTTTCACAACGAACGAGTATTATTAATATATAAATATTATTATGTACAATTATAATCATACGATTTGATTACAAACGAGACGAGATTTGACGATTAAATGCAAACAAATTGGTCGAATTTTCTCGATTATTGAATTATAAATATATATATAGAAAATGATTAAGAAACGACAAATGTATATATATATATATATATAGGGCGAAAAAAAACAAATAAGAAATTATGCACAAGTTTTTTTTGCGTTGGTTAAAAATGAAAAGAAAAATTATTTTGCAAAGATGCACTCATATTTGAAGGAATATGAAAGCGTACAAAAATTATTTCTTTAAAAGCACAAATTTTTGCGCAGTTTTTGGTATCATATTAATATAATATTTTTTTTTTTTTTTTAAGAGGTTATACGAAAAAAGTGTATGCACCGAGTATAAAGAAATGATATTATTAATCGACACGTTAAAAGTGAAACATATATATATATATATATTGTATATATATATTATGTCACGATTTTTTTCAATAAATATATTCGATTAAACGAGTTTCAAGTGAATGATACATATAAGATTTATCCGACGGATTAATTATATACACGCGGCTGCTGATGTTATCACGCCGCGATCGCGGCTCCAACTGACTGTTCGCGCCGCTCGCCGCTCCCGGTGGTGAAATATGTAACTAAAAGTACGCGGAGCTCAGCCGTCGGCCATTTTTCTATTGACTACATATATATCTATATATATTCCATGTTATAGCCATAGACAAAAAACAGAGCAGCAGATCAGCTGTTATCGTCTGCTCGTGTCACATTCTCCGATGCTAGCGCTGTTAATGGCAAATTTCTACACTAATGGTTGTGTGTTCGATGTGATGATTATTCACACACGTGAGTGTGTTCGCAATTACACTTGTGAATAAGCGAGTGTGCGTATGTGAAAACGACGATCATATCACAAGAGTCGGTGTGTACCTTGTCGAGCCTGCCGTTGGTGGCGCTAGTGTTGTTGGCGGTGGCGGCGGTAACTTGTGTGTGTGTCTGACATGCAGTAAAGTAGCATCAAAAATTATAATAAATATATATATATATATGCAAAGACGATGAGATAATAAAATATTATCGGTTTATCCGATACGTGTCGACATTGTGAATCGAGTCTGTGACGAGGCAGAGATAGACAAATAGCACGTAAAAAATAAAATCATCGATTCTGGGGTTAATAAAACACGTTGAACGTTAAAATAACGCGATCACATCACAGCGACAGAGCGAGAGCAAGAGAGAGAGAGATTTGCAGAGACCCATATATATATATATATATATATATATATATATGTGCATGTGTACTTTATACTGGTTTACTCATCATTTTCATGCGTCACTGACAGGTGGTAGTGGCTGTTTGTGGCAGCGACGACGAAACAACGAAGATATATATATAGTGGAGCGCGAAATAATGTTGCAAAACGATTAAAAAGAAATATACGTACATATGCATATATATATGTGTGTGTGTGTGTGTATATATATATATAACGAATGGATATGAAATACAGAGCAGACAAACATCAGGAGAGAACAAAAAAAAGCAGGTTAATAATAAAATTGTAAAATAAAAACGGGTGTAAATTTTTTCGAAATAACTATAATAATAATAATAATTGGCTTTGTTTAATCGGTAAATAACCTATAAATATATATATATATATTGTCGCGTACAACAAAAAAAAAAGGGATTTTAGCTGTAATGAGTGACTCGGAACAGCGTCAATTGCACGTGCCTTATCGAGAGTATAACAGTAAAAATATAAGTGGATCAGCTGCTGCCCTTGTTGAAACTGATGCTCTCGTTGATCTCTCAGTCACAAATACAATCGGCAGCAATAAAAATCAATTATCTGGTTTATTGTCAAAATCACAAATAAATCAGCCAACAAAAATATTACCGCTGCCACCACCACCACCACCAGCAGCGCCACCAGCGCCAACAGCAGCAGCAACAATATCATCATCATCGTCATTGACAATTCCGTTATCACTGACGTCGCCATTATCAATAATATTGTCAAACGAGGAACAAATAATAACGGGAACATCATCGGAGCTATTGCCCGACGTTGATTTTGTTCAAAACACGAGTAACGAACAAAGTATAGTCATTGATTCACCGGGTACTGACCGGGAGAGCCAGCCTCTCCTCGGTCGCCTTGAGCTCGATGTTGCCTTCAATCGTTTCGCAGGTAAGTTTTGTTTGTTTTTTTTTTTTTTCTACGTTCTAATCCGTAGAGAGAATTTTCTGTATATATATATACCGTTTGTAGCCATTTTAAATGTATAATATATAATATATAATATATAATATATAATTTGATTATATATAATATATAATATATAATATATAATCAAATTATATATCAAATAATATTATATTTGAAATATAATATTTCAAATATAAAAGTAAAATGGCGAAAAAATTGTACATTTGTCTGTACTGGATGATAAGCAACTATATACATATATATGTGTAGAGCTAATTAGTAATTAGATAATGAGATATAATTTTATTTGAATAAAATTAATTTGATATTTTTTTTTATTCCAGATGATCCACAATTCTCGGAATTAATATGGCAGGCCGAGTGCGCGATAGACAATGGTATTTATCCGGAGAGAATTTATCAGGGTTCGAGCGGTAGTTATTTCGTCAAGAATCCCGCAGGCGTAAGTTTGACAAATTTTCATGATTCAGAATTTAATCGCTTTTAGCACGTTGAGGGCAGAGCTGATTTTGATCTGCTCAACGGTCAGGCAACTCTTCACAGTCCTCTCATGGACTTACGTTGCGCATTAACGTGTTAAAAAAATTTATATATATATATATATATATAGAATATAATTTAATAATTTTAATTTTAATTTTTTTTCTGTTATTTTCTTTTTTTTTTGCTAGAAAGTAATAGGGGTTTTCAAGCCAAAAGACGAAGAGCCGTATGGAAGGCTAAATCCAAAATGGACAAAATGGATGCACAAATTGTGCTGTCCATGTTGCTTTGGAAGAAGTTGCCTAATTCCAAATCAAGGATACTTGAGCGAGGCAGGTGCGAGCTTGGTCGATCGTAAATTGGGCCTTGGAGTTGTCCCGAATACGAGAGTAGTTAAGCTCGTCAGTCGTACATTCAATTATCCAAGGATAGATAGGCAAAAAGCACGAATGAAACAGGCAATTATGGATCAATTTCCAACGGTCGGTTGTCAATTCAAACGTATCGGTTTACCACCAAAAATTGGCTCCTTTCAAGTATTCATGGACGGATACAAGGACGCTGATTATTGGCTAAGAAGATGGGAGAGCGATCCACTTTCGGCCCGTCTTGCTCGTAATTTTCAGCTCTACTTTGAGCGTCTCGTCATACTCGATTATATCATCAGAAATACTGATCGTGGTAATTTTTTTTTTTTTTTAAATTAATAATTCTTATTATTATCAAATTTACAAGATGGACATTTTTCCAGGCAACGACAATTGGCTCATCAAGTATGACTCAGTTGCCGCGAAAAATTCACCAGAAACGAGCGAGGTGAAAATTGCAGCGATAGATAACGGATTGGCATTTCCATTTAAACATCCAGACTCGTGGCGCGCGTATCCGTATCATTGGGCATGGCTGAGCCAAGCAAAATTGCCATTCAGCGAGACAACCAAGGAATTAGTCCTGCCACAATTATCCGATCAAAATTTTGTACAAGATCTCTGTGATGATTTGTATCAATTGTTCAAGGTGAGAAATTATTATTATTATTATTCATTTTTATTAAAATTAATATTTTGTATCTCGACATAAAATTATTCAAACTTTTCAGCAAGACAAAGGCTTCGATAGGCATCATTTCGACAGGCAAATGAGCGTCATGCGCGGACAAATTTTAAATCTTCAACAGGCATTGAAGGACGCCAAAAGTCCTGTCCAACTTGTCCAAATGCCTGCCGTCATTGTTGAGAAGTTCGTTGTTTTAATTTTTAACGAAAAGAATGAAAAAAAAAAAAGGTAAATCGAGTAAGAAATGGAAAATAAAAAAAATTATATTTTTCAGGGCCAAAGGGAATGGAACACCAAAACTATTTTCATTCTCGGACAACTTTACTCAGCGCTTCCAGAACAAAAGTCCATTTTTCTCGTGGTGTTGATGAGAATCCGCCTTGATAATTCTCGATCCTCGACCAATTTCTCGATTCTCCTCTTCCCGATTCCTCGATAACAATAATAATTATAATAATTATCATTATTATTATTATTTCCTACCCTATGAACGATTCCAGTATCATGAATTATAATATATTGGGCCAAAATTATACGGCTTTATTTTCAAAATATCATTTCAATTGGGATATAAATATTATTCGTACAATGATGATGATGATGATGATAATTATGATGATGATGATGATGATGATGATAATTATGATGATGATGATTATGATTATGATTATGATTATGATTATGATGATTATGATGATGATGATGATGATGATGATGATGATGATGATTAAGATGATTATTATGATTATGATGATTATTATGATTATGATGATGATGATGATTATGATGATTAAGATGATGATTAAGATGATGATGATGATGATGATATTGTATACATTAAATATATGTCACGTTGGAAAAACAGCCTCGTCCATTTTGATTTTATTGGGGGGAAAAAAAAAAAAAAAAAAAAAAAAACTATAGATGAAAATTTGGAAAAAAAAACGATCGCAGCGCCACGTCAAATTTTCATCAACGAAAAAAAAAAGAAAAGAAGAATAACGAAAAAATAAAAATAAAAATAAATTTGCAATTGAAGGCGATCAGCCGATTTTGACACATTTTCGTATGTAACGAATTTTTTCATTTTTTCATCGTTTGTACAATAATATATATATATATATATTTTTCTTTTTTCAGTTTTTATTCAAAACATCGAGTTTGGGACTGTGAGAAAGGAAATTATCAGGGGGATTTTCATTCCCCGTTTTCGTTGCTTCTCACCGCATCAAGTCGGACGGGGGGTGGGGGGTGGGGAGGGGAGAGAGAGAGAGCGAACATTTGAAAAATCACAAAAAAGCCAGGACAAAATTTTATCATGGAAGTTATTGAAGTTTGCGAGAAGAGGAGGCTGCAGACTCGTCCAACGACTTGCCCTGCTTATGGAAAAAAAGTAAAATTTTACGTTGTTTTTTTTTTTTTTATCTTTTTTAAGATTTTTTTTTTTTTATTTTGACCAATGACGATAATTTGATATTTTTTTTCTTTGCCAAAAGTGCACGAGGAGATACGTCCAGCCGGCACGTGTCGAGTCTTATGCGCCCGAGAGAATTTATCATCCACCATCGAAGCCCCTCGAGGCCAATACGACGTACCATTTGTCCTATTTAAATTCGGATCATGGTCGATTTGTTCGAGCTGTGCCTTTTCGTCCGAAGCAAACGATCGATACGACAAAAGCAAAATTTGAGGATGGAACGACAAATAAATTGAGCTATCAGCCGGTATGGGGCGTCGTGAGAGCAAAACCCATTGTACCATGTCGGAGGTTCGTGATTTTTTTTCCTCTTAATCTTCTCCCCCCCTCTCGACACTTCAATTCTATTCTATTCCATCCATTATTTATTTTATTAAATATTTATTGATTAAATATTTATTTATTAAATATTTATTTATCAAATAATTATTTATCTAATATTTATTTATCAAATATTTATTTATCAAATATTTATTTATCAAATATTTATTTATCTAATATTTATTTATCTAATATTTATTTATCTAATATTTATTTATCAAATATTTATTCATCAAATTATTATTTATTAAATTTTCTCTTCTATTCAATTCAATTAATTATTAGTAGAAAAATTTATTACGTGTAATAAATTTTTCATATTGGATTGGTGAAAAAAAATAATAATTTACAAACTGAAAATTCATTATATAATTTGACAAATGGAACAAAAATTTGACAAATCGAACATTATATAATTTGACAAATGGGACAAATGGAACGAATAATCGAAAAAAAAATTATTTTATTCAAGGTAAATTTTTTTTTGCCACCATAATAAATTGATGTGATTTATTTTTATTTTTTTATAGAGGATCGCTGGAGCCTCGGGGTGCCATGTCGTGTACGACAACAGCTCGACATGATTATTCGATGAAAAAAAGTGAAAGGCCACAAGTAATATTACCATGTGGAAATATTCGTTCGAGTTCGGGTCCCCTCGATGGTACAACAACAGCTGGCTTATCATACATGAATCCTGGGCCTGTTCGGCGAACGGCAAGTTTTAAGCCAACAGCTCGATATTTGCCACCGGAGGAGCCAACGTCGAAGGACACGACGCAAAAATTGAGCTATCAGCCATTTCGGGTTGGCAGAAAGGAAATATTTCCATGGGCAATGAAAGCTCTTTATCAGTGAGCACTTTTTGTCTTATCAATAATCTAAAATGATTTTGGATAAATTGGAAAAAAAAAAAAAACTGATTTTTTTTTTACAATACCGTCAGGCCTCCATCATCAGCAATGGACGCTCACACTACCTATTCCAAGAGTTTCTACGCTGACAAAGCATTACGAACGAGAGAAAAACCATTTGCGCCACGTGCAACCATCACATTGCCCAGCGGTGAACATTTTGCTGGTAAAACAGTCTACAGCGAGAGTTATTTACCATGCGAGGGATCAAAAACAATGATTCCCGTTGTGCCGTCCCATAATATATCATTGTCACGTGACAGAATGATTTGCGATACGACAAACAAGGTTCTTCCATTTTGTTTTTTCTTCTTCTCGTGGCCATTTTGTGTTTCTTCTCGTGGCCATTTTGTGTTTCTTCTCGTGGCCATTTTGTGTTTCTTCTCGTGGCCATTTTGTTTTTATTCCTCTCGTGGCCATTTTTCTTTTGTTTGGCGAACGGAAATGAATTTTTATGATTGACCTGAAATTTTATTAAATTTCTCACCCCACCATCCACCCCCACCCCTAACAATCAACAATTTATGCGTTTAGCTCAGCTATCAAGCTGTAAAAGCAAAAAAACGCGTTCCAATACGTCCCTGTATGAGAAGAATGGTCGGTGACGGTCCGATGCAGTCAGAGACTACAAATCGTCATGATTTCGTGCCAAATGTAATGATTGCAAGACCGGAAGTTATAGTTCCTTGTGATAATATACGTACGTGTGACAATGCACCATTGGAAGGTCACACGACCGCTGCCCTCTCTTATCTCGATCCTGGGCCTGTTTTGCCAGTTCAGAGCTTCAAACCTCACGCGGAATATTGCAGGTGATGAGAAATTAAGCGTGGCGCCATTTTGAATTTATTTAAAAAAAAAAAAAAAAATTTAATCAAAAATTCATTTTTAATTGAAAAAAAAAAAAAAATTGTGTATTTTGTATTTTATCAGGCCAACATTAAAGATTGAGAGCGAGACTGTGAATAAACTCTCGTATCAATCTTGGACACCGGAAGTCAGGCCGGCTGTGTCAATGGCAAAAAAATACGAATATCAACCACCCAAAGATCGTATGGCGTCCGATAGTATTTATCATATGAGCTTTCCAGCTCCTGGTTATTACATCGATGATTGCGAGCCGCCACCACCAATCGAGTCCTCTGAACGTGTTGGAAAATGTTGCAGCGATGTTGGCGCCCCTATCGATGAAAATTGCAACTCTGGAGATAATTGATAATTTTTTTTTTATTTTTCTTTTTTTTTTTTTTTTTCATAAATCCTCTGCGTGACTGTGTGTGAGTGTGTGTGCTAAATATCATTGTAGTGGTGGAAATGGAGGAGAATAAAAAAAATTACGTAATTTGTATACGACGCATATTATATATATATATACATATATATATAATGCATATAATACATTATATACATAATATATATATATATATATATAGTATTCCTTGTGATTTGTACACAAAATTATTACGAGAATACAAGATTGTACATAATTAAGAAAAGGCAGAAATTCATTTTTTATTTTTTTATTTTTGGCTCATCTCATAATTGCACTGAAATTTGCCAATTGTACTCGCAACAATTTCATCATATGGCAACTATCAGCTCGCACACATTATATATATATATATATATATATATATATCGTATCAAATATTTCGTTTCGTTTTATAATTCGTGTGCGTGTGTAGATTTTCGTGCTCAGCGTGTATTTTCTTAGATTAAATTTTTCTTTTATTATTATTATTATTATACGTTAACATTATTAATTTAATGAATTATATAATATAGTACACAATGTTGTGTATTGATTTTTTTTTTTTGTTTTTTTTTTTATACGGTATTAATCTTATATACGTACAACGAGCGATAAAACTCTTTGCAATAATAAAATAAATTTCTAATCTTTGATTAAGAGGGGGGAAAAAAAAAAGAAAAAAAAAACAATATTAATCGACGATAATGGACATGAGCCGTTGGCTACAGGCTGGCTTCTATATTTATGTATAGCAGAAGTATATATATATATATATATATATATATATATATATATATATCGCATCTAACATTTTTTTTATTTTATAAATATAAAAAAAAGCGTTATTCTCAATAGTATGTGTGCGTGTGTGTGTGTGGAGTTTTTTGTCATATATATATATATATATATATCGCATTTAACATTTTTATTTTATAAATAAAAAAAAAGGGCACGATAACCCTTCAGGTGCGTTATTCTCAATAGTGTGTGTGCGGGTTTTTGTCATATATATATATATATATATATCGCATGGACATATTGCATGGATAAATCTTTTTTTTTTTTTTTTTTCCCGGTATCTAAAAACAAAACTGTTGAATCTGGGCATCTGCAGGTATACGAATCCCTATTATTACTTGTTTTTTTTTTTTAGGAAGATGAGCTGAAACCCCGCATAAGTTATGTCCGCGAAATTCTAAACTGGAGCCTAGCAAGGCTCCGGGTTATTTGCTCAGGGTTCATGGAAAGTAATAATAATCATGATCGGATGACCGGAAGGGACTTGGAGATGGGAAAAAAGAGGAAGAGATGAGGGGATGCTAGACCGAGAGGGTTTTTTTTAATATTTATTACAAAGTATAACTTTTTTTTTTTTTTTTTAGTTGTAAATATATAATTACGAGTTATTTGCCATTTATCACAATTGAAAAATCGTCGCATTATTCTTTAAAACTTGTCTCTGTGTTTGTGTCTCTGTGTGTGTATTTTTTTTTCTAGTCTCGTAATTAGTTGATATACACGCCTATGTATTGACAAATTTATTCGTCGACCATCGTAATTTGAGCTCAATCGAGTATATATATATATATATATATATATATACGCTAATGAACGAGAGTTTAAGGCACATGATTTATCGAAGACTCTCCTTATCTAGCGTTGAGATACGCTATTAATTTTATCAACAATCAATTTCGAATTGAGGCACTTTTGTCGTCTCACTTGTTTTTCATCATATAATCTATAATTTTATATATATATATCTGTGTGTGTATGTATATATATATATATATATATATATATATATATATATATATATATATATATATATATATATATATGTGTGTGTGCTATAATACAGTTTATTTATCGATTGACAATAAGATCGGATTCGACATTTGTGCCAAAGACATCCGAGGAGAAAATATTGTTAGTAATTTCGTTGCGATGCGATAAGCTCGTTAAATTTTTCCTACAAACTAACATTTCCTTTGTAAAATTTCAATGCAGTAAAATCCACGTGTAATAATATATCGAACTCGCATATAATGAATTCTCGCTTTTATTGATTTTTTTTTTTTATTTCTCAACACAAAAAAAAATGTCATTCGTTTAGTTTCAGTTATATCGATTTTTTTCTGCGATATTTCTAGATCGAATGTGCTACGTGGATTTTACTGTAAATGCACATATATGTAGATATATATATATATATATGTGTGTGTATATATATATAAGCGTCACATGACGCTTGTATCATCAATTTCATTCTCCCCAGATAGACAAAAGCTCTATGAGAAAGACGCAAATGACAGAGAAATATAGCGAAATTATTGCACGACGTGCTGTATAAATGACGATATAATTACAGACGATCCTAAAAGTACATTATTATTCATCCTGGTAAGACGACAAAATACCTCTGGCGATAAAAAAAAAAAAAAAAAAAAAAAATGGTTCTCCAAAGAGTCGAGTTAAAAATTTGACCAATAGCCAAGATGTTGCTAAACTTCCCCCTCACCCTCTCCTCCTCTTATCTCCCTTGCGTTACTGTAAAGTGGTCAATTCGAAGCGAATCATTTTATAGGAAGGCTCATTTTTTTTTTTTTTTTTTTTTTTTACCTACAAAAGATAATTCAGAGATATCTCGATTGATTTATAAAATATTTTTTTTTTCTCGTCAAATGTGCACAAAGATGAAATTTCAAATAATAGATGATGTTGGCTCGTTGCTTCGTTCATTCGTCCATACACAAATATTACCATTTGTACAGCTTTTTTTTTTTAGCACCCATTGCTGTTGTTAAAAAATAATAATAATAATAATAATAAATGACTGAATATCGTCCATTTTCGTACGCAAACTCGATTGTTTAATAAAAGTCAATAAAAGCAATGAGCTTCGGGGCTCAAGGTGACAAGTAAAAAAATTGCGCAAGATCTGCAATAAAATGTCGAGAAAAAAAGAAATTAAAAAAAAAAGAAATAAAAGAAAAAAAAATCATGAAACTTGGATAGTGGATAGTGTGAGTGTGTATGATTATATGATGAGAGAATCGCTTTTTCTATACATACTCGTTTTCTCTTTAACAACAACATCAACAACAACAACAACAACAACAGCGCACGCAAGAATCGTGTTGTTTTTTTTTTTTTTATCCCCCGATAAGTTGTTTTTTGTCACCTACAGGAGAGCTTGGGTTTTGCGCTCTTGGGGAAAAAAGAAAAGAAAAATCATCGATTCAATGGTGGTAAGGGATTGCTTGAGAGAGAGAGAGAGAAAAAAAAGAGAACGAAGAGAGAGAGAGAGAAAGAGAAAAATAAAAAAGAGAACGAAGAGAGAAAGAGAAAGAGAAAAAAAAGAGAACGAAGAGAGAAAGAGAGAAAGAGAGAAAAAAAAGAGAACGAAGAGAGAAAGAGAGAGAGACATACCTATTGCGGTTTGGTGTTGTATGTTTGCATGAAATCGGAAAAGGGAAAGCCGTTGAGCTGATCCAGGTTGAGATTTTCATCAATCGAGGCAAGATCACCATGGGCCATCAATTCCACGTAGTCCATATCGGAGCTCGTACGGCCAACCCCTGTGCCTTGACAGAGACCCGGAGCGTAGCTAGCACAGAACAAAACACAACTCCAATCACTGGCAATCCTCAAAACATCACAAAACATCACAAAACATGACGGGTGAACGAGAAAGAAAAAATGGAAAAAAAAAAATTCAACCACTCGATGATTAATGATGATTCGAACTAATCGACTCGATGAATCGTGACAAATAGCAGACGATAAAAAACGAAATGTAAAAAAAACAAAACATTATATCGATGAAAAAAAAAAAGAAAAGAAAAATGGCGGAAAGGCCGAACAACAGCCGGACTAGCCGATTAACAAGGAAGCGCCAAAGTGTCCAACCCAAACAAGGAATATCACTTTTTTTTTTTTTTTTTTATAATCAATCAAACCCAGCATTATCAATTATTAATTTTACATTATGCAAATTTTAGATATTGTTGATACGATCGATCATATAATAAAAATTGAGATGTTTTTTTTTTTTTTTTTTTTTTTTTTTTTTTCATTACAAAATTTTCTGCCCTCTCTCCCGTTTTGTAGATTTGCCCGATCAGCGATTGCCAGTTTAATATATATATTATTATTATTTAATCATTGATTGGAGTTGCGTTCTGTAACGAGTAGAAAAAAAAGAATGAAAAAAAGAAAAAGAAAAAAAAACAAAAAATTATCGTGACAACTTTATTGCTTTGTCCATGTCGGGCTTGTTAGCGGCTTTTGCTCCAGACAAACTACCCTCCGAGTCTCTCTCTCTCTCTCTCTCTCTCTCTCTTCACGTACGTACATTTACAATTTACTTTTCGTTT
Source organism: Dyspetes luteomarginatus (assembly GCA_963669185.1). Taxonomy (NCBI): domain Eukaryota; kingdom Metazoa; phylum Arthropoda; class Insecta; order Hymenoptera; family Ichneumonidae; genus Dyspetes; species Dyspetes luteomarginatus. The sequence continues at coordinate 380,698 of OY769906.1, forward strand.
TTTTTTTTTTTTACACTCGCCGTTGCACATTTTCTCATTAATTTATTACATCATTTTATTCTCATTGTAAGAATTTAATTTTTTGTTTTGTTCGTAGACATAAATACCTCGTAGACAATTTTTTAATGTGAGAAAAAAAAAGCAAAGACGATTTTTTTTATTCCCCTTTTTTTGGGGGAGTTTTTTTTTCTTCCAAAAAACATTCAAACGCCGCGGATTTTTTTCCATACACGCCAATATACTTAACTCGCATGTACTTATAACTAAGTTTGTAAATTCTCGTAATGATGCATTTCAACAATCACATTGTGCAATTAACATCACAATTACGAGAGTTACTTCGTGTAAAAAAAAAAAAATCGTATCGCTATAATAAAAAATATATCGGGCCCCTTCTCGCCTCAGATAAGGCAAATAATAACAATTATTATCTTACAAATGTATCAATTGGAAAAATAGAATACTGATCGAGTATTTTCTCGAATGGACTTTAATGGGAGAGAGAGAGACAGAGAAAGAAGGAGAGAAAAAGAGAGATGAGCAGTCTCGAATTATTTTCATCTCATTTGCGACAAAGTGAGAAATGCAATTGCGAACAGTCGCATCAAATTTATGTGTATAGCATCGTTTATCGGGGAGAGAGAGAGAGAGAGAGAGAGAGAGAGAGAGAGGGAAATAGAACGAGGAAGAATATGAGAAAGAGAGAGAGAGAGAAATGGAACGAGGCAGGAAATGAGAATGAGAGAAAAAAGAAAACGAGAGAGCGCTGATCGTTTACATCCAAGAAACTGACCTGGAGGCGACCGATGGCGTGTCTCGGGTGACCGATGGATCAGGACTGTGAGCTTGAAACATGGTGGACGGTGTAGCTGGATAACTACCACCAGGACCACCCTGACCGCTGCTTCCTATACCGACGACCGAAGAATGCGAGGGAGTTTGACCGCCAACGCCTGGTCCGCCCCAGCCAGGCACATGAGTCACCAACAAAGGCTTAACGTATCCATTGTTTGACGTTGGCTGACTCTCTGCGATCAAATAATTTCGATTAAAATATCATTCAAGCGTTTGGGGGAAAAAAAGAAAAAAAGATTTTTTTTTCTTACCGGTAAACGGCGTATAATATTTGGAAAATGCTTGATCCTTGGATAAATCCGGATAAAGATAGAGAAGATGTTGAAGATCAGAGACTCGATCGGCCAAACATCGAATGGCAAAATCTTTGCTGGTAAATGGTTGAAGCATAAACACTTCCGTTTGATCTAAACGAAAATAGAGAGAGAGAGAGAGAGAATTTTATTAATTTTTTCAAAATAATATTTGAAGGGAAAAAAAATAGAAAAATGATCAACGGACCTCCAACCCATGCAATGGTAACACCTCCGAGCTCCGAATCGGAAAAACGCATGAGAAAAGTGCCAGAGGCGCAGCTCGCCAGCATTTCTTCGGCTTGTTTTTTTCGAACAAAGCCAAGAATATATCCGTCCATCCAGGGTGATCGTAAATGTTCCCGGGTGAGTTTCATAACGGCGTAAAACCATTCCCAAAATGTGAAATTACGCTCGGGTAATGGCTCTTTGCAAAATTGTGCCCAGCTCAGTAGTAAATTGGAGTAATCTTGATCGTTTGAATTAGTAACGACAGATGAGCCGCTGCCATTTGGGCCATTTTGATTATTTCCGGATGTATTGGGGCAACCGCCGCCCAGGCCGCTTCTGAATGCTTTTTCAGCGAGAAAACGTAAATTGTCATCCATCAATGATCTGCCAGTGGCCGATCGAAATTTAACATTGAGAGCTTCGGCGACTTGGGCCCAGGGTACTTTGTCGGGTACGGCAAATGGGACTCTTCCTGGCTCGGCAAATGCATTGTCCCACGTGACTGTTGCCCATGCATGAGGTTCTTGATTGCCATGAACGATAACAACAACCGGTAAGCTGAGGGTCCATACTTGAAAAACTAATTCACCCCCGCCAACGCTAAATTGCGATTGAAAGAGAAGTGAAAATTTTTCATCCATCACAGACTCTGTGCCTTTTTTTTCAGCTCTTTTGATTTTTTTCAGCTGCATATTTCTAAAGCTGACCGATAGCTGTCGGGTCGCCTGATGATACTCCATTGTTCCTGTATTATTTAATATTTCGCCACTTGCCTCTCCACTTTTCGCCATTTTGTCAGATTTCAGCAACGCGTTAGCTTGCGCCTCGCTTATTATGCTAACTTTGACCTGCGGCGGTGTCATGTGAACATTTAACTTTCCACCAACGAGCAAACGCACCGTGCTCGTAAATCTCGTGTTTGTTTTCATAACTTGGGGCGGTTGCTTTTCAATGATAAACGTGCTCGTTACCAGCGAGCTCAATAATTGCGTTATTTGTGAATTTAAAGTCGGCAAAATGTCTTGTACGCCAGCTGGATCGAGGGCTAATTTTTGTTTCAAACGCTCGGCCTCTTTGATTTGCTGACGATTCAGCCATATCAGCTCGGCGAGGCTCTCGCACCATTCTTGAATCGAATCGAGATTACTGTTGAACGGTGCGCCGTTTCCAGCGAGCTGCTGATCTCTCTTCCATCTTATTAGCTCGTCATCGAGGACACGTGACTGAAGGCTGTTCAGCCTCGCGATTGTATCCTTTAATTTGTCAGCGAGTGTTAATCTGAGCTGCATTAAATTTGCTATTTTGCAATTTAACAAATGCTCCTGTTGTTCCTTTTGTCTGTTAAATAATCAAAAAGTATTATTATTATTATTGATATTTATCGCTAGGGGAGCCACCGCGGCTAGGGGGCTGCCAAGAGCTCGAGGAAATTTTTATTCCTTCTTACGCCCCAAAGCTTCGTCGAAACTTTTTCTCTTCTCGATGATAAAAGGCCAAATCGTACCTGCGTATTTTTTTTTCAGCATCGATACTCTGCTGACTCTGTGGCTGGGTCGCGAGATGCTGCAAATGAGCGTTTAACTTTGTGCACTCGTGATAACTTATCGCGAATGCCTCTTGTTCCTGCTCCATTTTACGCAAATCCTCGCCAGTTTCTTGCGTTCGACGTCTCAATCCTTCGACCTGCTGTGCTATCTCGGCCACTGCGTCACCGACCATCAGACCAACTCGACCATGCGCCATGCTCATCAAGGCGCCTCCTAAATTCTCAACCTGCGCCACCAGTTTCATTTCCGTTCCAAGACAATGCCTGATTATCCGAAATAGAGTGCCTGGATTTTGGCTGTATCGTTGCTGCGATCGAGAGAGAAAAAATTCAGGCGTTAATATTCTATTCGATCTTCATTTGCCAATTTAACGGAACGGAACATTTTGTATGGAAATTGGGACCGTTCTTATTGGGCATGACGATTTCTGAGTCCAGCCATTCAGATAACTGTGCGTGTATTTTGCTTATTCTCTGTCTGTTCTTTTTTTTTGGGTTATATTTTTAGGTATAATTATTGTTTTATAGGCTGAAATAGTGCTAGAATTCCTGACCAGAAATTATGCTAAATGATTCAGAGACCAATCAAGGTAAGTTGTGATAAAATTTTATGTCTCGAGGTTCATTTTTTTTGTTTTACATTAATTTCGCCAAAAAATTGTCAATTTCTTATTTTTGCATCGCAGAATTCTCCCTCTGGAATATTAGTTGCATGTTCCAAATATATTCGATTCGTATCCATTATGATGTTGAAATATCATAAAATTGTAAAATTTCCATTTTACTAAAATCACAAAAAATTCATTGCCGAGATTAACTCACCCTAAATGTTTTGGCAGCCTCAATGAGTTTAAGTTTCGTAAGAAATAAATCTTCCGTGTGTAGAGAAGCCGCTTTTGTTTCCAATTCTTGAATAAGAGAACCAACCAAATTCGTTATGTATTGTTCATACTGTGGATTGTCGGGTTCGATGTCAGTCCTGAAAAAAAAAAAAACCAAATTCCGCATAATTCGTGAGTATTCCGCCATTGTGAACGGGTGAATATCGATATCGTGAATAATTAAAAAAAAAATCTTCATACCACATTTTATCTTCGATCCATGATGACAAAAAATGACGAACTTCAATTGGAAAATGTTCACCGTAAACAGAACGCACTTGTTGCAAAGCATCTTGGGGCAACTGTTGCGCTTTTGCCCACAGCGACATTTTTGGAGTTATCAATCTCGAGAATTTTTTCGGTTCTGATAATTGAAAATATAATTTTTTACACGATTATAATCGATCCTCTTTCAGCTTCTAAAAGATCAAAAATTTCTCTACTCTGACAATAATTTTGTTGCTCGCGAAAAGAGAACTTAACCTCTAATCTCCCACGACAAAAATAATATGCAGTCGTGAAAAAAAAAACATGGCCGCTGCCGTGCCAGAGACAGCGCGCGCGTCCGACTGCGGCCGGAGCAAGAACTACTCTCTCGCTTTCTGTGTGTGTGTCGTGTATAAGCCGAAGAAAGATTTGTCGTATATAATTTTTTTGCCCCAAGCTCATTTCTGAGCTCTTTAGTAATTGCGCATCGATCATTGTGACAAGGAAATCCATTATTTCGGAAAGAAAATTATATTTCCTTCCATAAAACAAACATATCACATTTCTCGTACAAAGTTTCGTCACCAGAGCGCTCACGGCGGGTCCTTGCATATATATATATAAAAATATACACATGGACATGTGTGCGTTAAACTAAAATAACCTGCCGTAGGTATGCGCATCAATCAAATCGGGTGGGGGCATTTAATGATTATATATCATTTTTTTGTGCGAAAGACGATCGAGGCAAATTATAAGTTTTACTTAATATTCGATTAATTTTTTAAATATATATTTTTTTAATTTTACACACACGAGATGCGCGAATATTTGGTAAGAATGGCCGGTGTATAACGAGAAATTTTATGATGGACTCGCCTTATAATATAGAGCGGGACAAAAGTTTATTGCGGACGTACCTGCTGCTTCGCGCCCAACACCCCCAAAATTCAGGGTGTGTGTGCTACGCGGCAATCAGACCCCGTGCACAAATTGCAAAGAGTCAATTTTTATTTATTTATAGATAAATATTTATATATTTTGCACCGGTATTGGAAATAAAATAGTAAATGTTATTTTTTTTTTAATCAAGATTTATATTTCAAACAAATATTTCGTATATTTTATATCGCGATCAATATGACGCGTTTATATATGTCATATATATATATATATATATATATATATTGTTCGTGCGTCTCGTCGCGGCGTCACAAAAGGCCCGCGTTATCTTTCACTGAAGCGACACAACTGACTCGTCAACTCTCTCTCTTACGCGATTCGATATTACAACTTATAATACCAGCGATTCACACCGCCTGGCCGGAGTTTAGCGCTGGTAAGGACCCAAGCAGTGCCCCGATCAAGGAATTCCAAGAATCGTCTACTCTTGCAGCTCGCGAGTGAGTGAGACGGAAAAATTTAACGAGCGTAGAGGGAGAGGGTAGAATGGGTCACGTGACGTTTGAACGCGGGAGAATGCGCATGCGCACGAACTACATTGTACGATCGAGATTATGAATTTTGCATCAATGTAGAGCTTTGCCCTCGTAATAATAATAATTATTATTATTAATTGATTCAATAATAATCAATAATTAATATAAATATTATGTACATTAAAATGGAGGCAGCTAATTTTCAAGTTCAAGATTAAATTGTAAATTCATTATTATTGTTACATTGTACGAACGAGATTATCGAGATTATGAATTTTGCATCAATGTAGAGCATTGCCCTCGTAATAATAATAATAATAATTATTAATTGATTCAATAATAATCAATAATTAATATAAATATTATGTACATTTAAATGGAGGCAGCTAATTTTCAAGATTAATACGATTTAATCTTGAAAATTAGCTGCCTATCCATTATTATTGTTATAATGTACGAACGAGATTATCGAGATTATGAATTTTGCATCAATGTAGAGCTTTGCCCTCGTAATAATAATAATTATTATTATTAATTGATTTAATAATAATCAATAATTAATATAAATATTATGTACATTAAAATGGAGGCGGATAATTTTCAAGATTAAATTGTAAATCCATTATTATTGTTATAGATCATAAAAATCATTTATCGAGAAAATTCATCATGGGATCTTCGTCACGTTGCCGTTTCATCTGATAGGCCTCAATTTCATCAGCAGTTGGCTCTTTGGCTTGGAACATGCTATTGTAAGGACGTTTCCGTTCGTCTAATTTTAAAATTCTATCAGCTTCTCGCTGACTCTCAATTTCCTTCTCCAGAGCTTTTTTCAATGTATCCTCGGTAATGATTTTTTTACTTTTTCTCTTCAATCGACGTTTTTCTTTCTTGTTACGTCGTTTTTTCCTCTTCGAGCTTGATTTTCGTTCAGTTTTCGACTTGACGCGTTTCTCGTCGTCGTCGTCGTCGTCGTTGGATGATTCGCTCGATGATTCGCTGGAACTCGAGTCGCCATTTTGTTTATTTGAGTCGACGCTCTTTGATGACTGCTCGGCAAGAAGAGGAGGAGGTGGAGAGTTCGATGATAATAATTTGATGCTGGCGGCCATTTCTATGCCAGACTGAGCTGATTCCAGAGCTCGTTTACCAGCTTCACCGGTGCAATATGAATTTTTAACAAATGAATGGCAACATTGAAATCCCCATTGGCCGGATTCCCAATAAGAGCCCCAAACTGATGTGTGATTAGTTGGTAAAACATCCTCCTCGTATTTCGATCTAATTATCTGACGTTCTTGGCCCTTAATTATCTGAGAAAAAAAAATGATCCAAGCGAGATCATTATTTTCATTGACGAGTGTAAAAAAGTTTTTGCTATAAGAAATTGCTAAGTTAAAAAAAAAATTGTCACTCCAAATATAAAATTCAAGCGAGATAATTATTTTCATTGACGAGTGTAAAAAAGTTTTTGCTATAAGAAATTGCTAATTAAAAAAAAAAAATGTCACTTACTTTTCCACATCGCGAATATTCAACGTAATTTTCTGTTTGTGCAAGCAGAAGAGATGGATCGGGTTTTTGAAGATGTTCGTCACCACCGTAACGGCCAATAACGCTACCTCGCACTTTGTCCTTGAGTTCATCGCGTTTTGAGTCATAAGCTTGTTTGAGCAATTCGAGTTTTGTCGGTTCGGCGAGTAAATGAACGTCGACACCTTTCTCATGGGCGTCCCACGCAAATAATTGGGCTGTCGCGTGTTCCTGAGTGTCGCCGGAAAATCTCACAAAATTTTCGCCCTTATAATCGACCCTGTAAAAAAAAAAAGAAAAAAAAATATTATCCTGCTCAACGAGAAGATTGTCGAGGATTTTTTCTGATTTTTAATAGAATATCGTCAAACTTACTCCTGTTCGGTACCCGCATAAGGATTATCACGCATAGATCTCGTTTTTGGATCGTAATAAGCCGAATTTGGATCCAAATTTCTCAAATATTTTGCCGTATCCTCGCGAATACGCAAATTTCTCACGGTTATCCGCTGTTTCGAGTCAACTTTTGTTCCAGGCATGTCAACCTCGTCGACGTATTTATCCTCGTCCTTGTCAGAGTCAATTTCCTCGTCATTTTCCTCAGCGTTTAATTTATCAGCTCTCATTTGCCTTTTAGCTTCTTCGATTTTTTGATACTCATCGACTATTGCTCTGTGCTCGGCTGGATCGTAGCCGGCCCATCTGTCTCTCTTGCCATCGTAATCGATCGATAAATCTGGCTGGACATACTCATCGGGAGCAATATTTGAATTTGTAAAACGCGCCCCAACTTTACGCGGCCTGTCCATGCAATCTTTTCTCTTGTGTGTCATTGCGCCACAATTTTCACAAGATCCCTTGCGAAATTTTTTTGCCGTACGAGACGCGTCTACGCCTCGCTTGTACCATTCGTCAAGATGACTAAATTCTTTTTGCTTTTCAGGCTGAGGTCTCTGATGCTTCAATGTTGGGCCCTGCAATTTTTCATTATTATAGAAATGAAACAAAAAAAAAGCTCATGGGCAGATTTGAACTTTTTTTTTAAATTTATTTTATGCACAAAGAGAATTAATTGCGCCAGTCCAATTTGCTCCTAAATTTTTTTCAAGATTACTAAATTCTTTTTGCTTTTCAGAAATTGAACAAAAGTGATGAGGGGAGGCAAAGGAAAATTATTTAAACCTCATCGAGACTTTTTCTGAATGAATTTTTCAATTATCTCATGCTCTCCAATGCCAATAACTGAGACTTTATTGCTGAAATATTTTTCGTACAAAAAAAATAACAAATACTGTTGCAAAAAAAAATGTACGTCTGGAGCTACGCGTTTCCGCCACGGGGATCGCGACGGTCGCTCGCGACATTTTCTACAAATGGAGGGTCACCCCTAACCTCAAATAATCTGCTGTTTATGCATCAGATACGTTTTTTTTTTTGTTACAGTAAAATCAGTTTTCTTTTTGATCTATGAACGATTTAAATTTGTTAAGCAGAAAATCGAGACGAATGTTTGACTTACCTGTGCTCCAAAGTACCATGGCGTTGTACTTATGTATTGAGGTATATGAGGATTTATGTCTTTTCCCTCCTCGTCAACGGCGGCTGGTGCTGTACCAGCTTTTCTTGCCTCCTCGAGTTCCTTGGCTTTTCTCCAATCTTCTCTGCTTTTTTTCCTCGGCTCATCCTCAAAAGTACTTTTCTTCTTTAAGATCTCCGAGACTGGTACATTTGCCAGTGGGTTAGCCATTTCTAATGTGAAATTCTCACCCCTTAATCACAGACAGCACTACTGGCTAATACGGGTAATCCAATTTTTCACATTTAACGTTAATTTGATGAATAAAGTTGGATTAAAAATGATTATAAACTTGATCAGAGCTTTAATAAAGCTTTTTTATGACGCATTCACTATGTTTGTGAATTTATACGCAGTATATTTTCATGCTCTCTTGGCTCGATTGCAGCGCCATCTGTCGGAGTCGGGCTCAAGCTTGAACGTCGCTGCGCAGCCTTGGCGCGCCATCTAGCGGTGAAACGTGTGAAGCATAAACTCGCTTGATACATATATACATATATATCTATCAAAAAGTGCATATGTACGACATTTGACCAATTGCCGTGCACATTTCCAATGTTTCGTGGCAATTTCAACGAATAGGAATCAATATTTTTCCGAGAGGCTTTTGGAGAATCTCTCAAGCCCCAGTCGAAAAATGGGAAACTCGTTAAATTTTTGTGAGTGCTCAGTTGCCGTCGGGACGGGAGTAGACAGACGTCTGGTCGTCAATTCCAACAGATGAGCTCTTGATAAATTTTCACCATTTCGAAAAGACGCGAACGATCTGAATTATTAGAAATTTAGCTCACTGAAGCATCATCGAGTGTTTTTCTTTATAGTTCTTGTCAAGTTGCGCGTTAAAGTGCGTCGTAGTGTGCCTCGTTCTTTTACAGCTCAGGATAATTCCATCTTTCTCCTTTCTATTCTGCTAGTGGTTTTTTTTTTAACAAAAGTGCATCGATCAGAGTAAAATTCGAAAAAAAATTATACTCGTTAAATAATTTTTCAATAAAATTCTCGGGGTTGATTCTTCCTGTGATAGACGAGTGTTCTCGTTTATGTACGGAAATATGCGCGAGAGGGAAGATTTTACGAGGAATTTTCCCTCGGGTCATCCGACTCAAGTACCCTCCCCTCGTGCCCTTGGCCTCGACGCTCTCCATGCTCTTTGTAAAGAGATTTATCCCGAACAGAGCAACCCTCTTACTGTCACTGCCATTGTCAAATACTGGTAATTTTATTCTACTCTACTTTGCTCCCCATAATTGATAATTTTAATTTGCATATATCTGTGACACTATAAATATATAAATATATAAATATATAAATATGCAAATATAAATACATATATATATATAACAAATGATAAATTCGCGTTTGTTTCAATTGCAAAATGGCCATCGAATTCTTTAATACTTTGAAATTATTCCAAAATGGCAACTAAACGATTCTTAACGATAATTTAATAAATAAAAAAATTAAACTTTCGTGCTATAATACAAGAAAGAATAAAATTTATTTTCAGGTTGGGTGGTCCAGATCCACTGGACTATATAAGCATGTATGAGAATCCTGGATGTCCAGAGCTAGGGGTACCACCACACTGGCACTACATCAGGTGAGTACAAAAGCTCATAGAGTAAATTTCTTCACCATTTTCTCTCATTCATACGCCGGTAAATTTCCTCGACTTATTTTTCATAAATAATATTAATAATCGATAAAAAATAATAATCAATAAATAATAAAATGGAAGCAGCTTTCACCTTAGCCAGATATAGATATATATATTTGATCGGATTATCGAGGAATCTCAGCGAAATTTGAATTTAAAAAAATGACAGAGCAGTCACGCAGACAATTTTTCACGCTTTGCAATAAAATTATAAAAAAAATTGATCGGAAAAGAAAATGTGATTATATTTTTTTATCAAATGTTTTTTTTTTGTCTATCCATTTTGTATGAGGAAACATGAAATTTGACATTGACATTGATTGACATTAAAAATAAAAGAAAAAAAAATGGGCCCAATGAGTTGGAGTTTGAGAAAATTGTTTGAAAAATTTGGGCGATTATTGGAAAAATGTGGATGAGAGGAAGTGAAAAATTTTCTTTGTATTTATTGGCATTGAAAAAATCTGTGCTTGTCGAGGTATAAAATGACGAATCGAACATATGCGGACATACGTGCCCCTCTCGCGCATATATATATATAGCTAGGACGTTTTTTGTTTTTTTGTATCCTTTTCTCTGCTTCCGCATGAGCGAGTACCCCTCGCGACGTAAGAAAGAGAGAGAGAGAGAGAGAGAGAGAGAGAGAGAGAGAGAGAGAGAGAGTTGGGCGCGCCAAACGGCTGACTTGTCAAGTAAGAGGGACGTAAAGCTATTTATAGAGTGGGGGGGGTCGTCAGGGAAAAGTCAAAAGAGAGAGAGAGAGAGAGAGCGACAGGATGTGTAAAATCCTCGAGTAGCGCGGATAGTAATGGGGAGAACCAAAGCGGAAATAGTTTCTGTCTCGAAAGGAAATTTATGTAAAGGGGAGAAATTTAGTCTGAGAAATGGTAAAAATTCAGTCTGAGAAATGGTAAAAATTTAGTCTGAGAAATGGTAAAAATTGAGTCTGAGAAATGGTAAAAATTGAGTCTGAGAAATGGTAAATTTATTCTGAGAAATGGTAAAAATTCAGTCTGAAAAATGGTAAAAATTGAGTCAGAAATGGTAGATATGTCGAGGGGGTGCTGACAAAGGATAACAAAAGGCAGCCAGTTTAGTATTTTTCATTTTTTTCGTCCCTTGTATAATCACCGGTGCTGCCGCCACTGCTGCTGCGGCCATTCTCGCAATAATAATAATAATTCAAAAATAATTACACATTTTTTTAATACGATAATTATTTTTTTTACAGTTTGGGCCTCTCGGATTTGCATGGCGATGGTCGTCTTCATCCAAAAACTGGGCCTGGTCGTCCAAGTGGTTTTGGATTCGAACTAACCTTTCGCTTGGTACGCGAAAGAGGCGAAACGACGCCACCAACTTGGCCGGCAAACGTAATGCAACAATTAGCCAAATACGTATTCAACTCGGGTAATATGTTGCTTCCGGGTGATCATGTCTCATGGCACGCACCACTTGGTAACGGTAATACGGGAAGAATAACGCAAATACTCATGAGCAGAGATTCCCAATTTCCTGCATCGGCGTCAACACCCAACGGAGACGTAATATTATTATTATTATATTATTATTATTATTCTACACCGCCCTGGCAAAAAAATTTTACTGTTTGAGGCGTCTTAAGCATTTCGGGGCTTTCTAAAAAAAAAAACATCAAGACCTTAAGGTCCCTTAAGGTTTTTAAGGTCGTTGAATAGTTTACGAAATAAAAGCAAGAGAAAGTTATCGCGTAAAATGTCCGTCCAGAAAGGGTTAACGAAGAAAATTTATATCTTTCTCATTAGCTTGTTTAGGCTTCAGTTACGTTTTTTTTTCCAGCTTATTTAAGCGCTGAGTAACTTCCTTAAATATTAGAGCGAGAAAGATAATCGTAAAAAAAATTATTTCTCAACTCGCGTATTTTATTATTATACTTGGGCGCTGCATAAACTCACTTATGTATTTGGGTATCTTGGGTATGTATATTTGAGGAAATATCTCTCCTTCATGAGGCTGTACATGACCTGACAGTATGAAAAAAAAAAATCTTAAAAAAAATTAAATTAAAAAAAAATTAATAAAAAATAAAAAATTGTCTCCTTTTCACAGGTCACCTTTGTACAAATAGTCGGTGTTACGTCGGAGGAGCTCCAGGCAGCTCAGCATTGGAATGGTTTGGGTGTCGTAAATTTATTAAAAACGACAAGGGGCTGCGGAGCTTGGCTAGTCACTGACACAAGCAGAATACACTCGGCAATGGAGGAAGATCCATCGGTGGCTGAAAAGATACAATCCGGAATCGAGAGAGAAGGTTCAAATTTAAGTGGCGTTTCGGCAAAGTGTTGGTGAGAATTTGAAGATTTTTCTTTTTTCTTTTAATTGAAAAGAAAAAAAAAAATTGTTTAAAATTGAGAGGCAGATTGATTGATTTATTGAATTAATCGGATCGCAGGTGGGTCCAAATGTCGAATGAAATTAGCACGGACAAGTACAGAGAGAGAAGAGAAACCGTGTCAGGGGATGAGGATGAGGAGGAAGCGGAAGCCCCGGAAGAAGAGGAACGAGAAAGTTGCGTCGATGAAGAATTGCGAAAAAGTCAAATAAAATCCGAGCGATTGTCGCCGTGCGAGCAAGAAGTTATTTTTCATTCTGAAAACACGATAAAAAGTTTACCGGGACTTCATTTAACGTTCAATTTAGAGGCTGGAAGTCTTTTGCCACTCGCAATTAAGTTCGTATTAATTTTCATTCGAATTTTCGTCACGACGCCTATCAATTTTATTAATTAAACAATTTTTTTTTTCATTACAGAGGGCGCGTCATGCACGGACGCCATTTTACGTTCAAATCAATTCTCTCGCATTCCGCGATAACGATAGTGGCGCCCTCGGTCACTGGAACTCTCGTGACGAGGGAAAAGCCTTACGTTGTCCAAGGTCCCTGGCTTCAAGTTTTATTGCCCGAAGATCTTACGGAAAAAATGGCTTGCGAGTTTCAAGTTTTGAATTCTGTCGATCATGTGAGTTGGTTAATTTTTTTTATTCCGATTTTTTTTTCCAAAATTCTCCCATAAAACACGCATATTTTTTTTTTTCTTCAAGATTGCATTGCCGAGAACTTTTTCATGGCCAGATCACAAACTTGCAATTACCATTGTCAACGATTGACCCGCCGCCATGTTAAAAAAAAAAAAAAAAAAACTAACTGGACGAGTTTTGATAAATTTTACGACATTTACCGAGAGTGCCTCATTAATCGGACTTTTTGTCCAGCGTCAAAGTATTATCACAATTTATTCATTATATATACATATATATATTGTATAGAACGTTTCCATTTTTTTTTCGTCCCCAATTTCTTTTTTTTTCTACGAAATTATTAATATTTAAGTATGTTATTTTATTTATTGTCAACAATTTATTCATTCTACAAAGATTTGTTTGAAAAATACTTTTACAACTCGAATAGTCGAGTTTTATTTATGAAAGTTCGAAGCGTCCGAGAGTTATGAAAAATTGACGAGAGAGAGAGAGAGAGAGAAGGCGCTACAAGACTCGAGAGGAATTATTGCGAGAATGATCCAATTTACATGTATATATGTAGAGAGCAATATAAACCCATAAATGGGCGATTAAAAATGGCGCGATAATTTTTTTTTTTTTTATATCGAAATATATAATTATATAATTATTTACACGTTATTTTATGATGAATAAAATTTGTAAATAGACACACGATATTTCTTTAGGATTGATAAATTTCCAAGGTCATAGCCATGATGATGACAAAACAGGACAAAGATTATAACGAAAAAATTCAACGCTGACGCAACACCGCAGGCTGGGCCGTCCATTTCGTGTACTTTGTCAGCCATTTTGTTTACTCGTGCAATTTAGTCCTCGCTCGGTCACCGAAACAATTCAGAAACGGAAGATGATGTGGAAATTGAGGAATTTCCATCACGTTTTTGGCAAAATCCTTTTCTAGGCTTGGCTGGCAATTTTTGTTTCTTTGAATTATTTTTCATGATAGACGGAAATTTGTCTTGAGGCGAATCGACAGGACATGTCGATTTTCTCAGCAAGGCAAGTGAATCACGAAATGGTTGCGCTCTCTGGTGAGAAAATGACGCAACATCATACGAAGGAAGAGAGAGAGAAAAAAAAGAAGAATTGTGAATATTTTTGGAGGTTATGGATGGTTGAAATAATTAATGATTTATTTTACCCTTTTGAGGACTCCGAGTCCAATTTTAATTGCTCCGGCGAAAAGTACGACGACCATGCAAGCAGCTGCAAAATCTTCAACGTCCTCGCACTTTATCGAGCTCACAACATTGACAATTCCACGAAAAAAATTAAGAAATGTTTGCATCGCCTCGATACCAACATCTCGCAAAAAACAAATTATCTGAAAGCTCAGATGAAGAATTGCTATTAGGAGCTCGGCGGCGCGTGTTAAAAATTCGATTAAAATATCGAAAAGTAGCTCGAACGTGTCCCAAAGCCAGTTGACGATTCCCATGCAAAAATCCATCAACTGATCGTACACGTTTGTCATATGTATTCGCATGCTGTCAGCGCGTTATTTTTTTCCAATCTCTCTGCTTCAGCCCTTTTCTTACCCCCTCCCAACTACTTTATTTATCCATTTTTTTTTTCCACTTTAACCAAACAATTTCGTCCAATTTCTCAAATAAAAAAAAACACAACTCGATACTCTGATTAATTTTTTATCATCATCGTCTCGCTTCTCTTCTCTGCTAGAGAGAGATGCGAACATGGCGAGCAAAAAAAAAAAAGAATCGTTTTACTTTTATTATTATTATTTTTTTAAAATTATTTTTGATAGTTTTATTTCATGCAAAAAGTTTATTCAATTTTTCATCTGCTCCTGAATTATAATTATGTGGAAGAAATGAGACAAAAATTTGTGTGTGTGTGTATATATATATATATTTTATAAAATTAAAATTGATAATTAATTCGGTGCATAGATTTATATAAAATAACACATTTGAGACTCTACATTTTTTTTTTCTTCTTTTTTCTTCTTCTTTCATAAATCATCAGATACGTTGATCAAGAATAATCGATATCCATATTGAGAATATTGCCAAATTCGATGTTACTGTTATTATTATCAATGGCAGCTGATTGTGCGTGGATGCAGCTCGATTGCAAGCGTCTGCGTCACTGCAAGATTGTACACAGCCTCTCACGTACCTATTATCAATGCATATATATATATATATTTATCGTATTAAAATTATAAATTCGCCCCATTTTACAATCAATACGAATAATACGAGAAAACTAAAGGTAAACAAAAATACAAACTTGTCCTCATAGTAAAAACCGCCACAATGCGACATTCTTATCAATTCCGAGTCTGTCGTGAGTGTTCCGCTGTCCAGGGCGCAGCTTCTCACTGTCAACGTTTTTCCAGATTCGTCTGCGCATCAATTTTTCCATCAATCACAGTAAAACATTTTGAAGATTTTTTTTTCTTTTTAATTTTTAAATTTTTAAATGAGAAGAAGAAGTGGAGGAAGAAGAAGAAGAAGAAGAAGATTGACAGAAGTAGGTGGGGAGGGGGGGGGGGGGTGGTAATACCGTATATTCCAGCAAGTTTGATGCAAGCGGTCGCTGGAAAGAGGCCATCGCGACCTTTGCGTCCTCCGTGACACGGTGACTCGAAAAACTCGAGACTGCCATTGTTATGAAATGGATCATCACAAGCTTTGTTGTCACCACCGATCGAGACGCATTTAAAACAGTCCAGAGCGTTTCCTGTTTGACATTGAACACATATATATATATATATATTATTTTTTTTTTAATTTTTTTTATTCGCATGACGAAAAACGCTCACGGGCGCCATCTATGAAAATATCGTTAAAGATTCTCACCTTGTTTGACAATGACGAGGAGAAGAAGCATCAGCGAAATGATTAAAGTACTCGAGATGGTGAAAAAATGTTTTTCCATTTTTGTATATATTTTAATAATTTTTCATTTAATGCGCGATATATATATATATATCTACATATATGTGTGTGTGTGTGTGTGTGTTTATCACTCAATAAATATACATGTATAGAGAACGAGGAAAGATGATAAAATTGAGGGTGGCTGCCGTCGATGATTGACCAGCTGTTGGACGTTTGGATAAAATTTTCGATATTGCCATTCTGCTGTTCAATATATATATATATATATATTTTAAAATTATTTATATCCGTTAATCACAGCACTATAGTTTTTCTTAACACAATTTATGAGCCGAATAGTTTTGTTTATTTGAAACGATGGAAGGAGACCAACCCTTTGCGATCAGAAGCGTTCTATACATATATATATATATGTGTATATATATATATATATATATATATAGCGATGATGTTGTGACCCAAAGTAACCAGGGAAACGCGCGAACGAGAACGCCACAAAATATTTCACTTGTGAAAAAAAAAATGCCCGTCAAAAATTTATTTAACTTTTATGGATAATTGAAAAAAAAAAAAGAAATTTTTTTAGCCTCGTTCTCGTCGTTTATACCCTAGTAGAAATATATATATATATATGTATATATATACGAGTAAAGGTACGAGAGAGCTCGTCACAATATATGCTTATTCCCCAAGTTGCAAATACCGAATGGCAAACTCTTTGCTCGTGTACACGATTACTTACGATAAAAGGTTAGTTTGCCACCCTTGACTCGCCCTCCATAAAAGCTCACAACGACAAGAGTAGCTGCCGCTACTCTGCTTCATATCTTTGTACAAGTTCTGCTATGGCGTTAAGAGTATATATATATATAGTAGTATTGCGAATATATGTACACAATACTTACGTATTCCAGTTCACCCAATGCCCCATATATAATACACGCTTTGCGTGATTCCTTCTCTTATATTCCATGTATTTTGTATTTGTGATTATTATAGACATGCGTATACACGTGGTTGGGACTATACACACATGCAAACTTACGATTAGGGTAGCGATATATATAGGCGTCTCTAGCACGCAACTTTTGGGATCGTGTTATAGAATTTATATATACGCGTATATATATGTATATGTCAGTATATAGTAAATAAGTGAGAGCTTTATTGAATTGTACAATATATATATATATATACATGTGCTGTACGAAGAGTACATATTAGATGAATCGAAATTGCGTTTGAAAGTTCATCGACTTTCTTCACCGATATAGTTTTTAGACCGGAAGTGCGCGCGCCGAGCAGCATAAATCACATATACTCGTACAGATAATCTTTATTATACGTTTTGGCATAAAATTTTGGACGGTCAATTGGCAAAGATATGCAAATTCGAACGAAGAATCAATGAAATTGACACATAATGAGTATGTGCGTGGTGATAATTACATATATATATATAATGTGCCTGATAGTGTAATTATATGTGAATTATGTACAGCGAATGTCATAATCAGGGCTCGACATTTTTGCATTTCCGACAATTCGCACATTTACCGAGTGAGGGAGTGGCGCAAGCGCGCGCTGGTTTCTTTCTTCGCCGCTAGAGATCGCCACCGTACACTGTCAGTCACCGTGGCGCAGGCTGCAGCACTATCGTGCCAGTAAGCAGCGATTTGCGATGTGATGTTACTTACGATTATTTCATAAATTTTTTTTTTCATTGTTATTTTTCGAAATATGTATCGGTCAATTGTGAATCCATGCAGCTGGCTCTATTTAACGCGAGGTGCCGGTGTTTTGATTTAATAAAATTGACGAGAACAGTGACAATCAAACTATCATCGGGGAGGGTGTCGAACATAACTGACCAGGAAGAGGACGAGGTCGACGACGACGACGACGACAATGGGCCAGTCGTCGAGCAATACCGGCCACAGCGGTGAGTGTACAAAGTACCACCCTGGCAATCATAATAATAATAATAATAATGATAATAAAATAATAATAATGGTAGGATAGTAACAGCGTAATCAGGAAAACATGAAAAGTATATATTCGTTTTATTGGCCAATCTATATGAGTCATTCAAATTTGCCTTTCATTTGTTCTATACACCTGGCTTTTTGACATGTGTCAAGTTTGCCGCTACCTAACCAATAATCAAAACTATCATAATTATTAATTATTTTTTTGGGAAATTGCCGTCGTTCGGTTCGATCTATTGATCCTTCATCGGGCGAGTGTCCTATATATTCTGTATATCTCTTGTTGGTGTTTAGCGATCCCATATGTACGTCTGTTTTGAGACTTTTAGGTTAGGTCCCACCTCTGTCTCTCTCTCTCTCTCTCATTCTCTCTCTCTCTCTCTCCTTCTCTCAAACGAATACAACTCGCTATTGAATTATTCTTTAATTCCCAGCATCTCGTTAATGTTATTTTCGTTGTTTCATTTTCGCCGGCTAATCAAAGTATCTTGTATATTTTGTCGCTGATTTTATTAATGGCGTTTGAAGTCGTGTGCACCGCACACTAAATATATATATATATATATATATATATATATATATATATATATATATAACCAACGAATTCGTATTCATGTATATATATATATTTATATATATGAATACGAATTCGTTGGTTATTCATAAATACGTGTCGTGATATCATAATTTGTCAAGATAGAAGAGACTCGCGTTAATAATTTCACATTACTAGTTGAATTGATGATATTTAATTGCCGGAGACTCTCATTTTGTTTTTCGTAAATAATTTTCATTTCACCAAAATAAATATCTCAAAATGGAATTCTTCGTTATCGATAGAGAGAGAGAGAGAGAGAGAGAGTTCTCTGTTTACGGATGCTGAAGTTGGTAAGTCAGGCGGCGAGAGCGCAGAGGGCGCGCGCGTCACCTGCGTGAATTTGGAAAAGATCCAAATTTCTCTCGGTATTGGCACGTATCCGATAAGTGAAATAAATAAATTACTCGTGAAATAAATAAATAAGACGAGGAAGAACGCATGTAACCGCGTGAATAAATCGCGATGGGACTGGAGATCAGTGACCTCGATTACCATATGAGTAATTGTCCCGCTCGATCGGTAAATCAGAGGGGGAAAAACTTTGTTTTTCGTATCGATATTTTTATACTATGCTGACGCGAAAGCTTTTTCTCTCATTTTTCATTTTGATCCATCATATTTTCAGCCAATTTATTTCTACAATTTCATGATTCCTTGGCTATTATAAATTAATTATAAATTCTGTATTATCAGAATTGGCCATACAACGACATTTTGGCTTAAAATTTTCACTCTCTTTCTGTTTATAATATAGAAATGAAAAAAATTTCAATAATTGTCGCATATTCGATAAATACGAGTAGGAAGAATAAACTATACCGGAATTAGGGGAGACGACCAAAGACGAAGATTTTAGGTACACAGAAAATAGCAGCTGCACCACTTTCGTCGTAGCTATTTTCGGTGTCGTCTCGGACTCGTCGTTCCGGTGTCTAATACACACACACATATATATATATATCCGCCGCTCACTCTCATACTTGGCTCAACATGGACTACTCATTAACTCGGCTGTACTCTCGGAGTATTTACAAATTTTACGAACAAATGAAAAGGAAAAATAATAATTTGAGAACAGATAACGATATATTGAGGTCGCTAATATATATATATATATATCGCTTTGTTCTTGTGCTTAAAAAAAATGATTGCTCGCATTTAAGGTGACATAGAAGAAAGACCGATATAAAGTTGACCGTCCACTTTAACTATTTAACTTTTTTCTTTTTCTACTGGTTAGGGAATCATTTGGGAATGATTGGCAGTCTAAT
Source organism: Dyspetes luteomarginatus (assembly GCA_963669185.1). Classification (NCBI taxonomy): domain Eukaryota; kingdom Metazoa; phylum Arthropoda; class Insecta; order Hymenoptera; family Ichneumonidae; genus Dyspetes; species Dyspetes luteomarginatus. The sequence continues at coordinate 400,705 of OY769906.1, forward strand.
TAAATGGGAGTTTATTTTTTTTTAATCGAGAAATTAAAATTTGAGTGTTAAGTTAGCCGAACGAAATTCGACATTTAACCGATTCGATTGTATCTTAATCGACGCGAAATCGTTAGGGGGTGACGAATCATCTAATTAAATCGTTAGGGAGTCTTTAGTTTTTTCGTCAGATCGGAAAAAGCGTTTTCCGATCTGCTCGATCTCGAATAAACTCGAGTCGGAAAGAGCTAGAGCGCCGTCTCGATTGTATCCTATTAGCGTAACCGGCGGTGGCTATTCCCGTTCACGCGTCTCGCGTGCCGTGTCCATGCGCTCGGGCGCGCTCGCATCTCTCTCTCTCTCTCTCTCTCTCTCTCTTTCTCTGTCAAATCTATCGCGGTGCAGCAGCGACTAATAGAAACGCGCGCGTTAACGCGTTGCAACAGCTCGCTGGCCCATAGTATTCTTAACCCAACGAGGGGACGAGGATAAAAAATAAACCCACGTCTATATGAGAGAGAGAGAGAGAGAGTATTCGGCAATGACGTCAATTGGAAAAGGTTTTGGGATCCCTCGGTGTGTGTTTTTTTTTTTTTTTTTGTTTTTTTTTTGTAATGCGGGCAGACCTCTTTCGCGCCCGCTTACCTCTCGTAACCAACCCGATAGAGAGGCCGCGCGACTAGAATATCCTCGCGGGTCTCGCGGTATAGAATTGATCTAAAAAAAATATGCCAAAAATTTATTTGATATTTTTATAACGATTTTTATATGTTAATTATTATTTTGGCAAAATAACAAATTCATATAGGGATGTGAGGAAGTTTTCACGCGACGATATGTCTCGCATTTCTGTAGTATATATATATATATATACGTATGAAATTAAAAATATATATAGACATATACGTGTGAAATTAAAAAAATATATATATATATATACGTGTAAAATTGAAAAAAATAATATATATATATATACGTATGAAATTAAAAAAAAATATATATACATACGTATGAAATTAAAAAAAATATATATATATACGTGTGAAACTAAAAAAAATTATATATATATACGTATGAAATTAAAAAAAAATATATATATATGTATGAAATATAAAAAAAATTATATATATATGTGTGTGTGTGTGTAAATATATGCATATAGGAATTAAACCCTAAAACATCTGACAAAATTCCCGCAGGCTAAAATTGAATCCTCTCAAACTTGACGTACGTGCATAGATTAATATTACTAAGTTTAAATTTTTATCGCGACTTAAGGCTTAAAAATAGGGTTGTAAAAGCTTGAAGGAAATATCCCATAAATGTTCTCCCCTTAACCCTTTTTAACTCTGTGGCGTTTCTCCCCACAGCTGGAGGGTTATAAAAGCGTTTTGGCTCTTATGATGGGACGACACGAATGTTCGCCTCTGGACCCTTTTTGGCATGGTCGGATTTCGTATTGGCAAAAAAAAAAAAATTTTTTTTTTGCACTTTTTTTTTTTTTTCTTTTCTTTTGTTCGCCCGCATCGACGTCTAAACTGATTCTGTCAAATTTGAGATTATGCGAAAAATATGCGCTTATGAACAAGATGACGTCATCAGCATCCTATCCTTTGATGAATTTCATCACACACCATGTGACCTGAGATAAATTATCCTATATATAAAAATATTCACAGCTTTATTGATTGATAATTATTAAAATTAATTATATAAATTATATATATATATAAAATATTCACAACTAAATTGATTGATAATTAGTAAAAGATATTACATCGATATATATTCTCCATATTATTATTATTATTATTATTTAGAGATTCTTAATGCAATGATGCTAAGCAAATGCTTGATTGCTCGAGTTCCAGGAGGGTAAAGTTTCGCTTTATATATTGAATTCTCATCAAGCCCCCATACGATGTATATAAAAATAAGTATACATGTACATGTATATATATATATATATATATATATATGTATATATATATATATCGTCACATTTCCACCGCTCTTCTGGGATTAATTAAAATTTGAGGCGCAAGCTCGACTGGACTCGATCTCTCTCTCGTCTCTCATTACTGTTTGCTCATGATTCTCCGAGACAAGAGTGAAAAAAGAGTCGAGAGATAGAACAGAGGTCGTTTTCGAGCATCCCCACTATAAGAGGAGAGAGAGAAAGAAGAAAAAAAAAACGAAACAGCACAACATCAAGGTGGCAGGAGCGACACGCGACTGGCGTGCCGTCGCGTGGCTCCTTCACCTTCTCATTTGCCACACAACAACAGCGCGTCGAATAGGTGGGGCGGAGGGAGGGGGGGGGGAGGTGGAAGACGAAAGCTCCGGACTATAAGTAGAGGAAGAAAGTCCGAATGAAAGAGAATGAGCTCGTGTGTACGAGCGGAAGGTGGGGGGCGGGGGGAGCGCGGTCGGGCTCGCGCGGTGTGTGCGTGCGCGCGCGCGCGCGCGCGCGCGCGCGTGTGTGTGTGTGTGTGTGCGTGCGTGCGTGCGTGTGTGTGTGTGTGTGTGTGTGTGTGTGTGTGTGTGTGTGTGTGTGTGTGTGTGTGTGTGTGTGTGTGTGTGTGTGTGTGTGTGTGTGTGTGTGTGTGTGTTGAGGCCATGGCAATGCAGAGGGATGCGGATTGAAAGCACGCGAGGAAGAGCGAGATGAAAATATCAAGGGAATGGTTGGGGCACACTGGCCACCTGCCTTCCTTCTTCATCAATCGGCAGATGTGCAGTTTAGCGCGCGCAGCAGCTTACGCATCGTCTCACCAAGAGACGCCCAGAGGTTTGCGCGCTCGCGACGACTTTCCACCTTTAAATTCGTCTCTCTTGCTATAATCCACACGCACACACACACATGTATATACATATATATATATATATATATAATATTTGCCATATGTAATATTCATTATACCCAGGAAAAGAGCAGTAGATGAATACATTCATCGATAATAACAGCTCGTTGTGCTACCAGAGCAACAGAATGATTTTTTTATCTTTCATATCGATTTACATATATATATATATATATATATATATATTGGCATATTATACTTGTGCTGAAATATCCGGTACGAAAAGCAATTATTTCGCATTTGAGGATAGAGAGAGAGAGAGAGAGAGAGAGAGGATAGTTGGGTTGAATACACGAATACCCATGTGTAAGGAATCGCCAGGGACAATATTGGGGGTGACGCAGCTGTGGAAGCTGCTAAAGGGTTCGTTGCGCCGCAACGGGGTTGTAAGAGAGAGAGAGAGAGAGAGAGAGGGCAGAGGGAGAAAGTGTGGGAGGACATATACTGTATATATATATATATATATATGCACATTTATGTTCTTGACCCTCGCTTCATATCGATCGATGCATATATATGTATATATGAACTCTCGAACAGACAGCATCCGAAGTATATAACGTTCAATGTCCACATATATATATATATATATATACATAGAAAGTCTGTCTCGTATATGTATAACTGGCGAGCCACGATGTATAATTTTCAATTTGCTGAACTTTTGGAATTATCGCCACTGCAGTTAGCTTATGTATAATTATATATATATATATATATATATATATATATATATATATATATATATATGGGGTAAAAATTCATTCATAGATGTGGATTAAAACTTATATTGCAATGTAGAGAGGGAGAGAGAGTTTAGATTTTTTATTTATTTATCTGTAGGGGGAGAGGGACGAAGAGAGAGAGAGGGAGAGAGTTTCGATTTTTTATTTATTTATTTGTAGGGGGAGAGGGGCGAAGAGAGAGAGAGGGAGAGAGTTTCGATTTTTTATTTATTTATCTGTAGGGGGAGAGGGAGGAAGAGAGAGAGTTTAGATTTTTTATTTATTTATCCGTAGGGGGAGAGGGAGGAAGAGAAAGAGAAAGAGAAAGAGAAAGAGAGAGAGAGAGCGTGAGGCTGTTACCAAGTGAACATATCGAGGGTGGAAAGAGAGTTCCGACAGATGTGTTGGGGAATTTTTGTTGCGGGGTCGAAGAAACCCGAGAGAGGGAACAAATGCACACGGTGGCGCGTGGCGATTTCCCCTTCTCTACCTCCTCGCTCTTTCTTTCCCTCTTTTGGGCACAGACGATACACACTGCGATGACTGCCCAGCAGCGTAAGTTGGCGCCGACAGATCTGGTTTTCATATATCCTCTCAATATATATATATATATATATATATATATATATATATATATATATATATATACATGTAGATATATGTATATGAAAGATGTAACAATTATCAGAGGCAGTCAAGCGAGAGTCAAGGCCACCCTCTTTACCCCCCCCCCCCCCACCCTCCCATCATGGCAAGGTGATGATGTAAATGATGAAAATTTATTAGCACGTTTATCGTGTCCACTCGTTTGTCTATATATATATATATATATATAGAGATCATTCGATTGCTAAACTTTCGTTTATAATTTATATACGTTTATATTATATGGGTATTGTCGATGAAACAATGGCGTCTGGCTTGAGCTTTGGATCGTCGCGCAATGGGGCGAAATGTGCACGGTGAGAATTCATCACTGGAGAAACCAGCCCCGTATAACAGCAGCGCCAGCCGCGGCCAGCAGCAGCAGCCGCGGCAGTAACAGCAGCAGAAGCAACAGCAGCGCTAGTTACGTGCGACGGGCAGCGAGAGTGGATGAGAGGCAGCTGACATTCGGTGCGAGTGTATGATGAAGGAATGATCGAGAAGCGCACCTCCGGCTGGCAACACACAACACACGGCGTTGCTTACATTTACACCGCATTACAGCCTACCTTTGCCTCCCTGCTAACCCAAACCATTATATATATATATATATATTTTTTTTTTTCTTTAAACTCAAGTCTCTAGCCAATTTACATTATCCAGATGGAAGAACCGGAAATTAAAATATCCGCATAAATTGACAAACTAGAATGATATAATAAAATGAACAAGACGTTTAAGATCGAAACTCATCAAAGGCACACACGTCGCGTTTGAGGAACTTATTGAGCGCATCT